>CM077820.1:43216118-43723618 GCA_039720395.1 Liquidambar formosana
CACAACACAGATTTCACTGAAATAAAAATTTGGGGGAGAAAATGAAAGAATTTTCAAAACAAGGGAAAATCCTAGGATCCTTCCGGTTACCAGCAGCAACTCCTTTCGATCTCGGCCACTGAATTCCAAAACTGGTAGTCAAATTGATTCCTGTCTTTTATGGTGAGAAATAAGTAACCTATAACGGTGCCTACCACTTTAAATTCCCAATACCCTATACGCTTTGTTGTTGTTGTTTTTTTTTTCAAAAACAGGTTCGAAATTTAAACCTCAAACCTCTTTCTTGTAAGTGAAAGAAATATCGAAATTTAAACCTCAAACCTCTTCTTTGTAGGAGGGAGAAATATCATCACAACCATCACACCGGTGGGGCTATAAGTTTTTATTTTGGTTCAAGTTTTTTGAATCTCAGAATTCAACTCATTGAAACCTTACATGACAATAGAGGATGTGAATATCGGTGAGTTAATCCTTTTTTTGTGTTTTTTTTTTTTTTTTTGGGGTGCGAATTCGAAATTATACCTATGTATATGGAAAATATGCTTTGATTAACGGCTCTTGTGCCCTAGTAGTACTCAGGTAGAGGTCTATATATAGATGGACAGCTCTCTTCCTCTGGTTTTATGAGGAATTAGATATGGGAAATTATCATAGAAACATCACAAATATAACATTAGAAGACTAACAAATTTTGTGCATAATTTTTTTACATAAGTTGATCTATCATATAGTGAATAGAGTTTGACCGCGTCAGGTATGGTTTTGAAAATACCGTTAGTGTGTTTGGGTAGAGAATGTCTAGGCAGAATTCATGTTTAAAACGGAATTTCTCAAATTTTTAGAACCAAATGGAATTTCTTAAATTCTTAGAACCATTTCACTCATCTATGTGGCATATTGTTGTGTTTCGACTTGATGGTTGTTTTATTAGTTGTTTATAGTTTTATCTTAATTGTGTTATGAGTTTGTTTAAATATTACCCAGTATTTAGTGGGCTGTGTCTTTCATATAATTTTCACTTATTATGAGTGGATGGTTCTTATATATATATATATATATATATAGATATGCTTTTCCTCACCGTTGTAGTCTATAAATATCAAATGAATATGAGACGAAGAAGGTTGGATTAATTTTTTATTAAATAAGTCCGCACAAGTTTTTCTTGCAGATCTTGATATATATGTGATTAATCCTCCTGATATGGAACATCAAGTGATTTTGTTGCCTCCATGGACTACCATAAAGTTTTTGAAATTCTATATTCGCCACCTCTAGTGTTTTTTTTTTAGTCCCTTTATTTTTCTTTTACAACCCTCTTATTTTTTATCTCCTCCGTATAAAACCTCCGAATCTCTCATTCTCTCTCCCTCTTGATTTTTGTTTTCACTATTTTATCAATGGATCATAAATTTTTAAAATTCATGACTACATTAAGACAAACAAAACAACGAGAACTAAAATACGTGATTACATTAAGACAAACAAAACAAAATAAATTTGAAACATCAATCATACTCTAAAAATTCATGATTACATTAAGACAAACAAAACAAAATAAATTTGAAACATCGATCATACTCTAAAAATTCATGATTACATTAAGACAAACAAAACAACGTACAAGAACTAAAATACAAACATCAAGGAGATAGTTCATTTTAATTCTAGCTAATTAATAAGGCAATCGTTCATCAGGTTCTGGAGTCCAAGGCCATGATGGTGCTGAGATTCATGGGGTTCATGTACTTGGTAGAGCCCATCACGATCTTTTGTACGATAATCCTGTTCGCCCTTTCAGATGGATGAAATGCATCCCAAAATGCGTATATGTCTCTGTTTGGGCACAAATTGGATGCCACTGTGCAGAGGCCGAGCCCGTTGTAGGGTCCTTGCCCACAACATGCTACCTTCGATGTTACAAATCCTGCCCAACAATAACATGCACATTACTTCTTACAATTTTCTCCTAGTCCATCATATTAAAGCCAACAACAATGAGTTGAGACTAAATTTTTATTTTTTTTGTTTTGGGGGGTGTGGTTGAGTGATTTTTAACACTTCTAAATTTTGCATGACCCAGATTTTTTTTAACACTTCTAAATTTTGCATGACCTAGATTTTTTTATTTTATTTTATTAATTTGGCTGAGATTTGTGGAAATAAGTTTGGAGCAACATGAGAATTTCAAAGAAGGTTGAATGTTAATTAAAAACTAGATAAATAAATAATAATTTCAATTTCCATCATCAATAAATTTTGAATTATACAAAGGTTCATTGTCTAGTATAATATTGATAAAAGTCTCAAGTTACCAAACACGAAGTATAAATTCAAGTCTTGAAAGTGACCATTGTATTGAAAAACAAATGTTACCAACATATCTAGCGCTCATCCCTCCTAAGTATATGCTTACCAGGAGGAAGGCACAAGGGGAGGGGTCGGACAAAGGAGCCGACCTTTCCTGTAAATTTGACTCTTCCACAAAAATCAAAAACCAAAATCCTTTTTATTTTCTGAAAAATGCTTAGGAGCCCTAATCTTTTTAGGATAAGATATACTTTAACCCCTAAACTATAGGACAAAACTTCGTGTTTTAGTGAGTTAATGTCTTGACCCTCCAAGGATAAACATTTTTGTTTTACCTTTACTTAATTGTCGAGACATTAACTCACTAAAAAAGAAGGGGGGGGTGTTCTCGTATAGTTCATATGACAAAGTATAATTTACACTGATAAAAATTAAAATTAGGGCCAACGGTTAGAAAACAATGAGGTATTGACTTTTGACTTTTGACTTTTGTGGGAGGGTCTAATTTACAAAATGATCAATTTTATGAGAGTATAATGAAATTTTGTGGAGGGTCAAAATTTTAATTACAAAAAAAAAATAAAATTGCATACAAAAAATAAATAAATAAATTAGAGTGGAAGACTGGAGGGTCATTTGACCCCTCTCCACCTCTCCCTCCACGCATGCGTGCCTCTAAAAGATTATTTTCTAACTCCACCCCTGTTGGGTGGGCATAAATGGCCTCATAATGGCTAGGGGACCCCGGCTGACGAGCTATAGCCTATAGCCTTAGTACACCCGGCCAGAGCCTCAACATAATGGACCACCCAGTCATAATATGTCAAGTACATAGGCCAGCTGGTCCTGCAATAAAAAACACTACCCAACACCTTCTGCCTGTTACCTTTAATTCCAATTTAATGCATTATGAGATGGCTAGCTATACGTTGCTGCATCATCCATTCAATAGTACGTTAATCGCTTTTCTCTAGGCCAATTCTATATTACTCAAACAAAAAATTGGTTACTTGAAATGGTGATTAGAGATGACTTCAACTATAAGCGGTCACTAAATAGTATTATAATCATTTAAAATAATAAATGAATTAAGAGTCATTTAAAATGATAAGTGGGTATGTTATTCTAAAAGTTTTGTGGGTGCCGCTCTTATTCATGACAGAAAAATTGAAGCAAAAAATTATTCTGAAATCAAGGAGGTTGACATACCATATGCGCTGGGATTTCGAATGAACTCAAAGGTCATTTCATTTGCATTGGCGGCGATAAATACATCTGCACCAATTTCACTGTTGAGTCCGACTATCATTTCAATGAGCTGTGGGTTGAACAAGGACGCCGCACGTTGCAGGTCTTCCGCGCATTCGCCGTTTCTGCTCCGTTGGGCCAACTCCGCCGGAACACAACCTATTGGTCCAGTACCTGTCACCAGAACCCTGCGTGCTCCCAGCTCATGTAGCCTCTGCATTAATTCAATTATGAAACTTAATATCCACTACTAACCAACTTAATTTAGAGAAAACCAGTTGTTCTAATAAGAAAATGTCGTTTGACCCATAATTTATGTAATGGCAAATGATGTGGTGCAATGTTTTATGTTACGAGATCGAAACTGACTTTTTAAAATCAAATTTGTTTAAGCTTTAAAGGTATAACTACGTGATATGAGATTTTGTTTTAGGTTTTAAAAGACTGTTGGCAAACTAAAAACCTGATCAATCAAAGATAAGTCTAATCAATTTTGATTTTATACTGTTTGGTAAGTTTCTTTTTTTAACTAATCAGTTCGGTTTTGTTTTGAAAACAATCTATAAACACTATTATTTTTCAACCCAACTGTGAGTTGATTTATTTAAAAATCAAATAATAGTTATGAACTAGACGAGAAACACTTCCATGTGATTGTGATAGAGCCAAGTGGTATCACAAGCTAATAGGGGGCTTGCAAAGTGGGATTGTGATACCGAAAAGTACACTGACAATCCCACTTTACAAGTCTCCTATTGGCTTGTGATATTACCTATCCCTATCACAGTTACATGGAAGTTTTTCTCGAACTAGACATGATCCAATTTTTTAAATATGTTTATACTATACTTGGTGCATAATAAAGGTAATGATGAAAAAAAACATACGTAATTAGAGAAATATGGTGAGGCTATTATGTATCATTTATGATCTATGCCCCTCCACAATTAAAGGCTTTAGTTAATGAACACGTACAAAAGGAGTGGCCCAATGTTTATTGCCACACCAACCAAACGTGTCCATTCACTATTGCAATAACTCACTGCCTGCTGCTTCCATATGCACAGGCAGAACTTATCTCCAACGTTCTCCGTACTAAAGGTATAAATGAGTTCAGCCTAATTGAGTGATTGATTACTCAAACTTGTCTTGTTAAATTAAAGAACTTAAAAATAAGATTTGAACTTGCCTCTCATTTAGTTTAGGTGACTTTGAAGGAATTTTTTACGTTGTTTTGATTATTTAAAGGGTCAATGAGTTTGACACCTTTTATCTCATGCACATGTATAAATAAAACCATATGAAATAATTTTAAAATTAAATAAAAGAATGAAGTCAGAAAATTAATTACCACTAGAATTTTTCGGTACTCAAAGATGAGAAAGGGAACATAATTATCGAGGGTAAACTGGCGAGATCTTGCAGAGAAGGGCACCAAGTAGTAGTTGTTTACAAAATCATTGCCGCCTAGGGTGATTAGGACAAGAGCTTCGTTTACAAGTCGTTGAGTCTGCTCATCTCCAATCAGAGCACTCACCCTTTGCTGGTATTGTTGGAAGAATGCCAATTGTTGGGAGATTCGGATAATATTTACCTGCAAAGGTAGAATTTCATGACATCGTTGCTAGACAAAGTAACGGAGATAACTACGGTATTCTTTAGTCAACATCGTCAAAGTACTATTTATGCTTTTAAAAGCGATCAAGGAGAGTAACACGTTTTAAAAACACAATCATTTTACTATAAGGTGCACGTGATCTCTCTCACCATTTATTCACTAAGTTATGTTTGATCCATGCTGTTAAAATGAATGAATATACAGAGTATAATAGTGAAATTGGAATCAGCTGATACAGTTGCATCACATGCACCTTATGATGAAATAACTGCTGAAAAACATATAATAAAAAATAAAATAAAATAACTTATTACTCTTTTTTGGCTCAATAAAAGTACTTATAAGCTAGGTACCCACTAAAAATTTTAAGAAAATACACAATGTTAAACTCTTCTTTGAGCATTAAGACATTAATAGAAAAGTGGGACTTACAAACTGAATTCCGGTGTCATTAAGAATGCCAATCCCTGCAGAAGCAAAGTTGGCACCGACAAGTAGTCTTTCTCCAGTGAGCTCTGGACTCAAGTATGGCAATGTGGATTCAGACCCAATTTGCTCACCTATTATAACAACACGTACCTTTTATGATCAACTCTACATGACACATGCAGCATGAAAAAACCAAATCACTAAAAAAAAAAACCACCCAACTAATAATGTCCGGGATGTTTAGGCCATTAGAGAAACGGCCGGTGGGGCGGTGAGTTGGATAATCAATGCCATAAGGAGCCGCATCAGCACGAGCAGTGGTGGCAAGGTAGTTATTGTTGCCATTATCGACAAGTGAATCTCCAAACACAAAAAATGCCCTAGCCTCCACCTGAGGACTGAAAATTCCCCATGTGAGAATGATACCTAAGATCATCCAAGAAGGGAAAAACGGGGACTGGTCCATAATATTGGAAATGGTAGTGAAAAACCCTGCAACAGCTAGCTACTTCTTATGCTTGTACGTACACTACTAGACAAGCATTCGCATGTGGATGGGAAGTATGGGGATAGCTCGATCTATATATGAAGTTTTTGTGATTTAATTGGTAGATACAAAATTAATTGCTTTTTCCAACCATCCTAGCTTGGAGAGTGAGAGTGATAGGGACCACTGAATGAGATACTGCTTCTCAAAATTAGCTAGCTGCGGTACGTCAAGAGGGAGTCGCTCAGCATAATTAAAGCCTCCAGCTTAGCATACGTATGTATAGTTGCATGCATTTTTTGATATCGGTGCGGAAGTTTTTCAGGATGCTTACACCCTCGACTAATCTCCTTCCACATGCATGGAATAATTACAGGACATAAATCCATGGGGTGACCTCGAGGGGGAATATATGGTAAAAAGTTGAATCAAGACCTCTTGCTTAAGAAGAGGTTCTTAGACCATTGGGTTCACCCCTCAAGTTATATAGTTGCATGCATTTGACAGGTTGGGTTTTGGACCTTTTATTCTATCTCTAGCTGGAATTAATATTATTAGGCGAGAGATTGATCTAATCAATTTTTGACCAGTTTGAAAGCTTTGTGACTTACAAGACATATTTATGGAATTTTGATGGTGATGAAATTTCTAATTTGTCATCAATGATTCCTATTCGATCATGTGGCATAAATGCAGGATTCCTTGTGTCATTTGGTAAATTAAAGGGTGATGCTATAGGAAGCAACTTAAATACAGCAACGCTTATATAACAGCTGACATGGACACTCCACATTAGCAAAAAATTGAACGGTTTTGAATTAAAAAAAAAAAATCTCCCCGACAAAACCACTTTTCCCTCCCCTCCTTTCTCCCTCACCTTCTCCCTCCACACAGACTCCTCACCTATCCAATGAACCCCCTTTCTCCCTCCAACAAACACTACTCTTCTCCCTCCGATGAACCACACCAGTAAAAGGGGTGGAAAAAAAACACGAAAGAAAGAAAGAAAGCCATGGTTGCCATGGCTGGGGACAATGGAAGCTAGCCATGGCCATGGCTTGCTCAAAAAATCACAGATATATTTTCTCAAAGTTTATCATAGACAATTTCATATTATCACAGAGAAATTTAAAAAATCACAGATAAAATCAAATCATGATTTCCCTCCTCTGTGATTTCTGTGTAAGCATCACCGGATCTGTGCTTTGAAATGATAATTTTCAAAAAAGTTTCTGTTGAAAATTGATTTTCTCTTTTGAAAATTATGATTTTCTCTGTTGAAAATCGATATTCTCTATTGAAATCATGATTTTCTTTGTTGAAAATCAATTTTCTTTGTTGAATTTCATGGTTTCCAACAGAGAAAATCATCATTTTCAACAGAGAAAATCCATTTTCAACAGAGAAAATCATGAATTTCTCCAACAAAGAAATTCATGAATTTCTTATTGAAATTAACACACAGAAAAATAGAATAGTAGGTGTGAACCCCGGAAATTGGGCCCACAAGGGTTGGCGAAAAAGAAAAGAATTGGATTGGGGGTTTGAAAAAGAAAAGGAGTCGCCACCTTATTTTTTAAAGGAAACAAGGAAAACCCTAAAAATAGTTTGTTTTAGGAAAACAATTTGAATGACTCCATGTTTAAAAAGGAAAGGCAAAAACAGTCTTTTGGAAACCAAAGAAATCGGGGATTCGGAGGCTAAGTTATGACATGGGAAGGTTTTAGGCAAAGCCTATAGGCACCCATGTCACCCTTTTGGTCTCTCAGTTCATTTGGGTTAAATCAAGATCTTTCTATACAAAAATCAGCAAGTATATCATCCCAAGAATTGCATGCATATCACATATTCCATTCATCCATCCATGCATAACAAACAAATAAAAACAGAAAATAAAGAAAAGAAAAGAGAAAAGAAATAAACCTAAGATGCTTGGATCCTAGAACGGACTTGAGCCTCACGAAGAGCACCTACGTACCATGCAACGAAATACATGGATCAAAGTCCACGTAGTTCGATTAGAAATAGGGTTAAGTCCCAATACAAACCTATGGTTAAAACCCTAGGTTTCCTTATTTGAAAAAGAGTTGAATATGATAGATAAACCAAGTTTGAGTTTGGACAGAAATCCACAATATAAAAACTTTAACAAAAACCAGAACTTTACTTAACAAGGAAACCTTTAATTATACCATAGACTCATATTAGGAAACAACCCTAAAGAGGGAGAAGAGAAAGAGTTAAGGAAGGGAGGTGAATTAGGGCACCTTCACACTCACTTACCTGAGCGCAATTGCTCCAAGCATTAGCCATTTCAAGTATTGGCAGCCCTATTTGCCATAGGACAAATACCACACCTATTTGCACCCTTACACGTGCTCAAAACCATGCAAAAATATTAACATGAAAATTTGGACAGAATGGTACTAAAACCTAAAATCATCCACTAAACATGCCAATAACAAAAACAACAAACTTTCATAAGCCCTAACACAATCCTAGAACCATATTATGCATAAAAACCCTAGAATGAACCAACATGCATGCAAAAATATCATATTTACTCCATATGTAAAACATACATAGCAACTATGAAGAAAAAATAATGAAAAAGCCTAAGCTAACATGCTATATGAACACTAACATAAAATAAGGACACTAGCAGCCCTAAACTCACAAATATGCTTAAAAACACACAAAACATACTCCACACATACTAAAACCAAACTAAACAGAACCTAAATCATGCATATTAACTAACTAAAGTAATAGAACATGATAAAAAACCCTAACACTAACATGCAATGACACTATTCTAAAACAAGGACAACGGGAGCACAAGAATCACACCTATGCATAAAAACATATGGGACAGCCCTAAAGCATGCTAAGCTCATGATAAACAGTAGATATTTCATGTATATTAACTAGCTAGAGTGTTAATACATGATAAAAAAGCTATCTTTAACACGCAACAGACCTATCTTATATGAAAACCCATATTCAGCATAAGAAGGAATGAGGAATACCTTAGGAAGAAGCTTCCTTGCTGCTGTAGAGACTCCCTTTTGCTCTTGTGGATGTCTTCAATCAATGTTCTCCAAGGCTACAGCAGGTCCTCTAGCTCTCCTTCAAGTCTCTCTCCCTTATTCTCTCTCAAACACTTAAGTTTTAATGCATAAAGTGGCTCCCCTTGTGCTGAAGCATAGGGGGTATTTATAGACTTCAATTAGGATAAACCAATGGCTGGGATTAAAACTCTAGAAATTAATCCAAGGGCTATTAGAGACCCCCTTGGGGCTTAAGTAACTAAGAAGTTACCAAAAATTAGAAGGAAACTCGTCCAAAAGAGCCCAAATACATCAAAATAGGCAAGAGTCCGCTTCAGCAAGAAATCATAGGGGAAATGGGAAAGTGGCCTCGGGTGACCACCCAAGGCTGGGCAGCTAGCCACCTGGGCCCAGGCGGCTAGCCGCCCAGGCTTGGGTGGTCACCCGAGCCCACATCAGCTTTTTGCTTTTTTTGGACTCTCTTACCTTCTAGGAGTGTTTCAGGGGCCAAATGAACTCCGATTTTGATGAAACAAAAGCCAAAACGACCGTGTTTCAATGAGGAATATGTTTTTGAACATTTTAGGGTGAAAAACACTAACCATGGGGGCATGGTTTGGTTTGAACAAGGCGGTTAACCACTATGCTTTACCTTTGCTAAGCATAGGCATGCACATAGGGTCAAACCAAATGCTTTCCATATCAAAATTGAACTTCATAAAACACTTTTGGGGGTAAAATGATGACTAATGAAAGTCAATTTGAAAAGATTTGGTTGGTAATTGTGAGTCAATTAGAGCTAACTCAAAGAAGGGTCAATTAACCAACTTGAACTACATCGAGCCATTTTAATCCTGAGCCATTGATTTATCAAATTGACACTAAAAATACCTCTTATGCATCCATATAAACTCCAATTGATGATTTGGAGATCATTTCAAGGTCAAATGAAAAGTTTGGGACTTAAAAGATGATTATGCCCCTCAAATCACAAAAGCTCTTATTATCCTTCAAGATCAACTCCGAATTGAACCAAAATTCATATCCATTGTCCTTGTGACTCTAGAAAACTAATGCAAGTGACTAGACTCAAAAACAAAGCAAAAACATGCATGAAATGATGAGCCCTAGTAAGGTGGTACAAAAATGGGGTGTGACAGTAGGGAGAGAGAAAAAAAGGGGAGGGGGGAGGTGGGGAGGTTGGCTTACCCATCAATACATAGAAGCTCGTTGGTGAAATGGAAGCTCAAAGGCTCATTGGAGTCATCATCTCCTTCTCAAAATCTGGTACGACGCCATCATCTCCTTCTCTGCGTTCTCTGGCGAAATGGAAGTTAAAAATCCAACACAACGCCATCATCTCCTTTTCTGCCTATGGAAGCTAAGAGACTCCTACTCCTCAGGCTGGCATGCTCTCATCCCATAGCCAATGAGACACCCAAAATGCAGGCCATACTTCAAATTTTATCAAGATCGGTGCCGATGCTCGCGTCCCACCGTTCAACTCGACTTTTGTATGGCCATCCATGGGGCTTATGGAAACAGACAGCGCCATGATTAGATCTAGCATTCCAATAGCTCAGATCTAATTGAGTCCTTCACACTTTTGAGGACAAATTGGGAGAAGAGCTGCAGTAACAGAAGGGATTGTTTGGTGTTTTGGCTAGTTTTCCTCTTGCTTTGTTATTAGCTCATACTTTGACGGCATTAGCAACTGTAGTGGCTCAGATCTGCCGAGATTCGCTTAAGATCCAGCATGAAAATTGCCTTGTTTTTTACTATAATCATGATCATGAGAAAACTAGTGAGGTCGAGAAATGCGAAAGAAAGAATCGACTCACGTCAAATCCGACGATCGGAAGCTCAAATCCGGCCAACATGGAAGGAACAGAGGTCAAATCGAAATGGAAGAGTGACATGGTGAGAAAAAGACACGGTGAGAGAGAAACAGAAAGAAAGCAATGGAGATAAAAGAAGGAAAGAGAAGGAGATGGAGGAAGGAGAGAAAGTGACGGAAGGAGGAGAGAGAGGGAGAGAATGATGAATGAGAGAGAAAAACAAAGGAAAGAAATAATAATAATAAGGCAGTAAGATATTTTTTAAAAATTGAGGGTATTTCAATCCATATAGAATACCACATCAGTTGTTGTATAAGTTGCTGCACAACAAGTTGTTGTATGTAGCATTTCCCCAAATTAAAACATCCAACATAATTGTATGTTTTTAGCATCTTTCACTCATTATTAGTCTGAATTTGAAGTATTTTTATTTTGTCATTTGGTCCCCTAGCAAAAATATAGGAAATACATTTTGGTCCTACTAGGGCAAATAATTTCATATCAATATAAGTTAGTACTCATTCTTAGTTAAGTTAGTACTCATTTACTAAGAAGTTAGTAGTCATTCCTATTGATGTGTAACTACTTACCTGTAGCTGGACCAATCTATAATTCCCAGTAAAAGGACTTTATGGACTAATTAGACTATCACAAGTGTACGTATAGGCACTTGTAGGCATCAAGAGTCCTAGCGCTTGTGATAAATGGTAGATATATACTTGGTTAATGGAAAATGAATTCATCACCACTTCAAATGTTAGGTGAATGTGAGCCTATATAAAAAGGGCTTTGGTTGGAGAAATATGTACATTGAGATGAATGAGAAATGATGAAAAGTTTATTCTCTCTATGCAACACTTGTTGTTCTAAGTTCTTATTCTCTTCACAACTTGTTCTAAGTTCTTGATTTTACAACAGCAAGTTCTTTTTTCTTTTTTGTCTACAGGTAGTGTCTCTTTGTTTGAGTGTTGCAGCACTCAGTTTAGTGGGAGGTAGTGCTTCTACTTGGTGCCGTTTGTACTTATCTTCCTCTTTTAATAATATACTTGTTCTGTTGATAAAAAAAATAATAATAATAAAAAATTATGAAGACCATGTTAATTGTGGAGGTGACAAAATTGCTTCACTACTTCTTATTCAAAAGAATTGTTATAGTTATTTGAAAGAATGGCTCATCATCATCCTTCACTTGACCAGTGATAAAATTTGACCTCTTCAAAAAGCCAATTAATAGTGACAAGAACATACGAAGTCCCCTCCCCTACACCCTGTGGCCAAGAGGTCGTGCCTAACGATGACTAATATTTTGCCTACCTATTATCACTGATCTTTTAACATCCACTTTATGTGTCAAAAGTGGATAGGTATCTTAGGTTGTTGTAAGAATTATATTGTTATATTTATTTTGAATAAGTGAAATACTTGGGGTAAGGGTAGGGGTGGGCTAGATACAAAAGTTTCTCCTTTTATGTTTTTTTATTACATTTGTCCTCAATGGTAAAATTTTTATGAGGATAATGTATGCATGATCTTTTGGAGGTTGAGTGTAGGTTAACTTTACAGACTCTTAGATTCTTTTCAGGCTAATTGGTTTTTGTGGGCTTACTCATTATGTCTTAAATGTGTTCCTTATGTGTGTTAACAAAAAAACAAAAAAAAAAAAAAAAAAAAAACCCTTTATGTACTAAGGTGAAAAACAAAACAAAACAATACGCAGATGTGATTGCTCTCTTAAGTTTTCCCTCTATTCACCACACACGGACATATGACATATTCTTATAATTTCTATTTTATACTTCATGTTTTTTATAAAGCTCATTTCAAAAATTAAAATTTTAACTTCTATTGTTTTCTCTCCTATATTGCCCTCCACAACGACTCCTCTTTTTCCCAATAGTTTATCTCCATTTATTTATCCCTCTACGTCCACATCCCCCCCTCCCTCCCCCTCTCTCTCTCTTTCTCTCTCTCTCTTTCTCTGTCTCTAGTCTCTCCTTCAATTATTCGGATTTAATTATATTCTTCGTCAAATATTTAGATTTATTAAGCCAACTTTAGATGGATGTCAATCCAGCTTTCTTCGTCCACAACTCAAGATCGAGCATGCCTAGATAAAAGGCAAATGTATGCACAATTACCTCTCTTACAAAAAAAAATTCATGCACCTCAAATTCCAATAAAATCACATCTTTCACAACTATCTCTGGCCGAGAATGATAAAAGTACTTCTCTCACTAATAGCATAAAATTCCAAAAAAAAAACTTTTTGGCATGATTCTTTATTCAAATTTACTAGCCCAATTCACATGATAGTTTACGACCAAGCCATTTCTTATACCATATTAGCTGCATGGGAACGGTTATTGCAACCCCAAAAAAGGTTAAGTTCCCCCCCCCAAATTTTTTAATGAAAAGAATGATGCTGCAAAATGACCAAAAAGGGCTTTATTTCTTTAACCAAAATGCTGAACCCACCCCTCCTGTTCCACTCTTCGGCACCTCTCTCCGGCGATATTCTCTGGCGACTCTCTCCGGTATCCACCCCACCGGCAACCCTCTCTCGCACCCGCAGGTTACTACCGAAGATTCGTTGAAGGGTTTTCTCGATTGGCAGCCTCATTAACCCATCTTACAAAGAAGGATGTAAAGTTTATATGGGACGAGCACTGTGAACGTACATTCCAAAAGCTGAAAGAGAAGCTAACCACTACACCTGTTCTCGTCCTTCCACAAAACGGAGTTAAGTTTATTATTTATAGTGATGTTTCTCATTAAGGATTAGGATGTGTGTTGATGCAAGATGGACGTGTGATTGCTTATGGATCGAGACAGTTAAAGCCACATGAGATAAATTACCCCACGCACGACTTAGAACTTGCAGCAGTAGTTTTTGCACTTAAAACTTGGAGACACTATTTGTATGGTGAAAGTTTTGATATCTTTTCTGATAATAAAGGTTTGAAATATTTGTTTTCACAAAAAGAACTTAATATGAGGCAGAGAAGATGGATGGAATTTCTTAAAGATTATAATTTTACTCTCCAGTACCATCTTGGTAAAGCCAATATAGTTGCTGATGCTTTGAGTCGTAAACCTCGAGATTTGATTTCATCATTAATGGTGCGAGAATGGGAGACGTTGGAGTTAGTAGCAGAATTTAATTTGTATATAGAAGAGCAAGTTGAGGGGATATTTTTGTGCGCTATGATGATACAACCCGGTTTGATTAATAAAGTATTACAAGCTCAAGTTCAAGATCAGGAATTCCAAGGTTGGATTCTAAAGACGGTAAGGGAACATCCAACAGAATGGAAAGTTGGAAGTGATGGGGGGTATAGGTTTCATGATCGACTATGTGTACCTGACATGGAAGAACTAAAAAAGGAGATTTTAGAGTAGGCACACCACTCTCGATTTACTATCCACCCAGGAAACACAAAGATGTATCAAAACCTCAAGAGACAATTTTGGTGGGGAGGTATAAAAAGGGACATTGCTGAGTATGTATCCAAGTGTCTCACGTGTTTAAAAGTGAAGCCTGAAAGACAAAAGCCGTCTGGATTACTTCAACCATTACCCATAGCTGGTTGGAAATGGGAGCATGTGTCAATGGATTTCATAACAGGGTTACCTCAATCAAAGCAAGGACATGATGCTATATGGGTGATATATTGTGGATCGACTAACCAAGTCTACTCACTTCATCCCTTATAACATTACGTATTCAGTTGAGAAAATGAGTAGAATATATATTCAAGAGATCGTTCGATTACATGGAGTACTAGTGTCTATCGTATCCGATCGAGACCCTCGTTTCACATCTAAGTTTTGGAAAGGAATACAAGAAGCCTTTGGAAGCGAAGTGAGATTAAGTACTACTTCCCACCCAAAAACAGATGGACAAACTGAACGAGTGAATCAAATTTTTGGAAGACATGCTATGTGCCTGTGTATTGGATTTTGAAGCTAATTGGGAAGTGCACTTACCTTTGGTTGAGTTTGCCTATAATAATAGTTACCAGAGTAGTATTGGAATGGCACCATTTGAAGCTTTATACGGCAAGCCTTGTCGGTCTCCTATATGTTGGGCTGAAGTAGGAGATAAAGCTTTCTTTGGACTTGATTTAGTTCGAGAAATAACCGAGAAGATTTTCTTTATCAAAGAACGGTTAAAAGCTGCACAGAGCAGACAGAAGAGTTATGCAGATCAACGGAGAAAAGAGTTGGAATTTCAAGCTGGCGATTATGTTTTATTGAAAATATCACCTATTAAGGGTGTAGTGAAATTTGGAAGAAAGAAAGGGAAGCTATCTCCACGCTTTATAGGACCCTTCAAGGTGATCAAGAAAATTGGAAATGTAGCCTATCGGCTTGAGATGCCCCCAGAATTAGCAGGAATCCACAATGTATTCCACGTATCCATGTTGCGTAAATGTGTGCATGATCCCTCACACATCGTGAAATTGGATGACATCGAATTAGATGAGGCTGCTACCTACAAGGAAAAACCTGTTCGAATTATAGATCGTGATAAAAAGATATTGAGGAATAAAGAAATTCCCTTAGTTAAAGTACAATGGAGTCATTATGATGAAAATGAAGCTTCTTGGGAGTTAGAATCAGAGATTCAGAAGAAGTATTCTCACTTGTTTGCCTAATAGGTACGTAATTTCGAGGATGAAATTATTTTTTTTAGGGGGGAAGAGTGTAATGACCCAATAAAAGAATCGCACACACACACACACACATATATATATACACGCACACACATAGTGGACAGGTGGTTTGTGAGGGTACCAAATGGCACGTTAGGGATAGCCACATGGCTTAGGTTGAGCGCCAAATGGCTTGTGTGAAGGGGGTACATGGCTGCTATATGCCATGTGTCTTGTGTCTTGCATGACGGAGGGGTATATATGTAGCTACGGGTTTCTGCAATACTGAAGGGAGAGGGAGAGAGAGAGAAAGAGAAAGAAAAACACAGTAGAGAGAGAAAATTCTTAGGTGCTTTAAGAAGGAGCTTAGGAAGGGATTCAAGTTGAAGATTTAGGTGAGAAACCCTTCCTCTTCTTATGTATTGTTCATCAGTAGTATAAAATTGAACAATTTAAGGATTTAATGGATGAATGAAAGCTTGAAGTTCATCTATGGCTTCTTAGAAATTTGAGACTCAAATTTCAAATGTTATAGAACTATTCAAGGCATGAAACTTTGTTTGAAAGATGGTTATGACCAGAAGTAATTGCTGTAAAAATTTGAAGTTTCAGTTTTTCAAATTTAAGAAGAATTAAATCAAAAACCAGATTTCGGTATTTTGCATATTATGGGTTTTTGACTAATTGTTTCTTATATTTTATAACTTTATTAAATACTAGGGATCAAGATCTTTTCATAGACATCTTATTTGAAATTTTTCGTTAAGAAATGAGTTCTGGGGAATTTTTCAAAGTTTTGAAAAAAATAGGAAAATTCGTATTAGAAAATCAAAGAAAATAGGAAGAAGAAGCACAGTGACAGGTCAATTCGACCTGGTTTGACCAGATTCGACCCAATTGACCAGGTTTGACTCGGTTTAGCCAAATTTGACCCGGTTTGACCATATTCAACCAGGTTTGACCTGATTTGACCCGGTTTGGCCAAATTTGACCCAGTTTGATCAAGTTTGACCCGGTTTGACTAGGGTTGACCGTTCGCAAAAAAAAAAAAAAAAAAAAAAAAGAAGAAGAAGAAGAAGAAGAAGAAGAAGAAGAAGAGAGAGAGAGAGAGAGAGAGAGAGAGAGAGAAATTTATTTTTAGTAATTTTGTTCTAAAAATTGTTTATAATTATAAACAATTTTGAATTGGTAGAAAATAACCTTAAAGTGATTCATTTTAAAACATTAGTACTTATGTACGAATAAATTAAGCATGAAATTAGAAATCTGCATACGGTGACATGAATTGAATTATTATCTGAAATTTGTTATGATTTATAATTGTAGAAATAAATCAAGGAAAGGATTTATTATTGCAATTTATTATGTTGAATTTTACGATGCATCATGGTAATACATTTATATTGTTGGATTTATATTTGTTGATTGAGATAAATCAAAATGTTGATGATGGGAGATAGCTGGGATTGATCATATCCCGCAGTTAGTGCACTAATATACAGACTTATTGAGCAAGTAGGCCGTGATCTGTATACACATATGGTAAGGAAGCATATGTGCTGTGGCTGAATGGTAGAATACATTTGGCATGAAGCCTATGTGTATTGTGGAACACATTTGGCATAAAAGCCTGTGTGTATTATTTTAAATTATGTTTTGCAGGTTGTAAGATACAACAGGTATGGAATTGTTCAAATTACGTGTTGCAATGTTTATTTTAAAGCATGGTCAATGTATTGATGAAATTGATCGAATTTCAAGTGAAATCATAAATTTTATTTAGTTTCTCACTAAGCTAGACAGCTTTTTTTTTTTTTTTTTTATGAAAATTTATGATTTCAGGAGAGGCTAAGGGTAAATTAAGCTGATCGAGCAAATTGGTCTTACTTTCTTTAAGTTTTATATGAGATGTAATTACTTGAAAAAAAAAAAAAAACACCTAGTATTTGTATTTGTATGATGAAGACTCTATGGTAGTAACGCATATGTGTATGTGTTATGTTTGACATTATAGAAGCATATGACATTATTATGTTAATGTATGTAGGTGTGACAGCATCTATACATGGACTTGAACTTGTGGACAGCCAAGCCCAAAACCAAGGCTAAGACCCGAAAAGGCCAGGGAAGATACAAAAAGAACCAAAATAGTAGTATTTATTAATTGTAGCAAAGTTCACAAACTAATATGGCAACATTCAGTATTATTCTTACGTGCACCTTAGTCACTAACTCACTACTATACTGCAACTAAACAACAAGGCCAAGCTTACTCATCAACCAATACATATAGATTCATAGAGAGATCGATTTTTTTAAAGACAAACACATAATTAGGTCCAGGAATCCAATTCCATAATGGAGCTAAGATTCATTGGGCTCATGTACTCGGCCGTGCCTGTCATAATCTGTCGAACAATTATCCGATTCGCCTTCTCCGATGGATGAAATGGATCCCAAAATGCGTACTGGTCTCTGTTGGGGCACAAGCTGGATGCCATTGTGCAAAGTCCGAGCCCGTTGTAGGGTCCTTGTCCACAACATGCAACCTGTGAGGTGATAAATCCTGGCCAAACCATAAAATGAATATTATCACTTTCTTTCCTTTGCCAATTATCTTTTTATATATAGTTGATAGTCAACCTAGCAAGGGGTTGGGTTGATAGAGAACATACCCACTCTCCACAATTATTATTTTTGAGCAAGTGCTAGCTAGATAGTTAGTCCATTACCCAAGAGACGAAATAATCTTAAATTGACAATTATAATTAGATGGTTAAAGATGTCATTCAGGTTGGATGGTAAAGCATGTTGGAACACCAATAACAACACCAGCCTTCATCAATAATATTGGACTAACTATATACTAGCTTGTATATATTTCTTGATGCTTTGTAAAATCTAGGAAGGAAAACGAGAAAAAAAAAGTTTGTTGACCAATCCCACTGCATCAAACAACTTTTGTCTCTGTGCATGTCACCTCTTTGTTTAAGTCCCACTAAGATATGGCTATGGTTTGTTGCATCTCTCATTCTTCCTCATGTCACCTTAATGTAGGCACTTTATTTTTATGACAATAGAAAGGCACCAAATATATATTTACTTCTATATGGATGTCTTGATATGGGTTGCATCACCATATACCAATATACCATATATCTATGGGATAGGTTAATTATACGATACAATTCAACCCATGCATGTGCTGATGTAACTTCTATCAAGCATCCTCACCTCAAAATTTTCATATATATATAAAATGAGGAAATATTGGGATTAAGGTTTGACATACCATATGCCTGAGGGTTAGTGATGAAATCCATGTTCATTCTATATGCATTTGCAGCAACGAAGGCATTTGCGCCGATTTCCCTATTTAGTTGACTCAACATTTGAACAAGTTGTGGGTTGTACAAGGCCGCAGCTCGTTGCAGTTCAATGGAGCATTGGCCGCTGGGGCTTCGCATTGCCAATTCTGCTGGAGCACATCCCATCGGTCCTGTGCCTGTCACCAGAACTCTACGAGCTCCCAATTGATAAAGCCTCTACAATGCCCAAAGGTCCTTAATATTCATGATTAACATTATGAAAGCCACTCATAAATACCTATATCTAGCTACTAAGCCACAAAACCATGGCTTAGATGTGTGGGGTTCAATCTTTTTTATTGTTAAATGTGTGTGTGTGTGTGTGAGAGAGAGAGAGAGAGAATTATCTTTATCTTTGCCCTCATAAATGCGTCTCCTAAATGGAATGAAGATTGCTATATTATACTATACATCATGTGATTTTTTAAGGTCTAGTAGACTAGCTAGTATATATGATAATCTGTATTTCCTTTTTGCAATGATATAAACCCTACTTTTTCAGACATGCAAGCTTTTGCTTAACATGTGAGTTAGTGTTCGTGAGTCTTACTATTTGTCACATCATTACAAAAAGTAAAGACAGATTGTCACATTGCCTTCTCAAAAAATTTTCCTGATATATAGTATGAAGCATCAGGTGGGGTCCATTCAACCATTGTCTTTGCAGATTGACACATAAATGAAATTTGAAAGGGAATCCATGAAGTGTCTCGATCCCTAGTCAATAGTGGTTTGGAGATGCTTGTCCCTTTCAAAATCTCACTCCTCCCTTCATTCTTTATTTTTTGGGCAACATGCTGCCTCCAATTAGACATGCATGAATCATCTGAACTAAGGTCCAAAAATATGCCTCCCCCTAATATATCATTTTTTTTTGAACCTTCCTTCCAGTGACCAATGTGTCTAAACTATTCCATGGTGCAATATGTGCCTGTAATCCGAAAAAAAAAAATTCATAAGAAAAATAAAGATCGAAAAGTAGCAAAGGTGAGGAGGGAAAATTTACAGTAAGAATATTTTTGTACTCGGAGATGAGATAGCGAACATAATCGGGGAGAGAGAATTGGCGAGATCTTGCTGAGTAGGGCACCAAGTAGTAGTTGTTCACAAAATCATTGCCGCCTACTGTGATGAGAACAAGCGCTTGGTTTACGAGTCGTTGAGCTGCCTCTTCTCCAATATGAGCTCTCAGCCGTAGCTGGTAATGTTTGAATAACTTAAACTGCTCGTAAATGCGGATTATGTTTAGCTGCAAATGAGGAATTTGGGCACTTGGTTAAACTAGTGATGTCCTTAAGTACTGTTTGATTAGCTTTTAAAAGGTTTTTTATTGTTTTACTTAAAGCATCCAACCAAATATCGTAAAGGAGAATATTGGTGAGATATCATGCAAAGGGAGTTTGAAATGCAACTTATGCAAGGGTTGGACAATGCTGATGAATATCACTTTTTTCTGCTCTATATGGTCTCTTACACTATGCACGATGGTTTAAAATATGAAGGGAAAAAAAAAAAAAGACTAGATTTTCTCATCTTTCCCACTGTCAACCGTCCTAGGAAACAAACAGAAAAATCAGAAATTAAGAAATTAAGAAAGAAAGTTGGGCTTACAAACTGAAATCCTGTGTCATTGAGGATTCCAATCCCAGCAGAAGCAAAGTTGGCACCAACAAGTAGCTTTTTTCCAACCAGATGTGGACTCAAGTATGGCAATGTGGGTTCCAGGCCAAGATGCTCACCTAATATTACAAGTTATATATCCAGATCAATATAACTTACATGCATGATATTTTAAAAACATGAAAAATTAACTCATGGAAAATAATTTTTTTTTATTTATTTAAAAAAAGGTATATATGGAACCCAACTGATGAGGTCTGGCATGTTTAGGCCATTAGAGAATCGACCAGTGGGTCGATGCGTTGGAAAATCGATGCCATAAGGAGGTGCATCCGCACGAGCAGTGGTTACAAGGTAGTTGTTGTTGCCACTATCGACAAGTGAATCACCGAAAACAAAAAATGCCCGAGTGGCGTCGGCTTGTGGAACAAAAATTCCACATGCCAATACTAAGCCTAAAATCATCGAAGAAACGAGAAGGAATGAGTTATCCATGGATATGATTATGGGAAAGAGTACGTAGATCGAACAAGTGTAGTGTCTACACAAACACCTCTTGGACGTGAATGAAAGAATAAGAGGGATGGCTTTATATAAGGTTTGAGACCATATTGATGGCCTTTCCTACCACCATTAAACGCAGACAAAGGCCATCAAGAGTTTAATTCTACCATAGCTTATAATTGTGTTTGGTTAGTTGCCTTTTGGCTGGGCATTAATGCCCATCTTAAAAAAAAAATGGTGAGGGTCAATTGGACATTTCGGGTAGGTCTAAAACTACCCATTAACCCAGACCATTACATACAAAAAATAAAAATGTCACTAAAAATTATTTGAAAGCATTCCAAGAAAACCCTGTTTTTGGCCAAATCCAAGCCGTTCAAATAAGGTGGTCTGAGGTTGAAGTCACATTTTCTGGTAGCTCTGGAATCAACCCTGTTTATGGCCTGTATTATGTGAACCTTTTGCGACTTGCACCTGCTTCTTTATTAAGCATTTTGATGGTGATAAAGTTCCTGATGTGCCATCAACTAATAAATCCTAATCATGGGGCATAAATGCAGAATCTTTGATCACGTTCTTTTGGCGATTATATATATATATATATAAGTCTTTCAGCATCAAAATCATCCTCAAGTGCATAACATTGACATTTAATAGTATCAGTTACTTTTTTCAGTGTATATACGGTAGCCTTAATCATATAGGACGAAACTCAGATTATATATAATAAAGTTTTCATTTTGCTTTTCAAAAATTGAATTAATATTGCTTGAAAAAAACCGAAGAAAATGATCAATTTTTTTTTTTCATTTCAATACTTTGTTTTCTGTATATCCTTTTGGGAAAGAAAAAAAAATGTAATTTTTGAATTTCATTTACATTATGTTTGGATAAGAAATTTCTAGGTGGAATTTGCTTTTGAGATAGAATTTGTATAATTTTTATAAGAATTTTGTTCATCTCATTCTTATAAAAATTTTACAAATTCCATCTCAAAAGCGAATTCCACCTAAAAATTTCTCATCCAAACATAGCGTTAAATGATTAGTATAAAAATAAAGTTTTCTTGAGTTAATATAGTAAAAGACATGTCTATATAGAAATCTCCAAAGACAATTTTTTTTCTTTTTTGTCAACCGGTCGAAGTATTCAAACATTTACCCGACTAATTTAAATGAAGCTTAAAGACCCTTATTATTATTGTTATTATTACTTTTGGCCACACAGCAACCTCAAGACATTTTGGTATTAGTTTTTAAACTAATTTTCGGTTTTAAGATTTCAAGTTGTCACTTTCACAACAAAAATTTTCAATATAAATGAAGCTCTTAAGTCTCAATGCTCGCACTTTAAATAAATAAATAAATAAATAAGCCCATCAGATATTTTTGAGCTTTCCTTCGATCAGTGTGCAGTTATTTATGAAGCGGGAACATTGGTACGTAGGGGGGCATTACAAGAAGGTACCCATGTGAACAATATTAATGGGGTGGGGTATCTCAGCTACTCCCAAGAATCACTTCCCCAATCCTTCCTCAGTGTCGGAACAATTATACTCTACTTGATTATATATATAAATAAAATGAATTTAATAAGCTCCTTTTAGGGCTGGTTAATTTTAGTGAATTCTCTTCTAATATTTATAAATTTTCGGTAAATTTGGAATTAGTTTACTAAATTTGAATTCAAACAGATTGATTAACTGAGCAAAGCTGAGTTTTAGTTTGGATGGAAAGATTTTGGCCATTTTTTCTCATTTCTCTAGGTCTTCTTTTGATGATAAGGCCATAGTTAATCAATATGGTGGCCACCTTAGGATGCAGAGGTCCTAAGTTCAACTCTTATTAAACCTCTTAGGATCACCTAATACCCACACAAGGTTTCTTAGTTCTAATGGGTTTTGGACTTGGTCCATACGAGTTGTAGAGTCTTATATATATAGACTCAGAGGGCTTCCTCGTTAATTAAAAAAAATTTTAAAAAATATTGTGGCCATTGGGATCCTCCTAAAGTTTTTTGCTAATGAAAAAACACTAAAATATATTCAATAGATTGGAATTAGAAGGGCTGTACAAGGTTTTTGAGGGGTGGGGGTGGGGGTGGGGGTGGGGATGAGGTGGGAGGCGGTTAATAAACACCTTGTACTCTACCATAAATCCCTTCACTAAAAATAAAAACAAAGAGGACAGACGGTCCAAAAGCTATCTTTACAAATTCTAAAATTGGTTTTTAACCCTTCTTGCAAGATTCTACCTATTTTTCAGGCTCTTAAATTCCCCGATGTACAAGGAATTTAAAGCCACAACCCTATCCTTCTACCTTTAATTTCACAGCTAGGGAAGCTGATCAAAAATAAAAATTTCACAGGAAAGTACAAATTTCCTTTTTGGGGTTTGTGGTTAAAACCCAAAGTTAGTTACTAACAGTATCACTGCAATCACAATAATTCACACTTTTCACCCAGTAAAATTGACACCTTACCTCTCAACAATTTTCACTCTCTCTTGATGCAAGCAAAGTTCAACTTTGATTATATTTATTATAATAAAAAATGGTAGAAGGCGAAAAATTAGGGGTTAATGACTTGATGTGGCTACAATGTATGCATTAAATACTCAACACAATGAGCGAAATCAGATGCTTCAAGATGGCTAAATTTCCATCACGAAAGCTCAAAGCACAAACCTGTGTCCACTAAAAATGGAAATAAATAAATAAATAATTGTTTCTGGTATGATAACTTAATGGCATTTACCTCACTTGGTAACTAAGTTTTCTTTGATTCAATCTTATGAATAAACATTGATAAATACTTATACTTACTTGTTGATACTAGATGGTGCACACGTGCGTTGCACGTGAATTTTTTTGAGTTAAATTATTTTTTTAAATAATGATAATAATTTTTAAATTTAATAATTTTATCGTGTCTTTGCATAAGATGAAAGCACTTTGATCACTCAATCTTTTATTTCTTTTGATATGATGACTATTTTTTTTTTTTCATTATCTTTCCCAAATCATAGTGCTTAAAATTGTCTTTGAAACTTCATTATACATAGGTTCTTTGAAAGTTTTGTGAAACTTTCAATACTAAAACAAAAGACTCTCTCTTTCACTCTCTGTCTCTTTCTCCAATCAAAATATATTTATGCCATAGTTGAAAATTTTAATAGCAAATTATTAGTACATTAGTCTTACAAAAATCAAAACCAAGACTTGCGCGACTTTGTAAACCCTACGGATATGCCATCGTTTTTATTTTTATTTTTTTGCTTTTTTATAATGTACTCAAATCTACACCCCTCCTATAGATTCATGCCACAGAGGCTAACTCAAATAAAGATTTGAAAGTCCAATCATGCAACGCAAGTAGAGATTGAAATATTTATGCAGGCAGAAATTTAAATGTTTAAATATAATTTGTATATATGAGTCAAGTTTATTGAAAATTACATACCAAACAAATCACTAAAAGAAAGGAGACGGAATGAAGGCATATAAAAGAAGTAGAAAAAGGAAGCAAGCAGTAGTTGTTTTTTCTTGTGTTAGGGTTTTATGATTTTTATAATGTATTTCTATTCGTATTTATATGTTAACATTGTTAGGATTTTACGAATTATAGTTTCCGTTTCCTTAGAATTCCTATTTGAGTTTGGTTTTATTTAATTATTATACGAATTATAGTTTCCTTAAAATTCTTATTAAGGTATGTGTTTTATATTGTTATATTTTCTATATATGCAGAAGGATAGTTGTGTATTTAAAAATTGAAATAAGGGTATATTAGTCAATCAAAAGTTTTTCTCATATTCATATTTTTATAGGTAGTATAGATTAAGGAGTAGGTTATATTAATTGCCAAAAGAGAAAAGGATTAAAATAATTTTTCCATATAGGAAATTCGAATTACGGCATTATCAACACTAGGTATAGGTACTTTAGAGCAAACTTCTACTAAATTCTGGGAGGACAAGGAGAAGGGGTTATGCATGGGAAGGGGGCTTGTTACCCTCGTGGTTAAGCATTAGTATCTATTTCTCCTTGGGAATGATATTTGTATCAATTCTTTTTTTTTTTTTTCTCCGCAAATGATGTTACAATATAACAACTCATGAATTTAAATTTTGAAATTTAAATTTAAATGATTATATTTAGGGCCAGGTTATTGTCATCACTCAAAATACTCTAAACTCCCTACTAATTAAATCCCCTCATATTTTACTGAAAACACCCCCTTATCTTCCTAAAATACCCTTAAGAAAAAATTCCCTAACATTTTTTCACCTCACCCCCAACCTGTTCGGACCTATTAGTAAGAACAAAGTATATATGTTCGGCTTTATAGAAAAAAACAATATAAAAATGTTCAAACCTTTAAAACCGAACCTCTATTATTTGTTCCGACTTATAAACACGAACACTTAAAATCCATTCACAATTACATATACAAACAATTCTCAATTGTTGTATAATTAAGTTGTTCGGACTCCTACAGGTGAACAATATCCATTTGTTCGGGGTTACATAACCGAACAATATCCATTTGTTCAGAGTTGGAAAACGAAACAAAATAACTTTGTTCGGACTTAGAAGTCAGAACGCGTTAAAAGAGTTCGGTGTTACAAAAATGAATATTGTAAACATGTTCGGAGTCGAAAAAACGAACAATACGAAATTCAGCATACGAAAAACTGAAGTTAAACTCGATAAAAAGTGTATAAATACTTACCTTTTGATTGCTAATATCATCTCTATCAATGCTTTTCTTGTCCATTATTCAATATAAGATGAGAAACACAAATTTTTATGTAAATATGGATTTGGTGTCAAGGTTGTTAAGATTTGTGAAAGCATAAAGTCTATAGATAGTGGAATGTTTTTGGAGTTGAGGGTGGAGTGGAGTGAGAATAAGAAATTTTTAAAGTCTTAGTAAATTTACATTTAGATATAAAAAATTTTATAAATTATTTAAATATTAGGAGACTTAAAGTATTTTTAATGGTAGCAATAACCTGACCCTTATATTTAATACCGAGGTGTCATCTCATTTTGTAAATTAATTTGAATTGAAATGATTATATCCACATTTTGAAATTAATTTGTAAGGTATTGAAGTACCTTTTATCCACTACCATATTGAGATGTACCTAGTGCATGCCCAATTCCTGTGGGGTCCACACGGGATTCTCCAATTTATCTGGGCTGCAAACTTGTTTCTTGGGCCTGTGTGGATTACAAAACAAAAAGGGGTCGGTTATTGCAACCCATAGTTTTATTCACACACTACATAAGCCATTTTAGGACTTGTTCTTGCTAAACAAGTTAAAAAATTCTTATAGTATCTAACAGCACTTTTGAAGTATAGTTCCCAAATATAACACATTTATCAATTAGTAGCATTAAGTCACTAACTTCAATTTCTCTTCTTTTACAATAAAATTTGCAAAACCACAGCTATCCCAAACAAGCCTAGTAGTATGTATAATGCATTGGGGGGTTGTACCCTTTGCATTGGTCCAATGTACCTCATATTTCACCAATACACAAAGTACATCTCCCAATACGGGTGTTGATATAAATTATATCAACACGTACTTACTTAATCATCATCTTATATATATATATATATATATATATATATAGATATATATATATATATATATATCCTTATTCGATATGTTTCATAGTAATCTTAAATTATCACTACGTCTAAACAACTATGATAAATTTAACTTAGGAATCCTTTATAGTTAAGAGGACCGCCGCGGCGGGGGGGGGGGGGGGGGGGGGGGGGTTCTTACTCTGTATTTGGATCTCACAAACAAAAAACGCTAAAGATTATTTAGATTTTGATTCCTATTTAAAGCATTTTCATGCTTTTACCCCTTGTCTTTCTAGAGTGTTTCAAAATTCAAATAGAGGCTTAGGGCCTGTTTGGTCGTCCAAATATAAATTAAATAATTATAATCTATTTCTCATATCATATTGAAGACTTCAATTCTGTATGAGACTCTTTAAAAAAAATTAGTAACCACTAGAATTGATGTTATAGGATCATTTCTTAGAAATACATGAAAAATCATTATTTTAAATTTTCCGTCTCATTTACAGTGACCATCATTCTATTGAATTTTTCTATTCAAGAGAAAGGATTTTGCTCTTAGAACTATGTAAAAAAACATAAGAGGGAGCTTTTCCCACCACATAAAATATTCTTAACCCTTCTTTTAGTTTATACTTTTTAAGATTTTACGAAAAATGAAACTTGGCCCAATACACAAAATTGTTTAATTTTCATTTGAATACCCAAATGAGCCCTTATACTTTTGCTTTAAAACCCTTTTAGCATATACAATAATGCAATTTCTTTTTTTACCTTGTGACCCCCAAGAAAAATCTGATTCTATCCCAATTCTTCATTTCGATCAAATAATTAAAAAAAAAAAAAAAAGGGAAATACCAATAGTTACTTGGAAATTAATTCCTTTTCAAAGTTTTTTCCCAATTACAGCTGGTCCAGACAAAGAAGGGTTGGTTGCACAAGAGGAGGGCACTCTCTCCTTCTAGGCTTCTAGTTTATGGATGTTGGCCAGACAGTAACCACTCAATGCATTTAGTGAACATACCTAACGATTATGGTTTGACGAGTGGTACCCCCTGCTTAGAAAGTGATACACACAACACAGATTTCACTGAAATAAAAATTTTGGGGGAAGGAAAAAGGAAGAACTTAAAAACAAGGGAAAATCCTTGGGATCCTTACCAGTTACCAGGCAGCAACTTCTTTCTCGGCCATTGAATTCCAAAACTGGTAGTCAAATTGATTCCTGTCTTTTATGGGTGAGAAATAAATAACACCATAACGGTGCCTACCACTTTAAATTTCAGTACCCTGTACGCTGCTGCTGCTGCTGCTGTTGTTGTTGTTGTTTTGTTTTTCAAAAACAGGCTCGAAATTTAAACCTCAGACCTCTTCCTTATAAGTGAAAGAGAAATATCGAAATTTAAACCTCAAACCTCTTCTTTGTAAGTGGGGGAGAAATATCATCACAACTATCACGCCGGTGGGGCTATGAGTTTTTATTTTAGTTCAAGTTTTTTGAAACTCGGAATTCAGCTCATTGAAACCTTACATGACAATAGAGGATGTGTGTATCGGTGAGTTAATTTGAACTGAAATTTGACAAATTGGAAATTATATATTTTTTCTTTTTTTTTTCTCTTCTTTTTTTTTTTTTTTTTGGGTTCGAATTTGAAATTATATCTATTTATATAGAAAATATGCTTTGATTAACGGCTCTTGTGCCCTAGTAGTACTCGGGTAGAGGTACATATATATGGACAGGTCTCTTCCTCTGGTTTTATGAGGAATTAGATATGAGAAATTATCATAGAAACATCACAAATATAACATTAGAAGACTAACACATTTTGTGCATAATTTTTTTACATAAGTTGATCTATCATATAGTGAATAGAGTTTGACCGCATCAGGTTTTGAAAATACCGTTAGGCTTTATTTGGTTCGTAGATTTTATCAAGAAAAAGAAAATAAAATATAAGGAATTGTACTTTTCTTTATTTGGTTGCAATGGAAAATTAGAAAAAGAAGAAGAAGAAAAGTTAGAATAATTTTAGTTTGATATGATTTTATCTTTTCCTTTCATTTTCTTTCCTCCTCATTTTTTTCCCTTCCTTTTTTTTATTCTTGGTAGAATCCATGAACCATATAGAGGGTTAGTGTGTTTGGTAAAGAATGTCTAGGCAGAATTCAGGTTTAAAACGGAATTTCTCAAATTCTTAGAACCAAATGGAATTTCCTAAATTCTTAAAACCAAATAAAGGGTTAGTATGTGGCATATTGTTGTGTTTCAGCTTAATGGTTGTTTTATTAGTTGTCTATAGTTTTATGTTAATTGTATTTAGTAGTTTGTTTAAATATTACCTAATACTTAGTAGGCTGTGTCTTTCGAATAATTTTCACTTATTAAAAATTATGTTTTACTATCTTCAATTACATAGATGTGAATTCAAGAGATCACACGCATCAACAGCAAGGAGTCCTGCATAGGTAATTTCCTAATCTTTAATTTTTCGTACAGAAGAAAGTGCTTTTAGTCTTTATTATGAGTGGATGGTTCTTTTATATATATATATATATATATATATACTAATTTGTGCACACGTGCGTTGCACGTGAACTATTTTAAGTAATATGTTTGTTGTACGTATGTATATCCAAAAACTTAAATAGAATAGGATTAGAAGAACTCAAGATGCTAACCTAGTTGGGATCTTGAGTTTCTTTATGATGCTTAATAGCACTTTCATTTTCTCTTTATATATATATATAGATATAAGAAGAAAACATTTTAAGGAAGTGAAAGTTTACTTAGCTGTGAATTTCTGAAAGTAAAATCTTGTTTAATCTCTTCCTGTTTCAATTTCAATGATGTTATATTAAATCAAAAGACATCAAAGAATTAAATAATAAAAATATTTATGAAGTAGAAAATTATTGAGTACCCTAGATTTAAATAAGACAACTTGGAAATTATCACCCAAAAACCTAAAACAAAATTAATTAAAGTAGAACTCTGATTAAAGTAGGGTATGGGGAAGGGAAACTTATGGGTTAGTAGAATAGGATTGTAAAACTCTAATTAAAGTAGGTTTCTCTATGATTTAATTAATTATGAATCATTTTCCTTTTTGTCTTTTGGATTACTTAAGGGTATTGATGTCATTAAATTTTAAAATAAGGGTATTTTAGAGAATCAAAAGTTTTTCTAAGATTCACCCTTTATAGATAATATAAATATGATTTTCCTCACCATTGTAGTCTATAAATAAAAAATGAAATACGAGACTAAGAAGGTTGGATTAATTTTTTATCAAAAAAGTCTGCACAAGTTTTTCTTGCAGAGCTTGATACAAATGTGATTAATCCTCCTGATATGGAACATCAAGTAATTTTGTTGCCTCCATGGACTACCTTAAAGTTTTTGAAATTCTATATTCGCCACCACTAGTTTTTTTTTTTTTTTTTAGCCCCTTTATTTTTCTTTCCCACCCCTCTTATTTTTTATTTCCTCCATATAAAACCTCCAAATCTCTCATTCTCTCTTCCTCTTGATTTTTGTTCTCCCTATTTTATAAATGGATCATAAAATTTTTAGAATCTTTTCTACCTCAAAATAACAAGACACGGGAAAAATTTTGAACTAAAACTTTTTCAAATTTTTTGAAATAGGATAAAATATTAACAACCAACCAAAGTTCGTCCCTCCTTGAACTAAATTATTGGCTTCGTCTTTAGTTGCCTCCAATTGAGGGACGAACTTTGGTTGGTTGTTAGGCTTCAAACCCTTCAGATGTCACCTGTATTGCAGCCGGTGTGACAATAGCTACATTATCAAACACTAAGACATGGGGTTGAAAATACTAGACCCAATTATTTTGGCTGAGGCAGCTTGTTGACTGCTATAGCCATATAGAAACTTACATGCAAAATTAAGCCCACGCTCAAATATACACTCATGGTGTTCAATTCGGGGATTGATACGTGAATTCTTTTCAGCAAAAGGCCTTTGTCCAAAGTTCTAAATTTATGGCCAATATTGGTCGTTTAAACTTTCAATTCACCAATTGTATTGCCAATATATTATCACTGGTTTTCTTTCTTCTTTTCCTTTTTCTTTGTTTTTGGCCAACTCACTTGTCACTAAGTCTCACCAAGTTTTGAAACCATTCATCCCAATTTAATTAAAATTAAACAAATGACACTTCTAATATGACAGACTGTCAAAATCATGACCACGCAAAAAAATATTGAAGGTACGGAGAAAAATCCCTTCTCTTCTTTTTAGTAATCATGATTTGGTTGTCAACTGCTAGAATTTCCCAATTTGATTCCTGGTGCGAGTTTCTTCTTCTTCTTCTTCAATATCTCTCATTCTCTTTTTCTTTTCTTTTTTTTTTTTCCTTTTTCCTTTTTTTATTTCTTTATTTAATCATAGTATCTGCTAGTAGAGTTTCTAGTCTGCACATTATTGGAATCTAAAGTCACACATAAAGGTTGGTTGGTTTTTTTTTATTTTTTAATTTTTTTTTTATTTTTAAGGCAAAGATCAAATTTATTGATAACAAAAACAAAAATTATAATGCATATAAGACACTTTAATAACACCCCCAGCCTCCAACAGACTAAGAATCATCTTAGCCTTTACAGAGTATCCCAACTCTCAGAATCAACCTAACTAGAAAGGACCCCTCCCAGCAACTATAAGCACCAAACAACATAATAAACAAACTCCCAAGAGAACCCATATGCCTAACATAGCAAAACAAAGACCACCCCCCATTTAAAATGCATACAAGGCATACATAATGTTTACACTAAGTTCTAAAAATGATACAAAATTGCCACGTACTCTCTATTACATTACATAGCTATTAAAATGACATAAAGTCTGGCCAGTTTTTATTCCCATATATCAACCAATAAATTTGAAACATCGATCATACTCTAAAAATTCATTACATTAAGACAAACGAAACAACGAGAACTAAAATACAAACATCAAGGAGATAATTCATTTTAATTCTAGCTAATTAATAAGGCAATCGTTCATCAGGTTCTGGAGTCCAAGGCCATGATGGTGCTGAGATTCATAGGGTTCATGTACTTGGTAGAGCCCATCACAATCCTTTGTACGATAATCCTGCTCGCCCTTTCAGATGGATGAAATGCATCCCAAAATGCGTATGCGTCTCTGTTTGGGCACAAATTGGATACCACTGTGCAGAGGCCGAGCCCGTTGTAGGGTCCTTGCCCACAACATGCTACCTTCGATGATACAAATCCTGCCCAACAATACCATGCATATTACTTCTTACAATTTTCTCCTAGTCAATCATATTAAAGCCAACAACAATGAGTTAAGACTAAATTTTTTTTTTTTTTTGTTTTTTTTTTTTGGTGGGGTTGGGGGGTAGTTATTTTTAACAATGAGTTAAGACTAAATTTTGCATGACCTAGATTTTTTTTTTTTTAAATTTGGCTGAGATTTGTGGAAATAAGTTTGGAGCAACACGAGAATTTCAAAGAAGGTTGAATGTTAATTTAAAACTAGATAAATAAATAATAATTTCAATTTCCATCATCAATAAATTTTGAATCGTGTAAAGGTTCATTGTCTAGTACATATATTAGTAAAAGTCTCAAGTTACCAAACACAAAAGTATAAATTCAAGTCTCGAAAGTGACCGTTGTGTTGAAAAACAAATGTTAGCAACATATCTAGCGCTCATCCCTCCTAAGTATATGCTTATCAGGAGGAAGGCACAAGGGGAGGGGTTGGACAAAGGAGCCGACCCTTTCCTATAAATTTGACTCTTCCACAAAAATCTAAAATCAAAATCCTTTTTATTTTCTGAAAAATGCTAAAGAGCCCTAATCTTTTTGGGATAAAATATACTTCACCCCTAAACTATTGGACAAAACTTCCTGTTTTAGTGAGTTAATGTTTTGACCCTCCAAGGATAAACTTTTTTGTTTTATCTCTACTTGTCAAGACATTAACTCACTAAAAAAAAGGGGGTTTTTCTTGTATAGTTCATATGACAAAGTATAATTTACATTGAAAAAATTAAAATTAGGGCCAACGGTTAGAAAACAATAAGGTTTTGACTTTTGACTTTTGTGAAAGGGTCTAATCTACAAAATGATCAATTTTTTGAGAGTAAAATGAAATTTTGAGGAGGGTCAAAATTTTAATTATCAAAAAAAATGTTGTATACAAAAATTAATAAATAAAATTAGAGTGGAGGGTCATTTGACCCCTCTCTCCACCTCTCCCTCCACGCATGCATGCCTCTAAAAGATTATTTCTCTAACTCCACCCGTGTTGGGTGGGTGTAAACGGCCTCAGAATGGCTAGGGGACCCCGGCTGACTAGCTATAGCCTATAGCCTTAATAGACCGGACCAGAGCCTCAACATAATGGACCACCCAGCCATAATATGTCAAGTACATAGGCCAGCTGGTCCTGCAATTAAAAAATATACCCAACACCTTCTGCCTGTTACCTTTAATTCCAATCTAATGCATTGAGAGATGGCTAGCTATAGGTTGCAGCACCATCCATTCAATAGTACGTTAATCGCTCTTCTCTAGGCCAATTCTATATTACTCAACCAAAAAATTGGTTACCTTTTATACGGGATTACTTGAATGGTAAATAGATGACTTCAAGGATAAGCGGTCACTAAATAGTAATTTAATAACTTGAAATAGTAAATGAATCAAGAGTTATTTAAAATAATAAGTGGGTATGGTTCTTTAAAAATTTTGTGAGTGCCCCTTTTCTTTATGACAGAAAAATTGAAGCAAAAAATTATTCTGAAATCAAGGAGGTTGACATACCATATGCACTAGGATTTCGAATGTAGTCAAAGGTCATTGCATTTGTATTGGCGGCGGTAAATAAATCTGCACCAATTTCACTGTTGAGTCCGTTTATCATTTTAGTGAGTTGTGGGTTGAACAAGGACGCCGCATGTTGTAGGTCTTCCGCACATTCGCCATTTCTGCTCCGCTGGGCCAACTCCGCCGGAGCACAACCTATTGGTCCAGTACCTGTCACCAGAACCCTGCGTGCTCCGAGCTCATATAGCCTCTGCATTGATTCAATTGTGAAACTTAATATTCACTATTAACCAATTCAAATTAGAGAAAATCAGTTGTTCTAATAAGAAAATGTCGTTTGACCCATAATTTATGTAATGGCAAATGATGTGGTGCAATGCTTTATGTTGCGAGATCGAAACTGACTTTTTAAAATCAAATTTGTTTAAGCTTTAAAGGTATAACTATGTGATATGAGATTTTGTTTTAGGTTCTAGAAGGCTGTTTGGCAAATTAAAAACCTGACTAGTTAAAGATAAGTTTGATCAGTTTTAATTTCACACTGTTTGGTAAGTCTCTTTTTTTTTACTAATCAGTTCGGTTTTGTTTTGAAAACAAAGTATAAACACAATTTTGTTTAACCCAACTGTGAGTTGATTTATTTAAAAACCAAATAACAGTTATAAACTAGACCTAAACTGATCCAATTTTCTAAAAAATTTTAGACTATATTTGGTGCATAATAAAGGTAATGATGAAAAGAAAAAAAAAAAACTTAATTAGAGAAATATGGTGAGGCTATTATGTATCATTTATGATCTATGCCCCTCCACAATTAAATGCTTTAATTAATGAGCACGTACAAAAGGAGCGGCACAATGTTTATTTGCCACACCAACCAAGCATGTCTATTCACTATTGCAATAACTCACTGCCTGCTGCTTCCATATGCACATGCAGAACTTATCTCCAACGTGCTCCATACAAAAGGTATAAATGAGTTTAGCCGAATTGAGTAATAGATTACTCAAACTTGTCTTGTTAAATTGAAGAACTTAAAAATAAGATTTGAACTTGCCTCTCGTTTAGTTTATAAGTGACTTTGAAGGAATTTTTTATGTTTGATTATTTAAAGGGTCAATGAGCTTGACACCTTTTATCTCATGCACATGTATAAATAAAACCATATATATAAAATAATTTTAAAATTAAATAAAAGAATGAAGTCAGAAAATTAATTACCACTAGAATTTTTCGGTACTCAGAGATGAGATAGGGAACATAATCATCGATGGTAAATTGGCGAGATCTTGCAGAGAAGGGCACCAAGTAGTAGTTGTTTACAAAATCATTGCCGCCTAGGGTGATGAGGACAAGAGCTTCGTTTACAAGTCGTTGAGTCTGCTCATCTCCAATCAGAGCACTCACCCTTTGCTGGTATTGTTGGAAGAGTTCCAATTGGTGGGAGATTCGGATAATATTTACCTGCAAAGGTAGAATTTCATGACATCGTTGTTAGACAAAGTAACGGTGATAATTACGGTATTCTTTAGTCAACGTCGTGAAGGTACTTTTCATGTTTTTAAAAGTGATCAAGGAGAGTAACACGTTTTAAAAACAGTCATTTTACTATAAGGTGCACTTGATCTATCTCACTATTTATTTAATATTAAGTTATGTTTGATCTATGCTAAAATGAATGAATATACGAAATATAATAGTGAGATTGAAATCAGCTGATACAAGTTGCATCACATGCACCTTATGATGAAATAACTGTTGAAAAACATAAAATAAAAAATAAATTAAATAACTTATTACTCTTTTCTGGCTCAATAAAAGTACTTTTAAGCTAGGTACCCATTAAAAATTTTAAGAAAATACAAAATGTTAAACTCTTCTTTGAGCATTAAGACATTAATAGAAAAGTGGGACTTACAAACTGAATTCCAGTGTCATTAAGAATGCCAATCCCTGCAGAAGCAAAGTTGGCACCGACAAGTAGTCTTTCTCCAGTGAGCTCTGGACTCAAGTATGGCAATGTGGATTCAGACCCAATTTGCTCACCTATTATAACAACACTTACCTGTTAATAATCAACTCTACATGACACATGCAGCATGAAAAAACCAAATCACTAAAAAAAAACAAAAAAAAAAACCACCCAACTAATAAGGTCCGGGATGTTTAGGCCATTAGAGAAACGGCCGGTGGGGCGGTGAGTTGGATAATCAATGCCATAAGGAGGCGCATCAGCACGAGCAATGGTGGCAAGGTAGTTGTTGTTGCCATTATCGACAAGTGAATCTCCAAACACAAAAAATGCCCTAGCCTCCGCCTGAGGACCGAAAATTCCCCATGTGAGAATGATACCTAAAATCATCCAAGAACGGAAAAACGGGGACTGGTCCATTATATTGGAAATGGTAGTGAAAAACCCTACAACAGCTAGCTAGCTAGTTCTTAGGCATGTACACTTCTAGACTGGCATTGGCGTGTGGATGGGAAGTTTGGGGATAGCTCGATCTATATATGAAGTTTTTGTGATCTAATTGGTGGTTACAAAATTAATTGCTTTTTCCAACCATATATCCTAGCTTGGAGGGTGATAAGGACCACCGAATGAGAGACTGCTTCTCAAAGTTAGCTAGCTGCCGTACGGAACGTTAAGATCGAGGGAGTTGATCAGCAGAATTAAAGCCTCCAACTTGGCATGCATACATACGTATGTATAGTTGCATGCATTTTTTTATATCGATAAGTAGGTTTTTCAGGATGCTTACGAACTCGACTAATCCCTTTTCACATGCACTGAATAATTACAGGACATAAGTCCATGGGAGTAGCCTTGAAAGGAAATGGTAGAAAGTTGAATCTAAAAACTTTTGCTTAAGAAAATGCTCTTAGATCGTTCGATCCACCCTCAAGGTTATATAGTTGCACGCATTTCACAGTTTGGGTTTTGGACCTTTTATTCTATCTCTAGTTAGAATTAATATTATTAGGTGAGAAATTGAACCAATCGATTAATTTTTGACCAGTTTGAAAGCTTTGTGAGTTAAGACATATTTATGGAATTTTGATGGTGATAGAAGTTTCTAATGTGTCATCAATAAATCCTATTCATGTACGTGTCATTTGGCTAATTAAAACATCCAACATATTTGTACGTTTTCAGCATCTTTCACTCATAATTAGTCTTAATTATAAAGTAAAAAATAAAAATTCTCATTTGGTCCCCTAGCAAAAATATAAGAAATCCCTACTGGTCCGGCTAGGGTAAATAATTACACTTCATCAAAAGTTAATAGTCATTATTAGTTAAGTTAGTACTCACTTACTAAGAAGTTAATAGTCATTTGTATTGAAGGGTAACTATTTACCCATAGCTGGACCAGCCTATAATTCCCGACAAAAAGACTTTATAGACCAGTTGGACCGTCATAAGTGTATCTTATAGGCACTTGTAGGCATGAAGAGTCCTAGCACAAATTTGCACGTCAGATATATGAGAAACATTAAAGATCTCATACTCCGTTGCTTCACCATGGACTTTCACATCTTTTATTATATTCCATTTTTTTAGAAATGCAATTTTGTCATTTTTGGAAAGTTTGTGTAGGTAGTAATTTTAGTTATAAAAATCAAAATTGTTCACTTTCGATTATGCCTTTTTTTTATGCTTTTCTACTACCACTTTCAATATTCAAATTCTTTTTAATTTGCTACTTTTGGTTATTTTTTCTTTTTAGTTTATTTTAGTGTAACTATGACACGATAATAAGATGTTACGAATCAATAGAAGTAAAGTAAAATGGGATTGTGGGTCAAAAGGTATTCTGAAAATCTCAATCTGATTCACTCTCATTGAATGATGATACTGCGTCAACCTTATTAGTGTAATATATAATTAAGTTTTTCTCCCACCTAGCCAAACAACACCGTTCATCACCAAAAATATAAAACAAAATAATTAAAATTAAAATTAACGGTGGGCTTGCGTTTAGGTGTGAAGGACATGTCCAACAACCCAAACAAGGAGATCAATTTTTTGTAATGACTAATTATTGGGGGTTTCTCTTTCCAACTTGTCACATCCATAAGTAGCGCGCTATAGGGTTATAATTACTAAAAGAAACAAAGCATTCATCGGACTAACTAAGCACATGACATTAACATTTAGCTCTCCATTAAATGGAGAGGATATTTTAGAGTGATATATGAGGGGGACAGATGGAGTCCTTATACGTTTGGTGCCCATCCATGTGATCAAAATAAAGAGGTGGGTATCTCAGAGTGTACGTTAAATCACATCTCACGATGCTTTTTTATAAAGTTGAACCTAAAATCACTCACTTAACAAATGAGTTAAATACTACTATATTATCATACCATCAACAACTAATTACTGAGTTTAGATCCTAACTCAAGATCCTAACAACTTGCTTGAACTGAACTAAGCATACGTAAGAGTATATATTTTTACTGTGAAAACTTGGTCCTTTTTTTTTTCTTTTCTTTTCTTTTCTTTTTGTGCAGAAGGAAAAATTTGTAAGGCATGGCCTGATGGGCCATTTTCTTTATATTTTTATTGGTATGGACAAAAAAAAAAATGGACATAAAATTCAGTGAAGTCCAAGAAGTTGGACCAAATAATTACAATATTAATTTAGCTGTAAATTTTGCGATTCAGACAATTAGTCTGCATTGGGGCAATAAAAAAATTTGATTCAAATCTTTTTCAGACTCAAACTCATTAAAAAAAAAAATTAGGAAAATAAATAATGTATGATAAATTGAAGTAATAAATAGCTGTAGGAGGATTAGTAGCCCCACCCTCGATTCTTTTTTTTTTTTTGGGGGGGGGGGGGGGGGGGGGGGGGGGGGGGGTGGTGGGGTTGCTGCTGCTGCTGAGAGCTTAATGGCACCACCTACTCTTACAACAAACTCCTTCCTGCAACGTAAGTAAGAAAGGGGAACAGGTGTCCACGTACCACATGCTCTTAAAATGGTTTACCCACTTTTCCCAATCTAATTTTTCAGGCTCTTAAATTCCCGACTGTCCCGGGGAACCATATGCGGTCACATCCCTATTGTTGACCATTAATTTCACAGACAACAAATTTAGTATTGCTACCTTTCTTCTTTTTTTTTATTTTTTTTTATTACTTTTTTTTTCCACCTCTGAAAATAAAATAGTAAAATACTGTGATTTCATATTTATTATGTTCAAGTGCAGAATTGTAGGGAATAGACCAGCCTATGGGCATACAAGATCATTTTATAGTATGTCTGGGTACCCTAGTATATGAATTTTTTTATGACCCCATGCATTCCACTGATAGTAGGTACCCTTATCATCATGTACGTCAAAGATATGAATCGAGGAATTAATGGAAGGGCAATGTTTAAAAACCTTATTTTCAAAGAAAAATAGTAGTTGGACCACCAATTTGACTGCCCGAACGACCATTGTTTTACCCAGAGAATAAGTTGTAGGACCCATGTGAGACCTAACCCCTTGTGAGAGAAGCAATAAAAAATGATGGTCCGTATTGCAAAGTCCGTCTTCAAAATCAGTTATGCAATTATAAACTGTGCAGGTGTTTGAATTTTTGTCTAGTATGATTTATCATTATTTATTATAAAACCATATGTTCCGATTATAAATGAAGAAAAGATGGAGAAAAGGTTACAAGCTGTTCAGAGCAAAAAGATAGATTTGAGGCTTGAATAGCAATGGAACCTATGATTGTGCAATGTGCAATTCAAGAAGAATCCTGTTTGTTTTAGGTTTTGGCTTGCTTGGAGACAAGAGTTTGGTGGTTAGCAGTTGAGTCAAATAATTAAAAAAATGGCTAACCTAACCCCATACCCCACTCAGGGCCAATTGGGCGTTCTCATAATTGGTGTCATTAACACCCTAAAGTACTGATTTGACTTATCAAAAATTACCTTATAACATATTAAATTGGACAGTATTTACCTTCACTCTTTGCCGAACCTTTCCTCACCTTTCTTCATGTCACATGTCATAAATATTGAAAAAAAAAATATGAAATCTTGGGTATAATTAAATAGGTGGATACAGGATCAAAAACACATAGACACGCATTTATATGTTCATATGAATGTGTGGGTTCAAACATATGAAGACATTATCATAATTATGTATGCGATTATGCTGATGCATGCACACAATCAATTCTTTTTAATTATTTGAACAAGTAGTAAGAGTATGAGTGAATATAAGAGGAGGATCTTTTATACCAATATGGAGACATAGATTCTCCTATTTAATTTGAATATTTACATAGTTTGTAATCAGCTAAGGTTTTATTCACCAAATGATCAAAAATAAATAAATTTGGAATAATGATATACATCATGTGCTACAGTGCCAATGACCTCTTGATTATTACTTTTAAAAGTTATATACGTGCCAGATATGAGCATATCAACTCATTATGAGTCTACCCTTTGGTCGACCCATCTGCAATAATAAATTCATTGGCAATGCAGATTTTTTTGTTTGAGCAAATTCGTTATGGGCCTCGAATTTAGTTGGCTGTTCCTTCACCACCTCTTGCTTGGTTGGCATGTTGGACCAATTCCATTTTGGACCATAAAAATAATGTGTCATCGATATGATTTAAACCTCTGCGTAATGGTTGCATTTAAAATTTAAAAAAATTAATTTTAATTTTTTTTGCTAAGGGTAAGATGGAAAAGGGAGAAAGACATGAACACATATCGGCATCATTAAATAGAGGTGATTAAATGATGTAAGACTAATAGGCTAGGCATGCCATATTTTAAAATGTCTAGGCAACTTTAAGAAACACAACACCTAAAATAAGGGATATTTCAAACCGTTAGGCCCAAACTAATCTCTCATGATGTACAAACCATCCGCAAGTCTATGCATCCGATGATGGGGGAGCGAAGATATGAACTCGAGACTTGATTCCTGAGCCATGATTCTTTGCCATCTAGACATGTAGGTTTCTTCTTCTTCTACGAAATTAGGGCTTCCTCAGCAAATCTAGGGCTTCCTTCAATCCAGGTCACGGCGCCATGGCTGCCTCTTCTTCAACCAGCAAAGATATTTGTTGCTCTTGGGGTTTTTTGGCCGATGATAATTCTGCATTCCCTCGCGTTAATCAGTCCAAATCGCAGGTGGGAGGAACAGAAGTTCCAGTTTCTGGTAAGGTTTCTTTTGCCTCTGTTCTAAAACAGCATGTTGTGGATATTCCTATCAATCAATTGGCTCCTCCTAAGGTTGAGGGAGGAATGGTTACTGTTAAACTCATAGAGTTGGCTTATCAATCCAAGTTAACTGAATGTCAAACCAATCTTTTTGGACGATTGTTATTACCCAAGGGTTCAAAACCTTTGAATGTTATGGATCTTTGTAGTATTCTTGTGGAAACCTAAGGGGAATGGAGGATTGTTCCTTTGGGCAGAGGTTTCTATAACCTTCATTTTTACCATGTTGAGGACATGTGGAAAGTCTAGGCAGGGGGTAATTGGAATCTCTTTCCAGGCATCTTTCAAGTTTCTCAATGGATGCGAGATTTTAATCCCTACAATCAAACTCTCTCTCATTCTCAAGTTTGGATCAGATTATTTGGGCTCTCCCAAGAATATTGGAGTGAGAAAAACTTGCTAGAGATTGCTCGTGGGGTGGGTATTCCCCTTCAAATTGATCGTGCTACACTTAATCAAGTTTTTGGGCATTATGCTCGTGTTCTAGTGGAGATTGATCTCTCGACGCCTCTTTCGGATTGCATTAGAGTGGAGAGAGTTGGTTTTGGTTTTTTTGTCGATGTTCTCTCTGAGAATTTACCTCCAAAATGTTCTCATTGCAATATTTTCGGGCATGATGTCTCAGTTTGCAGATTTGGTAGAGATGCAGGAAAGAAACAAGCTACTAAAGGAGTTACAAAAGCCAAAAGCTCTGATTTGCAGTATAGACCTAAAAAAATTATGGTGGACTCTGGTATTAATGTAGTGGCAGGAGGATCTACAGGGCATGACTCTATGTAGGCTGTTATGGTTGAGGAAGAACATTCTAAAGAACTCGAAGTTAGAGAGATTTTTAAACAGAGTGATGCATTGGCTATTATCCATGAGCCTGTGGGGCAAAATGCCCAATGTTCTGCTTCCACTGATAAGGGTTTTAGCAATTCAGCTAAAAGTAATAAGTCTAATTTTTCTCTTCAGAAGTGGGGAGATGCTGCGGATGAGGATTGTTCTGATGATGCATCTACTCCTCACATACTTTCAGAGAAAAGTCCAGTTTTAGGGGTTTCTTCAGAACTTATGATGCATGAAACTGTTAATCGTATTATTGTGCAGGCGACAGATCAAATTTTAGAGGACACTACACATACAGTTATTTATCATTTCACTGGTGGGGTTGATGGAAGCTCATCTGTGAACAGGATAGTTAATGTTGCACATTCCTCCCCTGTAGCTTCTCAAATTGCTTTGGCAATTCAAGCTATGGAGGCTAACGATTCAGGGCAAGAATTTATGCTTGTTGTATCTAAGTCCCAAAAAAAGAAAATGATTCAGGACAAGAATTCAAGGCAAACTAAGAAAGTGTAACAACAATCTGTTCAAAACCCTCTTAGGGGTAGAAAAAAAGGTCAGCCGTTTAAATGAAGGTTTTCTATTGGACTCTAAGAAGGGTAAGCAATCAGTCTACCTTACGAGAGCTTAAGCATTTTGTGCTAACCAATCAACCAGACATTGTGTGCATCTCTGAGCCTATGGTTGATTTCCACCATTTACCCTTTTTTCTGGAAAGCTTTGGGATTAAAAATGGTTTCTCTTAATGACAGATGTAATTTGATATCCAACTTATGGGTGCTTTGTTCTAATTACCTGGTTCCTCCTACTCTTATTTCCAATACATCTCAACAAATAACAGTTAGAGTTACTTTAGATTCTGTTACCTGCTATATCTCTTTTATTTATGCATGCACTATTTATATCAAGAGGCGATCTCTTTGGGCTGATTTTATCTCTCTTAGCCACATAGTTTTTGACTCTTGGATGGCCATTAGGGATTTTAATTCTGTCCTTGGAGCTCATGAAAAAGGGGGGGCAACTTACCTAATTCTATTTCTTGCGCGTAGTTTCAACAGATGATTGATTCTTGTGATTTCATTGATGTGGAGACGAAAGGGGCATTTTATACTTGGGCCAAAGGTCTCTACTCTAGAATTGAGATGCATCTTGATAAAAGTTTATGCATTCCCAAATGGTTGGAGGATTAGACTGAATCTTTTTGTTTGGCTCTCCCGAAACACTGCTCTGATCACAATCCTTTGCTCTTCGTTGCTAACAAAGTTGCCGTATCAGGTCTTCGCCCCTTTCGTTTCATTAATGCTTAGATTACTCATCCAGGTTTTAAGCAGGTGGTTACTGACTGTTAGCAGGGCTGCAATTTCTTTGGCTCCCCCCTTTCTATTGTCAAAACTAAGCTCAATGCCTTAAAGGGTTGTCTTAAATTATGGAACAGGGAAGTCTTTGGGAATGTTGATGAACGTGTTAAATCAATTCAATCTTCTTTGTCTCAAGTCCAACAAGATATAGAGATTTTTGGCCTTTCAAATGCTCTTTTGCAAAAATAAGCGCATATTAAGAAGGATTTTTTTGAAGCTTTGTGAGTCTAAGAAAGTTTTTAGAAAGATAAATCCAAACTTAAGTGGCTTGAAGAGGGGGATCGGAATTCTGCTATGTTCCACAAAACTACTAGGATGTGAGCTACAAAAAATAGAATTAATGTTTTGGAAGTTGATGGCTCTCTTACTCAAGATTCGCATTCTATTCAACAACATATTGTTGCTTTTTATCAATTTCTCTATTCCACTGCTGATTCTCACTTTAATACTTCTTTTATTCTCTCCATTATCTCTCAGGAAGTCTTGGATCAGGAGAATTTTATGCTCACCGCTATTCCCACTGCCTCTGAAATTAAGCAAGCTGTTTTTGATCTTGATCCTTCTAGTGCTCCAGGGCCAGATGGGTTTGGTGGTTTTTTCTTTCAACACTGTTGGGATATTATAGCTACTGATGTAGTTAAAGCTATCACAGCATTTTTTGAAACTAGCTGGTTGCCTCCTAATTTTAACTCGAACTTTATGGTTCTTATTCCTAAAGTTCCTGAGGCTACCTCCATCTCTCAATTCAGACCTATAGCGCTTGCAAACTTTCTCTTTAAGATTATTCCAAAAATTTTGGCTTATAGATTGTCCTCTATTGCTAGCAGGATTATCTCTCCGCCTCAAACAGGTTTCTTGAAGGGTAGGAATATAATGGAAAACATCGGTCTTGCTTATGAGTGCTTTACTCTTTTGGATAAGAAAAATTTTGGGGGTAATGTTGGCATTAAACTTGATGTGGTGAAAGCTTTTGATACCATTAGTTGGCCTTTCTTGCTCTACGTACTTTCTAGATTTGGGTTTGATGTTAAATTTATTAGCTGGATTTCTGCTATCTTGAACTCTGCTCATTTATCTATTTTAGTTAATAGTACACCTATGGGTTATTTTTCCTGTGGCAGAGGGGTAAGGCAGGGTGATCCCTTATCACCTCTACTTTTCTATCTTGCTAAGGAAGTATTAAGCCTTGGTCTTTCTTTATTTGCTGTTGAGAAAAAGTTGCTACCTATTTCCTCTCCTAGAGGAATTTCTGCTCCCACTCATCTCTTGTTCGTAGATGATATTCTAATTTTTTGCAGAGATTCTTCTCAATGTTTGAGACATCTCATACATTTTATTGATTTGTATGGTCAGGCCTCAGGGCAAAAGATTAATAGAGCTAAATGTAGATTTTACATTGGTCATAGTGTTGCTCATAGAAAGCATGTTATCAGCTCTATCTTGGGAATTTCTAAAGGTTCACTTCCATTTATTTACTTGGGGGCTCCTATCTTTTGTGGCAGACCCAAGATTAGTCACTTTCAGCCTATTGTTGATAGAATTAAATCTAAGTTGGAGAGTTGGATTGGGAAGTTACTATCTATGGCAAGTAAGGTGCAATTAGTTAAATCTGTAGTTTATCCAATGCTGCTTCACACATTTTCTATCTATGTGTGGCCTTCTTTGTTGCTTAAGCAGCTAGAGACTTGGGTTAGAAATTTTATTTGGACAGGCTCTATTTCATCTCGGAAATTGGTGACTGTGTCTTGGTCTCAACTTTGCTCTCCTATTGATGAAGGGGGGCTAGGTTTGAGAAATTTGAAAGCCCTAAATAGAGCTGGTTTATTTAAAATGTGTTGGGATATTTTGACAAAAAAGTCTCAGTGGAGCTCATTCCTAAAGACTCATTTTCAATTGAATGTTACTTTTAATCATAGCAAGTATAGGATTTCCTTTCTTTGGCCTAGCATTAAGGCTATTTTCTCAGAGTTGTGCTTCAATTGTCAATGGGTGATTGGATCAGGTGCTGAAGTTGATTTTTGGCATTCTAGCTGGTTGGGTAGTTCTATCATTGAGCAATTGCATGTCCCAGCAATTTATGCTGATCTTTTATCTTGCCCAATAAAGGATTTTATTGTTAATCAGGCTTGGCGTCTTTCTTCTCCTTTTATTGCAACTTTTCCTGTTCTTGCCAAGGATATTCTCCAAATTATTCTCCCTATAGATGAAGTTATTGATTCTCTTATTTGGACTTCTTCCAAATCTAGGCATCTCACATTTTCGAAGCTAGGCTTATAATCATGCTAGGCCTAAACGTTCTCAAGTAACATGGGCTATGAATCTCTGGCATAATTTTATTCCCCCTAAAGTCTCTACTTTTATGTGGAGGGTGTTATGCAACTGTATCCCTACGGATGATCAATTACAAAAGCATGGCATTTGTATGGCTTCCAAATGCAGTCTTTGTTTTCAAGATGGTTTAGAGGAATCTAGTTTCCATCTTTTTGTTTCGTGCGATTTTGCTAAAGCTTTATGGCTCTAGTTATTTTCTGCATTTAGAATTTCCACTTCTGTTAATGCTAGCTCGGTTTTGGATGTTTGGAATTTTTTTACTAGCAGGAAGTTGAGTTCTCAAGTCTACAACTTATGGTTGGTCGCCTCAATGCAAATTTTCTATGATATTTAGGCTGCTAGGAATGTATTTCATTTTGAAGATAAGCAGCCTAATGTTTAACGAATTTGCCTTCATATTCAATCCCTTCTTTTTTATGTTAGCAGGTTGAGTACTGGTCATATGAGTAATTCTATATCAGATTTACAGATTCTTTACTCTTTTGGTGTTCGTGGGATCCCAAGGAAAGCTCCTTCAATTGTATCTGTTGCTTGGCAGTGTCCTCTTCCATCGTGGATCAAGCTTAATACAGACGGTCTTGCTAAAGGTAATTCGGGCCCAGCTACTGCAGGGGGTGTTTTCCGGAATCATAGAGGATTTGTTAAAGGTGCTTTTGCTTTTAACATGGGTATGCAAACTGCCTTTTATGCGGAATTGTTAGTAGTCATTATTGGTATTGAGAAAGCTTGGTCACGAGGTTGGAAAAATTTATGGCTAGAATGTGATTCTCAATCAGTTGTTCAATGTTTGCTGGGTTCTTCATATTTTCCTCCTTGGCAATTAAGGTCTCGTTGGCACAATTGCAAAATCTATCTAAAGTCTATCGATTTTCATTGTTCTTATATTTTTCGGGAAGGTAATTCTCTAGCAGATAGAGTAGTAAGGGCCCGTTTGGTAGTGCGGTGCGTTAGCACTTAAGCACTTTTTTATGAATAGAAGTGCTTTTAATGTGTTTGGCATGCACGGAAATCCGCGTTAGGCAAAAGAGGAAAACAAGCCTAAAGCCCTTCCCCTAAAAGTGACGGTAGTGAGGCTTTTTGCAAAAGAGGATGAAACCTCTTTTTGGGAAGGGTTTTTGCTAGTTTAATGAATTTTTGGAATAGACCACTTTGCCCATGTTAATATTTCCAAAAGACAATCAAGCCCATGAATCAAATGATGTTCTGTAAACCCTACCTTTATATTACTCATAAATGAGGAGCCTCAAAACACAGCCACAAGAATCGTCTCCAACTTCAAGGTATTTTTCAACTCCAGCCACAAGAATCTTCTCCAACTTCAAGGTATTTCTCAACTCCATCTGACATGTACTTTTGAGTTCCAAAAATAATTTATGTGTATATATATAAATATATTTAAATTATATGTTTGTAGTGTTATAAGGAATATTATATTGTTAGAACAATGTACAAAAGACAAGGGCAACTCTCTGCCAATTGAAGAACCCATAATATAAAACACGTGAAAGTGTTCACTGAAAAATAACATATTAACACAACACAGCTTTTATTATCTGGGTTTAAATTAAGTTACAAAAAACATTTACATGGAGCAGAGATTAATGAAATTAACACCATTAATCTCTAAGCAATTGGATTTTGTTATTATATACAAGATTTTTAAAACTAAAATAAAATGCTAGAAATTTTGATTACTCTTTACAAAGAAATTTTTATTACTCTTCACAAAGAATACATCAATGGGGAGATTAATGCTAGAAATTTTGATTACTCTTTACAAAGAAATTTTTATTACTCTTCACAAAGAATACATCAATGGGGAGATTAATGCTAGAAATTTTGATGGCCGGTGAACATAGTTATGATAAACCGTCAATCATTCTGGACAGGAAATTAATACATGGAAGCTTATGCAACTACAACAAGTTTATAATTGTGTTCTTTTGGGGAAAAAAATTAAAAAAATTATTGTTTCTCATTCATTGAAGTTTGTGCGTGAATCTAATGTCAGCCACTATCATTGTACTCTAATTCATTCATATTAGATTATTCTTGATAGTTGTTCAAATTTTGATTTTGATTTTGATTTTTTTTTTTTCTAATGAAGTGTCGAGACTAATAATTTGATCTCCACCATAAACAACCTTATAATAAGGAAAATTTTATTAATCGTATAAATCCAAAATATATGATTATGTTCATAAGTGGTGATCTCGTAGATTAGGCTTAATGAAAAGTGGCAAAAGCATTGGATCAAAGTTTTTGCATGCAGGGAGTCCATAAGTAGAAGCCCAATGCCATTGCCATTGCCTGCCCTAATAAGTAGCTTTTTCTCCAATGCTGTTTCAGGACAGTTTGATTGAACTCAACCCTAAAGCAATCTCAAGTTCGACCTAAGTAGATGTATTATACCACATGGCCGAATCTTTACTTGTGTTGCAACTTGCACAAGAACACTTTTTCGGGGAAAAAAATATCTTCAAATTATCAAATTAAAAATATTTATTTATAAAAAGTCATTAATGTAAAATCTTAAAAATAAATAAATAAATAAATAAAGAATATGCAATGGATTCACATGAGTAATGATGCATTGAGGTTTTGGTTCTATTTTTTTTTCTTGTCTTTATTTTTTATATTTGAATATAGAGAGATGGAAAGCAATGGAAACATTGGTTCATCAAGAGACAAGGGTAATAAACCAAAGGCAACATGGAATGGAACAAAAACTTTATGGTTTATAGATATTTGTGTAGATGCTGTACGAGCTGGTCATAGGCCCACATCTCATTTCAGCAGGGAAGGATGGAATATTGTTATTAAAAAATTAGCTGAAAAGACAGGAAGAACTTATGATCAGAAGCAGGTGAAAAATCGTTGGGATAATTTGAAGAAGGAGTGGCAAATTTGGGATAAATTAGTGGGCCATGAAACTGGACTTGGTTGGAATTACGCTAAACAAACAGTTGATGCAACACCTGAATGGTGGGATAGGAAAATTCAGGTTTGCAAATATAGGTTTAATTTTTTTTAATTATAATGATTTACCTTTATAGTTAATTTACTAATTAGTTGAATTATTGTATATATAGCAAATCCCAGAGGCGGCAAAATTTCGAGAAAAAGGATTAAAGCATTGCTTTAAGTTAGATGAGCTATTCCGAGATATAGCAGTCACTGGGATAAGAGCTTGGGCACCTTCTTCTGGCGTACCACCCCCACGTCATGGTGGACCTTCCATAGGTGGGCATCTTCTTGAAGAAGATCATGATGATGTAGAAGGAGAATATGAAGAGTCTCTGGAATTAGAAAACATTGCTGCAAACAATGATGTTGGAAATGTTACGCAACTGCGTAAGAGGACAGCTGAAGTTTTTAAGCTTATACAAGAAAAGCAAAAAAAGGTCTCAGCTGCAGTAAAGTTATCGAAACAGCTTGACCGCATTTGTCATGCTGTGGAGAGTAAGGCTACAGTTACTCGAAATAACCAAGCACGGAGCACCATAAGGGATTGTATTGAGATGATGACTGCAATTCCAGAGGTCAATCGGGGGGGTGAGCTATTCATGCTTGGGACGCGGTTATTTGTGAATCAAAACAATAGGGAGATGTTTGTTGCATTAAACGACCCCGACTTGCAGCTTGCATGGCTGAAACAAGAACAACTTCGAGAAACCCCTATTGCACCCACTGTTTAGGATTTCTATGGTCATAATTTGGAAACTTCCTTGCAATTATGTTTTCTTTCATGGTGTAGATGAACGCCTTATTTTATTTTATCACTTTTTGACTTTGGAGTCTTATGATTGCAATGAATATTACTCTACGAATTTGAATTCCATATATTATTGCATATTTGCTTGATAGTCTTTTTAGTAGTTCGATATTATTGATTGATTTTATGGATATTACTATGTTGGTTGTCACAAGCATGTATCTTATTCTATATTAGTAATTCATTTTCATAGTTGCAGTTACTTTATGGATCGAAATGAGGATATTGAAAGAAATGAGGAGTTTAATGCACTTGTGGTGGCGGGTTGTACTGCAGCAGTTTTATATTTCAATAATTTCATATCTAAGGAACCATGTAGGGATTCTGCATATAGTGGGAGAAAGTTTCTCATGGATATTATGAATGGAAATGATACGCGCTATCATGAACAATTTAGAATGGAAAAGCACGTATTTAGGAGCCTTTGTAAAACTTTGAAAGATAACTATGGATTGACAGAGAGTCGAGATGTAGGTGTAGATGAGCAAGTAGCAATGTTTCTCAACGTACTTAGGCATAATTTGGGAAATAGGATGATTCAAGAACGATTCCAACGTTCAGGTGAAACAGTCTCTAGGCATTTTCATGCAGTTTTAAAAGCTGTCATGCGTTTATCCATGGACATAATAAAACCGCCCACTTTATATAATGAAGTTCGAAAATACATTCGACGGAATCCTAAATACTAGCCACATTTTCAGGTAATAGGGTATTTCTGTATGATATTTTATTTTGCAATATTTATACTTTTAATTGGTTATCTCATATAGAATAAATAATATTTTTTTTATTAGGACTGTATCAGAGCAATTGATGGGACCCACATTCAAGCAGTCCTTCCAATAGACAAACAAGTTCCATATATTGGCCGGAAGGGATATTGTACCCAGAATGTGATGGCAGCTTGCTCATTTGACATGTGCTTCACATTTGTTTGGGCTGGTTAGGAGGGTGCAGCTCATGACACTCGTATTTTTTTAGAAGCCCTTCGTAGGCCAGATTTGAATTTTCCTAAACCTACTGGGAGTGCGTTTTTTTTTTCTTTCGATTTTATTTTGTGACTTAGTCTTCATATTTGAAACTCATGAATCTTTATTAACAATTCCAAGAGAATATTACCTTGTTGATGCGAGGTATCCTAATATGAAAGGATATTTAGCACCATATAAAGGAGAACGATACCACCTCCCAGATTTTCATCGAGGTAATCAAGCGAGGGGACCACGAGAGTTATTTAACCAAGCGCACTCATTGTTAAGAAGTGTTATTGAGCGTTCCTTTGGTGTTTTGAAAGTTAGATGGCAAATTCTATCCAAAATGCATCCCTATGAATATGATACACAAGTGGACATTGTTGTTGCATCAATAGCTTTACACAATTTTATAAGGCAAGAAGCAATTGCTGATGAAGAGTTTCGTATATATGATGAAAATCAAGATTATGTACCTCTTCGAGCATCAAACATTAATTTGTTTGGAAATGATGTGGAAGATGACAATGAAATGAGAGCAGTGCGTGATTCTATTGCTAGTCAAATTAGGGGCTAAATGTTTGGTGTGCGATTCTTTTTCGGCATCCATTTTTTTTAAAGTTAGTTTATTTGATGTTGGTGATTTTAGACACATTTATATTATTGATGTTAGTGACTTTTTATAATTCTATACTTTTGATGGTGTTTGTAACATTGATATTTTCGAACACCTTATATTAATGACACCGATGTGGATTTGAAAAAACTTACATGTAAATATCTCGTATTTATTTGTAAGCAAATTAATGTGAAGAATTGTCAAATTTTGAGTGATTCAGTAGTAAGATACCAAGCGGAGAGATAAACACCTTTAAAAAGGGCATTACAGTCAAATTCAAGGTTAGAAGTGCTTCAACAAGGATGGTTACCAAACAAATAAAAAGCACTTCTTGCATCAGAAGCTCTTCTATGTGTTTAGCAGCCAAACACTATCAAACCTCTTTACAACAACCTCTTCTCTACGTAGATCTTTTTAGAAAAGCACTTCGTTATAAGTTACAGCTGTGCCAAACGGGCCCTAAATCTTAGTTTGCAACATTTTGGGATGAAGTGGTGGTGGACTCACTACAAAAAAAAGTATTTTTTGTGATGACTTTTTTGCGACCACAACTAAAAGTCATCACGAAAAAGGGTTTTCGTGACCACTTTTGCGAGGGCAGTTAAAAGTCATCACCAATATCATTTGGTATATGCTTTTTTTACGACGACTTCAAGAAGTCGTCGTGAAAGAACGATTTTGCGACGACCTTTTTTAAGTCGTCACTATTACTCGTCGCCATTACAAAAATTCTGGCGCCAAAATTTGGCGCCAAATTATTTGTGACGACTTTTAGTGGCCGTCACAAAATGTGAAGGATTTTGTGACCACTTTCTTGAAGTCGTCGCTATAACTCATTGCCATTAAGCTGAGTATGAGGCTTGCTCAGCTTCCCCCATGTCTCTATCTCTTCCCCTACTAGTTCTCATGTAAACACCACACAGCATCAAATATCCACGCACTCATTATCTTGTCTTGCACTTAACCTCATTGCAATCCTGCAAGTCTAAGTCAAGGATTGTGTGTCCAGTTCCATATAAATTCTTAGAATTATTTTTTTATTTAATTTGAAAGACTGTGACTAGCTTGGATTAATACACCCACATTGTAGCCAAAGCCAACGGCATGGATGCAATTATCAAAGTAGTAGCTAAAATAATTGGCCAAAGGGGTTCCTGTGCAAAATTACCTGAGCAACTCAACATTCATGAAGTTTAATACGAATCAAAAATTTTTAAAGAACGCAAAATTAAAATAATAAAAAAAAAGATTGCCTTATTTGCCACTTGAAAAATGATTAAAGAGTCAACCATGTAAGAAGAGTATAGGGTGAGAAAAGGTAAAAACCATCTCCTCTAACGTGCCTTGAAAAATGCCATTAATGCATCCCTTCTGCTGAATAGCAGAAGTCAATGCCAAAAAAAAATAATAATTAATTAATTCAAGCAATCAATCTTTTGTCTCTTTTCAATGGTAAGGTGTATGATTTTTGTTCTTTCCAGTTGATAATAAATAACTCAGTACCCTATTTTTTATGAAATTGAGAACTGAATGAATTTTTTGATTGGAAAATCTTTCCATGGTGCTTGGTCCAAACCTTTTTTTTTAGGTCAACAAATTACTATTGTTATTATTATTTTCATTTGGATACTATTAATTTTGATTCTTTCATGCCAAATTTTATGTTGTTGTTTTAAAATTTGTCTTCTTTTAGTGCTAAGCTGCATTTTTTTCCCCCAATTCATAATAAGTAGCTTATTGACTCCATAGTCTACATTTCAATTTTTGCAAAATTATGTATCATGTTCATTACGAATGATGGTTATATAAAATTAGTTCAATACATGTGGGATGTTCTAATTTGCTCTTTGGGTGTGTGTTAATGTGCTATATCATTAATAAAGTTATCTTTTTTTTTTTTTTTGGCTGACAATAAGTCATTTTGAATGTTAGATTGATAACTTTGCATTTTGTTTGGAACATGAGCTTAGCCCGATAGACATGTGAAAAATAAACCATTTGGAGAAGAAAGGTGTGGAGAATGGTGTAGAGTGGGGTTGTGAAGGAGCAAAAAACAATTATGTACGTTAATTTTTAATTTTATTTTTTAAAACCATATGAGCGTGCATATATATGTTGAGTCATCTCACAATAATTGAATGTTAAATTGATAACGTTACATTTTTTTTTTTTTTTGGAACATGAGCTTAGTTCAATAGACATGTGGAAAATAACCCACTTGGAGAAGAAAGGTGTGGAGGATGGTGTAGAGTGGGGTTGTGAAGGAGCAAAAACAAATTATGTACGTTATTATTTTTATTTTTATTTTTAAATTTAAAAACCATATGAGCATGCATATATATGTTGAGTCATCAATGATTGATTATTTTTATGTGACTTCAATTTTTTAAGGAAGATTTTAAGGCATTGAGGTCTGTTGATACTTTACAAGGAGAGTTATTTGACGAGTTTCAAGCTTATCAACAGGTATACACTTTTCTGAGACATAAATTGTTGTATTTTGTTTTAGATTAGTTTACAATATATATATATATATATATATATATATATATATATATGTCTACTTTGTATTCAGGTGGTGGGAAACCGTAAATATGGTCGAATGTTAGGATATGGTATGGGTAATAAACCCTCGAGTTTACGTAAGTCACAATCAAGACAAAGTTGTAATGAAAAGTGTCTTGAGGATCACAAAAGCGAGAGGGAAGAGTTAAAGGCTGAGGTGCGAGAGAAAATAAAAACAGAGGTGCAGGTTCAAATATTGTCACTTGTAATAGATGGATTGTGGGGGGGCATTGCTCCAGCACAATATTCGCAACCTCCACCCTAGGTATTTGACTATTTCATATTCATCTATATATATATATATATATATATATATATATATATATATAAAATTGTCTTATTTAGGTATCCATTGGTGGCTTTAAAATTTTTCATACTAAGCAAGCTTTTCTAAGATACTTATTGATACCCCTTGAGATTACCTTCTATGAGAATGTGTTCACAACATGATTCATAGTTAAAGATTGTCATTGCATTATCTAAACGTAATGATAATAAAAAGAGGAATTTTCTCGCATGAAGATAGTAATGGTATAACTGAAATATGAGCACATGCATAATTTGATGAGTAAAAAAGAAACCTGTTACAATTGATTTGATAGTTGGTATTAGTGGCATTTTTTTTTATTTGACTTGTGGCATCATATAGGAATGGTTGTTATAGCTTATAGGTTACGCTTGTTACAGTCTCCTCCGTTATGAAGGCGTAATTTCTCTACCAAAAAAACCAACCTGAATCTCTATTCATGAATTCCTCATACAATAAGTTTATTAATTTTTCTTGTACCATATTGATACTTTCATTTTTCGGACAACAAATATCATTTGGGGTGTTCAGGGAAATTATGTACACCACATTCTAATATATACATTTTTTTTTTAAGAAAATTTGAAGCAATCATCATCCCTTTATACTTTAGAGACCTTTTTTCTTAATTTGCTTACCATCATTTTAAATTGGTTTTCGTTTTTTTTTTTTCTTAAGAAAAAGTTAGAAATGAATGATTAATTATTGTGTTTGAATGAATGGTTACAAGATACATATTCAAGTCCCATACACAAATAGAATTGTGTACTTAACTATTTCATGTTGAACAATATATATTTGTGTTCTTATGATAGCAATTATTATACATGTTAATGTTGAGGTTTTAATATGAAATGAATGTGAAATATATGTTGTTTTATATAGTTATCAATAGTTATACATTTATCTCATATAGTTACTAATATTTTACAGGTTGATGCTTGATCTAACGAGGATATAACTATAGCAAAAAGTGAGATTTCCATGAAGCAATAAGGATGAATATGAGGAAGAAGATCTCGAAGATGATTTCGTTTAACCGATGTTGCTACATTCTTTCATTTTTTAAAAGTATTTATGTACTCAGTTTTATAGCATGATGAGCTTTGGGGTATATTTATGTTTGATACAGATTTCTTACATACTATAAGTTTTACTATTTAATGAAAATTTATAGACATTGGTAAACAAATGTCATTGGTTCCATAATGAATTATGTGTGAATATCCTAACTAAATTGTGTACTAATGTGCAACGGAAATTTTTTTTGACAACAAAGTATGTTGTCGCTATTTTTTAATGCTACAAGACTTTTTTAGACACTTTGTGACATCTTTTGGAATCGTTGTGAATATTTGTGGTGATGGGTTCCTCATCATTTGTAACGATTTTATATCATTGCAAAATGTGTTTTTCTCGATCAATTGGGACTTTAGTAACGACATTAGTTCGTCACTAAAAAAAGCTTTTGTGATGACTTCACGTTTCGTTGCTATTGTCGTTTGCGGGGATACTTTTGCAATAATTTGTAACGGCTTTTGTAGTCATCGCAAATAGTTATAGTGACAATTTCTTTATTATTTGTGACGACATTTAGATACTGCAACTTTTGTTTTTTGTGACAACTTTTTGATTTTTTGCTATGACATTTTGTCTTCACTAAAAGAACATTTTGCGACGATTTTATGGTTCGTCACAAATAGGTATAGTGACGGTTTCCTCAGTATTTGTGATGACTTTTAGTTTTCGCAAACTTTGCTTTTTGTAACAACTTTTTGATATTTTGTGATGACATTTGGTCATCACTAAAAAAAAATGTTTGCGACGACTTCATAGCGTCGTCGCAATTATTATTTGCGACGAGGCTTTTTACAACGACCCTGTGACGACCTTTAAGTCGTCGCAATTAGTTATAGCGACGGCTTTTTCATCATTTGCGATGACTTTTGGCCATCACAAAATGTGCATTTTCTTGTAGTGACTGCTTTGGCTAAGGTCCTTCCTTTGGTTTGTCATGACATGTATAACCTTCCTAATTATAGGTTTAGGCTTTAATTTATTTTGGTTGTGAATTGGATTGTGACGTTCTATGAGTTACCACGACTAGGTTTTCCTTCTTCTTTCTGTAACTTTTCTTTTCTTTTATTCAATTAATATACTTGGGTCTCGAGCATATGATTGATGTCTTTTAGGGTGCCAACCTAGTTGGGATGCTAGAGGATCTAATGATGCTTGAGGTTCATCAATTTAAAAAAAAAAAAAAAAAAACCAAACACGACACCTACTTATATGCCATTCTTAACCACACATTGGCATAATTGAATAAAAGTGATGAATTAGGACATAAAATCGATAAACACGTCATACTCTAAAACCTAGGTGACTTTTAGAGATGAGGAACTCTACTTTTATATCATTCATAACACCCCCCCCCCCCCCCAATCCAATATGGAACAAAATTCCTCTTAATGGTTGCAAATAAAAACAAACTAAACCTTAATTTAATATAATCTACAAAAGCAATGTACTTTAGTAAATTTAACCAAATTTAATCAAAATTAACCCTTTTTTTTTTTTTTTTTGCTAAATCACTTTAGTAAATTTATTTATATTTACTTATCCAAATTTGAAAAAAAAAAAAAAAAAAATAGAATGGTTACACTTGCCCACACATGCGCCTTAGTGCATCTACCCCTGTGTGTAATCAATACTCCATAAATCTAAACCTAACCTAAAGAAATTAAGGTATGCAGAATTTGGCCTCATATTTAAAATTTTAGTCCACTTAAACTTCATTTTTTATATGGAACACTACTATGCTGTTATTTATTACTACAAGAAGATTTGACTAGTTTGTTGGTAAAAAATTTCCTCTCCCTCTCTCCCTCCCCTATTTGAAGGAAGAAAATTTTGTGAACGATTTTGCAATGTGTCCCAAAGACCCACGTGGACCCACTGGAATGAAAAATAAAAAATTGTCATGTGTCCTATAATGTACATATATGAGAGTCCTTGGAGTCCCAAAAATGATCACGCAGTTGGGAGCCGTGCCATTCATCCTGAACGACCCAAACTAGCTGATCAGCCCTTGCCCCCTAGCCTGCACATACATATTCAACACGCCATGTGTCACATAACTAAGGCCAAGTGGACAATTAAGTAATGGCCATATCAAACAATGCCATATGTCATATGTTTTGGCACAAATAACTTTACATAATTGGTATTTATCCCTACAGAATAATTAAACCTAGGAATAATCATCAAGAAGCCAAGTCTTCTAAGGAAGTTCCCTCCTCCTCTGTCTCTATAAATATGAGTGGCCTAAAAGGTCACAAGGCATAAATGAATAAATGTGTGACAAAATTGTGTTGGATTAATAACTTGGACTACCAATTTGACTGCCCGAACGACCATTGTTCTACCGAGAGAGTGGGTCCTATGTGAAACCTAGCCCCTTGTGAGAGAAGCAATAAAAAATGATGGTCCATCTAGCAAAGTCCGTCTTCAAATCAGTTATGCAATTATAAACCATGCAAGTGTTTGAATTTTTGTCTAGGATGATTTATCATTATTTATTATAAAAACAGGCTAAAATAGCAATGGAACCTATGATTGTGTAATGTGAAATTCAAGAATAAATCTGTTTGTTTGAGGTTTAATTTGGCTTGCTTGGAGACAAGAAGTTTGGTGGTGACCAGCTAAGTCAAGTAATTAAAGAATCACTAACCTAACCCCAAACCCCACTCAGGGCCAATTGGGCGTTATCATAATTGGTGTCATTAACACCCTAAAGTACTGATTTGACTTATCAATCTTTCTAAACAGGATGAGAAGAACTTCCATGAGACCGTTCTATGGTCACGTGGTGCAAATCAGCTGTGATAATCACAGTTAAGTAAAGTGAGATTGTGGGGTCAAAAAGTACACTAACAAATCAACTTTACTTGACTGTGATTCGCTAATTGCACCACATTGCCCATAAATAGGACCATTGAAGTTCTTTCCTCTAAATAAATCTCAACAACTACCTTATACTACATTACCTTCACTCTTTGCTGAACGCCTCCTGACCTTTCTTCGTTTTATGTCACATGTCATAAATATTGAAAAAAATATGAAGTTTTAGGTATAATTAAATAGGTGCATACAGGACCATAAACACATGGCTAGACACACACCTGTATGTTCATATGAAAATGCGGATTCAAACATATGAAGACATTATCGTAGTTATGTATGTGATTATGATGATACATGCACACAATCAATTTTCTTTAATTATTTGAACAAATAGTAGAGTATGAGTGAATATAAGGGGGAGGATCCTTTATATCAATATGGAGACATGGATTGTCCTATTTAATTTGAACATTTACAAAGTTTGTAATCAGCTAATTAAGGTTTTATTCTCCAAATGATAAAAAATAAATAAATTTGGAATAAAGATATACATCATGTGCTGCAGTGCCACTTACCTCTTGATTATTACTTTTAAAAGTTATATACGTGCCAGATATGAGCATCAACTCATTATGAGTCTACGTACCCTTTGGTCGACCCATTTGCCAATAATAAATTGATTGGCAATGCAGATTCGTCTTTTATGAGCAAATTAAATTCGTTATGGGCCTCGAGTTTGGCTGTTCCTTCACCACCTCTTGCTTGGTTGCCATGTTTTACCAATTCCACTTTGAACCATAAAAATAATGTGCGTCATGAATATGATTTAAAACTGTGTAATGGTTGCATTTTTTTAAAGAAAAAAATTTTAATTATAATTTTTTTGCTAAGGATAAGATGGGAAAGGAAGAAAGGCACGAACACATATCGGCATCATTAAATAGAAGTAATAAAATGATATAAGACTAACAGAGGCATGCCATACTTTAAAATGCCTACACAACTTTTAGAGACACGACATTTGCTTATATGCCACTCTTAACACCCCTATCTACCCGATGTAGGACAAGATTACAACAAGATGGGAAAAATGAAAAATCACAAAACCACACATCAGTATAACTGAATAAAGGAGATGAAATAGGATATAAGATCAATCGACAAACATGCCATACTTTAAAAACCTAATTGACTTTTAGATATTAGAAATTCTATTTTTATATCACTCCTAACATCCCCTAATCAATATGGAACAAAGTTCTTCTTGATGGTTGCAAATAAGAACAAACTAAACTTTAATTTTATATAATCTACAAAAGTAATGTACTGTAGTAAATTTACCAAATTTAATGAAAACTAACCTTTTTTTTTTTTTCTAGCTAAAGCACTTTAGTAAATTTATTTATACTTATCCAAATTTGAAAGAAAAAATAAATAAAGTGGTTGCATGGACCCACACGTGCCTAATTGGTGCATCTGCCCCTACGTGTAATCAATACTCAATAAATCCAAACCAAGAGAAATTAAGGTATGTAGAATTTGGCCTCATATTTAAAATTTTAACCCACCCAAACTTCATTTTTTTTATAGAACACTACTGTGGTGTTATTTATTACTACAAGGACATTTGACTAGCTTGTTGGTAAAAAATTCCTCTCCCTCTCTATGAGGTTGTCCAAGTCGAGGATGTTTCGAAAATGATCGCACAATTGGAAGCCGTACGATCTATCCTGAACGTTCTGAATTGATCATCCCTTGCCCCTTGTACGTATATATTCAACAATTTAAAACTCACCACGTGTCACGTAACTAAGGCCAAGTGGACAATTAAGTAATGGCCATATCAAACAATGCCACTTGTCATATGTCTTGACACAAATAAGTTTACATAACCGGTATTTATCACTACAGAATAATTAAACCTAGGAATAATTGTCAAGAAGCCAATTCTTCTAAGTTCCCTCCTCCTCTGTCTCTATAAATATATATGAGTGGCCTCGAAGGTCACAAGACATAAATAAATAAATAAAGAATGTGACGAAACTGTGTTGGATTTAAAGTTCTAAACTCCATAGGACTTTCCCCTTCAAACAATCAATAACAAATGTTTGTGGTGAATCACACATAAATGCAGCAGGTGGCGAAGCTCTTTTAAATTCCAAAATTCTATGGATCAAATCAAGTAGCAAAATTCTATCAAGCTAGTTAATTAAAGACTAACGCTATGTTTGGATAAGGAATTTCTAGGCATAATTTGTTTTTGAGATGGGATTTGTAAAATTTTTATTAGAATTTTGTCCATCTCATCTTTATAAAAATTTTACAAATTCCATTTCAAAAACAAATTTTTCCTAAAAATTCCTTATTGTGTTTGTAATAAAGCTGAAAAAAAAAATCTCTCATAGGATCACTTCCTCAATATCAATGGCTAAGATCTCGTTTTTGAACCGAGGACCCTCAATCAGAAACTTCACAAAGAAAAAAATTAAAGGATAGAACATCATTATTTTTTTTTTTCGTAAAATAATATTCAGAGATTATATTCCACACTTTTTCTTTTTATCTTTTTTGGTTAAATATTTATAAAATTGATATCTGTCTACAATTTTTCCCAATGTCAACACTATCTATGATATTTTGATTGTGAATGTCCTCTATATGGGGAGGATATGAGGGCCTGAGGGGTTGATCTTTTGGTGGGCTTAACTCAGGCCCGGCAAGAGCATGAATAGTTTACGATGGGTTGGCTATTATGTTTTTTGGACTGGATAGGGACTTGGTTCAATTTGGGCCAAGATTTTTTGTGCGATGGGTTCCGGCCTTTAGGGTAACCACGGTTCAGCCCACACTCAATTACAAATGAGTTGGTTAATATTGGGGGAATTTTAATTGAGTTCAGGCTCGAATCCTGTGTGTGTATTTTTTTTATTTTTTATTTTTTAATTTATAAATGAGATAAGAATTGTGAGGGTTCTTTTCTAATGGGAATAAATTGTGGTAAAATTCGTTTTATTAAATTGCTAATTTTCTCATTATTTCATTTTGGTTTTAATGTGTCCCACCTCTAAGTTATTTGATTACTTACATGCTTTATTATTATTATTTTTTTTATTTTTTTTTTTTGATAAACGATCATAGGCTTGAAATTAAGAATCAATGACCTGATACAAATCAACAAGAAACTGTTCCCTAACAAATTTCGGAACTTCCTCAATCCAAACACATACCTCATCAATATGCCAAGCATGTCTTGCGAGTCCATGTACAACCGCGTTTCCTTCACGACGAATATGGCAGAAGGACACCGTGTCAAAAGAGTGAGAAGCATCAAAGAGAATATCCTCAATAATAAGGCCAAATGGAGTTAAGAGCGTCTCATTAGAGGTGAGAGCCGTGACAACCTCAACACAATCCCCTTCTACCTCCATGGAATGCAACCCCAACTCATAAGCAAACCCTATAGCATAACGGACGGCCATAGCCTCCACCACTGCCACTGGGAATTCCCCTAGGATTTTCCGTGAACTGGCAGCAATAATTTGGCCCTCCCAAATTATTATGCAATGTGATTGTATAAATTTTTATTTTGACCCTTCCAATAATTTATATCTTCAATTTTTATGCTACACAAACATTAAATAAACCCTCTAGTTTTTCATTTTTCAACTCTAATTTTGCTGACTTCATATCCTCAATCTACAATTTTTATATTTACAGTTGACAACATGGTTGTAATATTCTTAATTTGTTGAGTTGGTTTATGTTATAATTTGGTTTGTCAACATAGGTTATGGAGAAATAAAAATAGGGAATAGTCTTTTTGAGGTTGTGAGGCATTGTTCAAATACCAATCGGTTTTTGAGTATGTATATTTATCTTCAATTCACTATTTTAATTTTTCTTATTATTTTCAAGTAGGAAAAAAAAATTTATACTTATCATTAGTTTTGATTCTTGACCCTCCAAGACTAACGGCGAGAACCCATCGAACAAAAAATCATCCTTTGTACTTATCATTGGCAATGAGGTTTGCAGTGGATTTCACTAGGAATTTAGGTATGAGATATGTGTTTTTTGAAGGGGATAATGTTGAAGTGATAAATGCTATTAATTGGGAGAGCACAATCCCTCAGCTTTTGGTTTAATTTATGAAAATATACAAGCTGAATCAAACTTTTTTTTTCATTTACCAGTTTTCTTGTATACCAGTTACAAGGCAATGAGGTCTCTCATAGTCTTACTAGATATGCTAAGAATATAACTGATATTACTGTTTGGATGGATGAAATTCTTGAGTGTGTTAGGATAAAGTTCAAATTGATTTGTATCTTCTATATCATTAATATATATATCATCTTCCTAAAACAAATAAAAAAAAGACTAAATTCATAATTCCATCGCTAACCGATATCTACCGTGGTTCTCAATAAGCTTTACTCATCTATTAGTATTTAATGAGATAATACTATGCCGATCTAGCCTATAAGGGCACTCAACATAATGGTTAGCTTTAATACCAAATGCTTTTGGGGTAGAAGTTACCCTTAATAATCCTTAATAATCGATTTATAAAAAAAAATATATCAAAAATTAATATACAAATGGTCAAACGCATGCTCATCGTAACCCCAAAAAACAGAAAAAAAAAATGATTAATTTGAACCGAATCTTTCAAATCAGATACATAGAAAATGTGCATGATTCAAAGAATCGAAGTGGATTACTCCATGACGTAACCTTCTTACAAGCGTCGTCGAACCACAAGTTGATTCCCCATAAAGAAATCCCCAGTTTTCTAACGATCAACAAGTGTCTGTCTTAATTCTATCATCACCTCAGTGACACCCAAACCCCCATACACAACTTCTACACACCACGTGCCCATTTCTAATATGAAATGCCACCCCACTATAAGCTCACGTGCCTTTGCGGTGCATCCCAGTGGGAAAAGAAAAATACACGTGCAGCCTTCAGCCCGAAGGACTCTAATAACATCAAACAGGTGTCTTGGGTATTTGACACGTGTCAGCCTAAATGCATGCCAAGGCATAGTCTTCTCCCACTTTTCTTGCTATAAAATCCAATTTGGATTTTGCTTATTTGGCATTAAATTATCAAAAGCAGTACCACTGCCATTTTTGAAGGCAGCAAAAGGGCACACTTTCATCACATATACTCACCCTCCTCTCTTTTCCTTCACAAGGTGGTCTTCAACATGGACAGCACCAAAGGAGCAATAAAGGTGGTGAAGAAATCCACCATGGGACGTTCAAGAAAAGGATGCATGAAGGGAAAAGGAGGGCCTGAGAATATTCTCTGCACTTACAGAGGTGTTAGGCAAAGAACTTGGGGCAAATGGGTAGCCGAAATCCGCGAGCCAAATCGCGGCGCTCGGCTTTGGCTAGGCACTTTCAACACCTCTCTTGAAGCCGCACTTGCTTACGACGATGCAGCTCGGAAGCTCCATGGCTCCTCGGCGAAGCTCAACTTGCCAGACTACCACCACCCATCGACTTCTAGCAAGCCGATGGATAGATTGTCTGCAGCGGAGTCGACGGTTTCAAGCGGGAGTTTGATGAAAGAGGATGAAACATTGATTTTTGGGCGCATGGAAGGGGAGGATTTATGGGAGAGTCCGGTCCCAAGCTTGCTTGACGAAGAGCAAAATCCGAATTGGCCTGAGATTCCGTTGGAGAGTGGTGTGTTTGGATTGAATGATTGCAAAATTCCAATGGGTGGTTATATGGATGGAGAAGAGTCCATGGATTGGGAAGGTTTACAAGTCCCATGGAGCTAGCTTGTCAGTTTTTGGTGGTGTGTGCCTTTGGTTTTTTTTTTTTAGTGGATGTGCTCATGAGCTTTATTGGGTTGTTTTTTTTAAACTGGATGTGCTTATGAGCTTAATTGGGTTTGCCTTTTTGTTCTTTTTTTTTTTTTTTTTTTTTGGGGGGGCTTCTCCCTTGTTTTGTAGGTGGGGGGAAATTGTCCATAGAGGGGCTTTGCTACAGTTTGGGTTTGTGTTATACAGATATGCAAAAAATCTCAGTACATAATCTCTGTTATCTGTGGGCTGGTAATTTGATTTTCTGCAACCTTTGAAATTACTAGTTTCGGTGCGTCTAGCATAAGGATAGCGAAGATAGTGCTATGGCAAACGATTTGGCTCTGGAAAAATGGAGGCGCCACAAGGGGTCCTGGTATGCAAGCTAGGGTTTGCGTCAATCATGTCTCAAAGGTAATTAATTTACCTTTTTTTTTTCTTTTTGCCAAACACAGGCTATCCCAAGCTTTTGACCTAATCTAATCCCTAAGGCAGGCCTGAGAGCATCATATCATGAGGGTATTCAGGGTATGCAACTGCATAAGGCCTTTAATTTTTAATAAAAAATGAGGGTCCCAAATCAATTCTAACTATTGTGAGCTTCAAATCAAGTCTAAGGGCCCCATTTTAAAAGTTCAGCCTTGCTGGTCCTTGCAATGAATCACCATAAGCCCATACATCTAATATTAAGAGAGCAGAGACTTGAACCTGGGATTTTCAGTTCATAAGCTGTGGTGTTTTGTCATTTATATTAATTCTCGCAATGCAGAAATTACCCTAAACCCATGCATCCAATAATGAAAAAACAAAGACTTGAACTTTGAACCTTCAGTTCATAAGTCGTGGTGCTTTGTTATCTATGCCACAGGTCAATTTCCATTTCTAACTACGGAGTAGAAGGCATCATGAAAAGACGCTATCAAAGTCAGATAGCAAAGCGTGAAAACGCCTCAACCCTGATCTATCCATAGGCAGTCCTCTAAGACAAAACCATGCGCAGCTCCCAGCTTAAACCTGGGACTTGGGAGTCAGTTGAATGATATAGGGCTGGTAGTAGTGAGCCAAGTTGAGGTGGGGTGGAGCCCAATTTTTTTAAAAAAATGAGCGGCCCCAAATAAATTCTAACCTTTATAATAGGCTCAAAAAATACAATTTTTTTAATACTTAGATTAATGAGGGCCTCAAATCAAGTATAAGGGTCCTATTTTAAGAGTTTGCTCAGGTCCCAAAAATTAAGACTCTAGGTCGGCCTTGCTAATCCTTGCAATACAGAAATCACCCTAAGTCCATGCATCTAATAATGAGGAAGTAGAGACTTGAAATTGGGACTTTCAATTCCTAAGCTGTGGTGTTTTGTCATCTATGTTAATCCTCACGATGCAAAAATCGCCTTCAGTCCATGCATTCAATAATGAGGGAGTAGAGACTTGAACTCAGGACCTTCAGTTCATAAATCGTACTGCTTTGTTATCTGCACTACCTTTGCCAGTTAAAGGTCAATTTCCATTTCTAACTAGAAGTTATCATGCAAGGATGCTAACTAAGTCTGGATAGCAAAGCATGAAAACGCCTCAACCCTGATCTATGCATTGGCAGCCCTCTAATACAAAACCATGCGCAGCTCCCAGCTTAAACCTGGGACTGGGAGTCAGTAGGATGATATGGGGCTGCTAGTGAGCCAAGTTGAGATGGGACGAAGTCGGCCCAATACCAGCCCACAAAATATGGAGTAGATCAGAAAAGAACCCAAACTCTCACTTCTATCACTAACAACTTGAGCTCAGCCCATCATCTAGGCTGGGCCTCGAGATGGGTTAGCCAGGTTTCAGTGGACGAAATATGACAAATCTTGTAGTAGTGAATTCAAAAGATCGTTTATTCGTTTTCAGTTTTCTTGATGGGTGGATTGAAAGGGGACAATAGTCTTATTTGTATTTTTGGGAAATAGTCAAACTGAAGGGTATCACACTCCTGCTTTTTTTTTTTTTTTTTTTTGGGGGGGGGGAGAACATGGTTGAGGTATTCAAACCATATGTTGTAATTGAACTCTTCAACAAAAAGTAACAAATAATTATATTTCCATGTTCTCTATATATATATATATTATTCACATGCAATGAACATGTGGCCATATCTAGTTTAATAAAATGTCACTTTATGTCTTTAGCACAAAAAGAAAAAAAAAAAGAAAAAGTAATTAAACTCTTGACCTTTATGTATATATATATTTATATCTATATCTATACTACCTATTAAAAGGTAAATGTCAGAAAAACTTTTGATTGACCTTTATACCCTCATTTTTAAACTTAATTATTTTCTTAACCTTACCCTTAATAAAATCCATAAAAACAATACTACCCCGATTATAGAGAGTCCTATTATTTAGTTATTTTCTTATTAAATTCTAATTAGGTTTCTAAACGTTTATAGTCCTTTATCTTTTTCTTCTACTCCATCTCTCTTCCTTCCTTCATCCCTATACGTTTCTTCCCTATTTTTACATTCTAAGTTTTGATTTGTTTATAAACTCTAATGATCATAATTTTTACCAGGAGAAACAATCTGATTTTCAAAGGGAGCAATAGGATGCCTTACAAAGTTATTCTCTTTTTTTTTTTATTTAGCTAAGTGCCTCATGAAGTCATTCAATTGGCAAATTGCACTACAAAAAAAAGGGGGGAGGGGGGGATAAAGCACGAAATTTAAAGGATTTTGTTGATGCTTAAGCAGTGACGCACAACCAGGTTATTCAAAGCTTTAGAGATAACATTTTTTTATTTTGTTGTTGTTGTTGTTGTTGTAAAAGAGGTGATGGGGTGGGGGCAGAGGGGGTTAAGTTTTTGAGTTATTAGTGGTGTTGGTTTCATAAGGGAATTTTGGATTGTGGTTTGATAATTTGTAATTTGTATTTTTAGTTTTCTTTTTTTCTCTCTCTCTTTTGATTTATTTATTTTTTGTGTATTTTTTCTTGAGAAATTGTATTTTCTTATATTATTTTGCATTTTATGAAGTGAGCTACAAAAATTATTATCATTTATGAAAACAACTATAATTTCAAATATATATATATAGACACACACACACACACTACCTATAAAAGGTTGAATTTCAAAAATGTTTGAACGACCAATATACCCTTATTTTTTTAAAAAAAAATACATATCTACCATTTCTTTAATTAAAACACATAATAAACGTTTTTATCATTTGGTAACAAATGAAAGTTAAATTTTAACTCAAACTCTTAACAAATTAAAGTTAAAGTTTTACTCAAATTCTTAAAAAAAATATGTACTTTTAAATTTTAAACTTTATCTTTTATGAAAAAAAAATATAAAATCTTTATGTATTTATTATTTTGTATAACTAATATTATTTAAAAATATTCACATGCAATGCACGTGTGCCCATATCTAGTATCTATATATAGCTATATATATAAGGTTAGCCCCGACTAATCCCTTAAGCCTCAAGCATGTGCAATTCCCCCGTCCTACACACTCCTAGTACTACCAAGCTCTTCAGGCCCTAGGGATACTCACCCCTTCAAAAAAAAAACAAAAAAAATGAAAAGAATGTGCATCAACTAAAGTATTATTCACCATATGATCACAGATAAGGTAAGAGTGAAAACAAGTAGTGGAGTATGAGTGAAAACAAGGAGAGGATCCTTTCAGGGCCGGCCCTGAGGTCAGGCCACTCAGGCAGCCGCCTAAGGCCCCAAAATTTTGACAAAAAATAAGGGCCCCAACTTAGTCGTTACCTTTGTAATAAGTCATAAAAAAAAATCCATTATTTTTAATAAATAGATGAGAAAAAGCCTTAATCTAAGTTTAAGGGCCCTAAATAGTTCCCAAGCTTCTAACCCAAGTCCATGTACAATAACCCAAATGGCCAAATAATCTACTCTAAATCAAATCAGATCTAATGCCTCTATCAGTTTGCCTTAATTTTTCTTATGTATCTACACACACACACACACACAAGGAGCACTTTGATATTATTGGGGGATATTTATTTCACACACACACATAAGGAGCACTTTGATATTATTGGGAGATATTTATTTTTAGAATTAAAGGTCTTGAAAGAAGTTTTACCAAAATATCTAAAAAAGTTAATTGAAGTACTGAATTATTTGAAAGAAATGGATAGTGACACACACACATAAAGAGCACTTTGATATTATTGGGGGATATTTATTTCACACACACACACACACAAGGAGCACTTTGATGTTATTGGGGGATATTTATTTCACACACACACATAAGGAGCACTTTGATATTATTGGGGGATATTTATTTTTAGAATTAAAGGTCTTGAAAGAAGTTTTACCAAAATATCTAAAAAAGCTAATTGAAGTACAAAGAGCACTTTGATGTTATTGGGGGATATTTATTTCACACACACACATAAGGAGCACTTTGATATTATTGGGGGATATTTATTTTTAGAATTAAAGGTCTTGAAAGAAGTTTTACCAAAATATCTAAAAAAGCTAATTGAAGTACTGAATTATTTGAAAGAAATGGATAGTTATTTCCTAAATGCTTGAATTGCTTATAGAATATTGTTGATCATACTAATTACAGTTACATTTGCAAATATAAGTTTTTCAAAGTTGAAGTTAATCAAATCTTATCCTCATTCCACTATGTCACAGGAAAGATTTATCGGATTAGTTATATTATCTATTGAACATGATATGGTAAAAAAACTTGATTATGCTAACTTAATAAGTGATTTTGCAGCTAAAAATGCGAGAAGAGTAATATTTAAGTGATACTTTGCTATAGTTGGTTCATTTTTTTTTTATTTTTTTTTTTGGTACTACAACTTTAAATTTTGTCTTTTTTTTTCTTCTTCTTGTATATGTGATTTTTTCTAAATTATAAACGAAGAAAATCAGATTTTATTTATTTATAATTCTTATAAAGATTTATTTTTTATCTTAATTTATATAAGCAAATTTTAGTACTCATATGTAGGCAAATTTTGTATGTATTAGGGAAAAAAAATTGTTGGGTATAAATTTTGTTGTGCGTATAAATATGTATAGAGGGCCCTATTTTAGGAGTTTGCCTACAGCCCCAAAAAACTCAGGACCGACCCTGGATCCTTTATACCGGTATAGAGACATAGATTCTCCTATTTAATTTGAATATTTACATAGTTTGTAATCAGCTAAGGTATTATTCACCAAATGATCAAATAAATAAATAAATAAACTTGGAATAAAGATATACATCATGTGCTACAGTGCCACTGACCTTTTGATTAATACTTTTAGAAGTTATATATATACGTGCCAGATACGAGCATCAACTCATCATGAGTCTACACTTTGGTCGACCCATTTGCCAATAATAAATTTATTGGCAATGCAGATTCGTTTTGTATGAGCAAATTCGTTATGGGTCTCGAGTTTGCCTGTTCCTTCTCCACCTGGCCTCTTGCTTGGATGGCGTGTTGGACCAATTCAACTCTGAACCATAAAAGGAAGGAAATTAAAACTCTGTGTAATCTATAGTCAATAAATCCAAACCTAGAGAAATTAATTAAGGGATGCAAAATTTGAACCATAAAAGGAAGGAAATTAAAACTTTGTGTAATCTATAGTCAATAAATCCAAACCTAGAGAAATTAAATTTCCTCTCCCTCTCAAAACACACCCCCTCCTCCTCTCTAGGAAGGAAATTATACGGCAATGTGTCCCAAAGACACACTTGGACTCACTGGAATGACAAATAAAAAAATGTCATATGTCCTATAATGCACAAATACGAGATTGATAAAGTTCAGGATGTCCCGAAATGATTGCACGACTAGAAATCGGGCAACCTATCCCGAACATCTCAAACCAGATCAGCTCCCTACGCATATATATTCAACAATTTAAGACTCTCCATGTGTCATATAACTAAGGCCAAGTTGGACAATTAAGTAATGGCCATATCAAACGATACCATTTGTCATATGTCTTGACACAAATGACTTACATAATTGGAATTTGTCCCTACAAAAATAATTAAACATAGGAATAATTATCAAGAAGCCAATTCTTCGAAGTTCCCTCCTCTTCTGTTTATGAATAAGAGTAGCCTCAAAGGTCACAAGACATAAAGAAAAAATGTGAAAATTGTGTTGGATTAAAGTTCTAAAGCTCCATGGGACTCTCCCCCTTCAAACACTCAAGTTAATAACAAATGATTGTGTTGAAGCTCACATAAATATATGCAGCAAGCGGCAAAGCCCTTTTAAATTAAAGCTCTAAAATTCTTTGGATCAAAGCAAGCAGCAAAATTTTATAAAGCTCAACAAGCTCTCGTATGATCAATGCCTCGAGATTTATGGCAAAGATCTCGCGTTCGAACCGAGGACAACCTTATCAAAGGCCTCGATCAAAACTTCACAAAGAAAAGAATCTAAACCAAGAGAAATGAAGGTATGATTGCAAAATTCCAATGTGTTTGGATTGAATGATTGCAAAATTCCAATGGGTAGTTATATGGATGGAGAAGAGTCCATGGATTGGAATGGTTTGCAAGTCCCATGGAGCTAGCTTGTCAGCTTTTGGTGGTGTGTGTGTGCCTTTTTTTTTTTTTTAGTGGATGTGCTCATGAGCTTTATTGGGTTGTTTTTTTTAAACTGGATGTGCTCATGAGCTTAATTGGGTTTGCCTTTTTGTTCTTTTTTTTTTTTTTTTTTTCTTTTTTTTTTTTTTGGGCTTCTCCCTTGTTTTGTAGGTGGGGCGAAATTGTCCATAGAGGGGCTTTGCAACAGTTTGGGTTTGTGTTATACAGATATGCAAAAAATCTCAGTACATAATCATCTGTGGGCTGGTAATTTGCTTTTCTGCAACCTTTGAAATTACTAGTTTCGGTGGGTCTAGCATTAGGAGAACGAAGAAAGTGCTACGGCAAACGATTTGGCTCTGGAAAAATGGGAGCGCCACAAGGGGTCCTGGTATGCAAGCTAGGGTTTGCGTCAATCATGTCTCAAAGGTAATTAATTTACCTTTTTTTTTTAATTTTTGCCAAACAGGGGCTATCCCAAGCTTTTGACCTAATCTAATCCCTAAGGCATGCCAGAGAGCATCTTATCATGAGGGTATTCAAGGTATGCAACCGCATAAGGTCTTTAATTTTTAATAAAAAATGAGGGTCCCAAATCAATTCTAACTATTGTGGGTCCCAAATCAAGTCTAAGGGCCCCTTTTTAAGAGTTTGGCCTTGTTGATCCTTGCGATGCAGAAATCACTATAAACCCATACATCTAATATTAAGAGAGCAGAGATTTGAAATTGGGATATTCAATTCCTAAGCTGTAGTGTTCTATCATCTATGTTAATTCTCGCAATGCAGAAATTATTCTAAACCCATGCATCCAATAATGAAATAGCAAAGACTTGACTTTGTACCTTTAGTTCATAAGTCGTGGTGCTTTGTTATCTATGCCACAGGTCAATTTCCATTTCTAACTACGAAGTAGAAGTTATCGTGGAAAGATGCTCTCTAAGTCGGATAGCAAAGCATGAAAACGCCTCAACCCTCATCTATCCATTGGCAGTCCTCTTAGACAAAACCATGCGCAGCTCCCAGCTTATACCTGGGACTTGGAAGTCAGTTGAATGATATGGGGCTGGTAGTAGTGAGCCAAGTTGAGGTGGGATGAAGTGGGCCCAATACCAACCGGCAAAATAGATCAAAAGAGGATAACCCAAACTCAACTCAACTCAACAATCATTGTTAAGAGGCCTCTATTGGCACCTAAAAACTTACTTTTCATTTCTCACTTATTTTACATTTTAATATTTTATGAAAAATATGTAAGGTTTTCTTAAAAACTAACCACGTTGTTTATTAGAACACATCATTTTGAACAATTTTTTGGAAGAAAGTTTTTTCAAAATCTATCTTTTAAATGGACTTTTTAGTCATTTATAATGCGAAAACTATAAATGGTAAAAACGTTTACCTAAACGATAGATTTTGAAAAAAACTTTTTTCTAAAAAGTTGTTCAAAATGATGTTTTCTAATAAAACACGCTATCAGTTTTTATGAAAACTTTCTATATTTTTCATAAAACTTTAAAATGTAAAATAAGTAGGAATGAAAAACAAGTCTTTGGGTGCCAATAGAGGCCCCCTCACTATTATCACTATCAGATTGAGCTCAGCCCATCCTATAGGTTGGGCCTCGACCTGGGTTACCCAGGTTTCAGTGAACAAAATATAACAAGTTTTATATTCCATAATAAATTCAAAAGAACAAACGTTTATTCTTGGATCTGGGTGTGTGTACGAATTCTCACTGCTGTACAAGTCCATGATTTTACTAATGTGTGTTGTAGAACCAGTACACACATCCGAAGTTTGCCTCTCTATTTTACTCTAATTAGCATCATTAGGTAACAATTCTGATATCATGGATGACAGATTGCAAGGATTCATCCTCATATCCAGAAAAGTTCGTTGGATTGAAGGGACAATAGTCTTTCGGGTGAGCTATTTCTACAGCCATTTTGGCTGCATCCATGGCCCCATTAAAAAAAAAAATTGTTGGTTTACCCAATTTGCCCCCAATGTTCTCACGTTCCCCCACACCCCCCCCCCCCCAAAAAAATAAATTAAATTAAATTAAAAAAACCCTCTCTCCCCATTCCCAGGCACATAAATTTTCGTATTCAACAGGTGGTGTTGCATATTTCACACAAGATAGATGACTGAAATTGATCTGCAGCAGGAATGGAAGAAAAGAGTTTTACAAAGTGAAGTATTATACAAATTCAAAGGTGCATATGCACCGTTGATCACTTAAACTTCTTGAATCTCATCCAATGCGTAATTGTTAGTTGATACATTGGCATAATTGACTTTGTTGAACCGAACCACAACTGGATATCGGGTCTTCGGGTCCTGCTCCATGGTGCATTTTTGTATTAATACATTAATATTTAACTCAAAAAGAGAAGAATAAGAAAAATAGAAGCATAATTATCAGAGAGAGAGCTAGAGTTATGAAACCTGATCGACGGCCACGACAGATCCTATGCCATTGAACCAGTAGGACTCCTTCCTTAGAATTTTCACCTGTAGAAGCCATTAGGGTAAATCTTCTTACCATCCTTCCTTATATTGTTTAATTTTCATCTGAAGGCTCAAGCCAGCCCTGAAGGCCTGTTTGAGTGTGTCCAATTCGAAATTTTACAATTCAACAGATTGGTCTTGAAGGCTTGTTTGAGTGTCCAATTTGAAATAAAACAATTCAACGGATTTTACTAACTGACAAATCCAAGAAAACGATGATCATCATCACAAATAAGAAATGAAATTTAAAAATAATAGCATTTAATGAACGCCCAAACGGGTCCTTAGAGTATACCACATCAACTAAATGGCTCAACCTTTTAAAATTTTCCAATTCAACGTAACTGTGCCTTGTAAGAAGCATTGAATTATTTAATTTCTATTTGAACGCCCAAACGGGTCCTCAGAGTATACCTTTGCGCCCCTCTTGGGCCCAATCGGAGGTGGCTTGGGAGGGGCAGTGGTAGCGGTGGCTGGTGGCGCCCCTTCTTCGGCTGCACGTACAACTAGCCTTCTTGAACTAGTGTTGCTGTTCTTGGGAGAGAAGGCTACACCAATCCTTGAAGATGGGCTTGCAGTTGATGCCAGACTTGATTTGAGCACAAACCCAGACGCTGCAGATGCCATGTTACATGTAGCCATGGCTGTGCTTCTCTCTCTCTCTCTCTCTCTCTCTCTCTCTCCCCTTTTCTCAAGTTAGGATGGCCTTCAGATGACTCTAAAAATTGGATAACAGTAGGAATGGAATCGGCCTTGAACAAGTGAGATATTTTTCTGGAAATTTTTTCTGCGCCTATCAAAGGTGCGGTTTTAGTTTCCACCAATAGAGTGCTGCCGTATAAGCACAATATCCATATCTAGTGGATAGCAATATCCATTTCGCGGTGCTTTCTAGTTTGTGTTTGGAACTTTTTGCACTCGTGCCCTTGTACTGTGATGTAATTCTGTTTTGCCGCGTGGAACAAAATTTTCCTTTCAGAAAAAAACAAAAACACAAAATAGTTTTGCTGGGAATTTTACATTGATCGGCCTCACGGAAAATAATTACAGTTGAAGGGAGGATATGATGTATGCATGCTAGCTTGATAGTTCCCCAAACTAGATTATGATGAACAAAATGAAACTCTTTTCGTTGTTATTTTATTGACCTTTTTTTTCAGTGATACTATTGCCATCACATAAAATACTCTAAGCCTCCCACTAATTAAATTCTTTCAAATTTTACTATAAGTACCCCCTATCTTCCTAAAATACCCTTAATAAAAAATATGAAAACCTCAAACATATTTCCACCCCACCCCATCCACAACCCATCCTCCTCTCAAGCCCCTTGCCCTTTACCAAAGCCAACTGCATCGTTCGCATCAACGACTCATCGGAATCTTACAGCGACACTAACACCGTTGCCTCACTGAAATCGACGCCAACGCGAACGGACGCCATCATAGTTACATAAACGAACAATTCTAAATTGGGATTTGTATAGTTAAGTTGTTTGGTATTTTAAAACGGAACAACACAAACTTATTCAGATTCCTAGAATTGAACAATATCCATTTGTTCATAGTTACATAACCAAACAATCCTAAAATGTAATTTTTAAGGCGTTTGAAGTCTTAAAACGGAACAAAAGAACTTTATTCGGACTTATAAATTGGAATGAGTTAAAAGTGTTCAGGGTTACAAAAATAAACATTTTAAACATATTTGGAGTCGAGAAATCGAATAACGTGAAATTTAGCATACGAAAAACTGAAGTTAAACTCGACAAAAAATATATAAATACTAACCTTTTGGCTGCCAATACCATCTCTAGTAATGCTTTTCTCGTCTATTATTCAATATAACATGATAAATACTAAATTTTCATGTACATATGGATTTAGTGTTAAGGTTGTTAGGGTTTGTGAGAACATGAAATTTACAGATAGTGTAATATTTTTGGAGTTGGGGGTGGAATGGGGTGGGGATAGGAAAATTTTTAGATCTTTAGACATGTCTTTATTGGTAAATGTACATTTAAATATAAAGAATTTAACAAATTATTTTAATAAATGAGGGGTTTAGAGTATTTTATGTGGTGGCAATAACTTAGTCCTTTTTTTTATAATTTTTTTTTGAGATGCTCCAAAATTATAATCTCATTCAAAAAGTCAATGTTTCTTTTTATTTGATTTCCTAAAATATCATTTCTCATAGGTATTTTATCTTTTCCCAATATTTATACACTTGTGGGCAAAACTGGAACATAAAAACACATATGTTGATGTGAAAGCATTTAATAAGCTTTTCTAAAAAAGCATGATTTTTCAAAATTGTCAATCAATTAGGAATGGAGGGAGTAATCAATTTCTAAGCGCTTTGCTCATTTGTAAAAACCAGTTTTGTTAGGTGATCTAAAATGCACTAATAATGTCACAAAACTTGGGGTTGCCAAGTAAGGATGGCAATTTCGCCCCGATCCATAGGGTCCCAACACGATCCATACCCAAATGGGTGGGTATTTTTTTATTTTTCGGGTATCGGGTTGGGTATGGGTATAAATTCTTTTTAAAAAATCGGGTACGGGTACGGGTCAGGCATGGATCCCAAAAAGAAAAAACCCGCGACCCAACCCGACCTGACCCGATATTTTTACAATATATATATATATATATTTAATGTCTTATGTTTGGAATTTATGTATGGTTTTATGAAATATTTGAAACCTATCTTGGTATAGGCTTATGGAGTCCATTAGAAGGCTCATTATGTATTTTTATTGTTTTTTAATCCTTATGTTTGTGTATAATATTTGTGTGATCATATTAGGTATGATCTTATTTGAACAAGATTATATTAGGTGCTAAAAACATTTATAAGCTTGGTATATAATTATATGAATAACATGTAATAGGTGTAAGTAGCAAAAAAATGGAATTTGGGTAAAAAAAATCCTCACAACAGGGTGGTCGAGTATGGGCAAGTCGGGCATGGATGGCCCAAGAAGACAATAGATCAAGGACGGAGTTTAATTCTTCATACCCATCGGGTATCAGGTCGGGCATGGGTATAAGATATTAAAGATCGGGTCGGGTATGGGGTGGTGCCGACCCGCATCCGACCCGACCCATTGTCATCCCTATTGCCAAGGACAAGTTATTCTTAGTATCTTGTTATAGGCATTAAATCCAAACGATTTTCGCATATAGGTCATGGCATGATAGTTTCAGAATTAGATCAAGCAACACGACTTTGTGTTCTTACTTTTTATAGCAATAAAAAAAATCCTCCTAAAATATGAAAAAAAAAAAAAAAAAAAAAAAAAAAAAAAAAAAACCTTTTATCAATAACATCAACTTCCTCAATCTACATTATAAGTAGGCACAATATCCCTCTTATGCATCTTAAGATATGTATAATAGTTGCCCAATGTGTGGATCAAAGTGGAGACAAATTGGTTCACAATGTGTACAACATAAATAATGTCAAAGACAAGTCATGGCACATATACATGTCCAAAAATTTAATGTCATAGGCTACGTAATCTAGTAAACAAATCCATCCATTGGACGAAGCATGACATTAATGTGGTCAACTTTTGTGTATAAACTAGACTTTTACAATTGATTTAGACATTAAATTTTAAAAAAAATTTATCACAAATTTGATGAAAATTAAGTAAATTGTACATTAACTTCAGAGAAGGGACAAAGTATAACAATTTGATAGTTTAAGGGGGTTATTTGTTCAGTTTTAAAGTTCAGGGAGGTTTTATGTAATTTACCTTTTATTTTTTAAAATGCATCTAATGGAATTCAATATATATGTATATGTGTGTGTGTGTGTCTATATATATATATATATATATATATATATATATATACACCACCTATAAAAGTCTATATCTTAAAAAAACTTTTGATTGACCATTACTCCCTTATTTTAAATTTTAAATACTTCTTTACCCCCATATTTAACCAATTGAGAATGTTAATTTTCTAGAACAAATAAGGAAAAAAAAGACAATGATAACAATCTCATGAATTCTACACGGCCTCTACTATTATGCATTTTTTCTAACCAACTTTTTATTCTTACTATGACTCTTAACCATGGAATAAATTTTAACCTATTATGTTGAGTATCCATTCTAATGACATAAATCAACAAAAAGTAACAAATAATTAAATTTCCATGTTCTATATATGAGAATTTATTAATTTTCATATATATGTTATTATTTAATAACTATTCACGTGCAACGCATGTGTGCCCATATCTAGTATATATATATATATATATATGGAGCTAATCAAATCCGGGATGGTTCGTTTGGCTGTTCCAAGACAAATTGAATTGCAAGCGTTGGATATCATCCAACGGCTAAGGAATGCCCAAGGAAAGTTAAAAGCCTTTTTAGAATGACAGCCTTTTTTCACCTTTTTCCATGCCTTGGAAAAAGTGTGCAAAACGTAATAATAACAAGATCAAATTTTTAAACTTTTTTATTCATTCTTCATTCATCAACATGCACTTTGATTATTCATTCTTCACTCATAACCTGAAGAACCTTTTTGGTTGCCCTCTCTCTCTCTCACTAACCTCATTGAAATCTACCACCGTTGGAGCAAACTTCCATCGCCGGAGCAAACTCAACAACGGTAACTTCTCTTTCCTCTTCTTATTTAGCTGTTTCTCTCTCTCTCTCTCTCTCTCTCTCTTATGTTCTCATTTTTTTTTTCTTTTTTCATCCCGTCTCTCTCGTCAATTGAGTGCAACCTCCCTCTCGCCGGCGACGAAACAAGAGATTACCAATTATCATCGGTAAGGGCACTCTACCTACAGATCTAGAATTTTTTTATTTTATTTTATTTTTTGCCCCGCTGAAACAGGCCATTTTTTTTTAGGGCTTATAACCTTTTTTTTTTCTTTTTTTTCTTTTTTACCATTTTCTCTTTCTACATTAAAAAAAAAAAAGTAAGATCTTGCAAGTAGTCTCAATATGATTTTTTTTTTTTAAATAATAATTTACACGTGCCCAAAAATTTCTAACTCCATCGCTGAATGTTGTTCAATAATTTACTATTATTTTTTTATGAATTTAAATCATTTGTAGCGACTCTGTTCACTTGATAATGGACACCAATTTAAAAGGATTGATTTACGCTTTATCATTTTCCATGAGGCATCCAAAAAACCGAAGGAAATGAACTCACCACCCACTCCTTTCGATCAGCATCATAACTCTCACCACTGTTTGGATATATAACTATTGGTTTAGTAGTCACCTGAAGGAAACATTAAATGAGCAACATAGAACTTAGTTCTATGCTCAACTTATTGAAAAATAAATATTAAATATTTATAATAAAAATCTATCAGAATTACTATTAGAACAACATCCTAAAGATCATACCTTCTTAATGGATAAAATCAGTCCACTTACAAAAACTTGGTTTCACAGTTGCATTAATTGAAATTATTTTACAATTATATTTGTGTTTTTCATATATGTCGGAAGTAAGTAGTTCTGCACCACGGAAGAGGGCAACACTTAAGATGGAGAAGCTGAAATGTTATTGTCGTAGGTCGGCACGATTATGGATATCAAGCAATGATAATAGAGTTTATTTGACATGTCAGAACCAATATGTAAGTCATGAAAGTCGATTATACAAGTTGGTAAACAAAAATATTTATAATTTTATTGTTATTATTAATTTCTAAATTTTTTTACTTATGAACTCAATTTGTACGTAGGAGGAAAGAGATGGTAAGAAAAAGTGTGAATTTTGGAAATATGGAGAAGAATGTATTATTGGCAACATGGAGGAGACAAATGCAACATAAAAAAATGGAAGAGAATATAAACAAACCTAAGGAGAGCAAAGAGAACATTTTGAAGGAGATCAACAAGGGATTTAAACGATTTGAAAAAAAAAATTATGGGCATTAGACGCTTGTTAATTATTGTAACGTGTTTATTAATCATATTAATGTACTTATTAATCTTTGTTCGATAAGTTAAATGTATTCAATTTGATGGCATTATTTTGCAAAGACTTAGCAGTATGGTATTACCCATTATGATTCATAGCCAATGATACCATGAGTTCATATGTAATGCTTATATTAGAATTGAACAGCTAAGCGGTATTTGGTTTATTTTGCTCTAACACTGGGTGTTACCCAAGAGTTATAGCACCTGACCACTGAAGCAAGAAACCACGGACAGCTGACATGAGAATTGCCATTGTAACCCACATAGATTAATGAACCCAAAGCCCATGAGAACAATGGAACCTTGTGCGGTTGGCTAATGGCTTCAATTTTATTCCTAAGTAACTTTTTTATTCCTCATTTGATTAGTTTGATAGGCCTTCTTTTCTTTTCTTTTTTTTGCTGCAGTTTGGTAGGTTTTTATTGGGTCATATGTATAGGTATTTCTTCTTTTCATGAATCTAAAGTTTGTGCTGATATTATAATAAATTTGACCTTTTAGGCCTCTGTAATCCTACCTTTCTTTAGGCCATTTAAAAGGAGAGAAATTTGAAATTTTGGTTATATTAAGCCTACAATACCTAGAAGGGGGGTTGAATAGGTTTTTTTTTTTTTTTTTTTTTTTTTTTTTTTTTTTTTTTTTTTTTTAACTTAGCGCATCCCAATCGATTGGGAAATAATCCCAATCGATTGGAATTGTACAGAAGCTAAACATTGAAAGTCATCATGAAACTCAATTGATTGGAATCAGCCCAATCAATTGGAATCAGCCTAATCGATTGACAAGAAACTCCATTCAATTGGCATCAGGTCGAGTTAAAAAAATACCCATTCTATGTAATCCCAATCGATTGGAATAAACTCCCAATCCATTGGTTTTAACTAGAAGGCACAAATAGTTCCAAAATTGACCAAACACCATCTTAAATCATTTTAAACCATTTTAAAACAAAACTAAGGTAATGTCTCCCTAAAATGTCTCTTCTTCTCCCTCAAACTCATCCAATTCTATAGCTTTTCATTTGGCAGCAATAAGCAAAACATAAGCACTTCGAAGCCTCAATTGATAAAAAATGTGGATTTTAAAATTCTTCAAGATAAGATATTAAAATTCTTCAAATTTTCATCATCTAATAACCAAACCATAAAAACCAAAACACAGCTAATAAAAGTAAATTGTACAGATCATCTACATTAAAGTTGACCAAATTAATACATTAAACTCAGCATAAAAAGGCTTTTTTCACAATAAGCAAAACATAAGCTTTCTCTTTATTTTAGGCAAGTAAACATCCAAAACAACACCCAATCCTGTGGAAAGAAATATAATATCATCATAAATTATACTTACAAATGACTTGCAATTAAAAAATGCTAAAGGAATAATAATTAACAAAATTAGTTTTGATCTTCCTTGCCTCTCTTTCTTTCAATGAGTCTCTCACAAATTCATGGCACATCAAAGTCTTCATCTAATTGTGAAAACAATTCATTTCCTATATATATAAAAACAAAAAAACATGACAAAATTATAATTAGTACATGAAAACAACAAAATAGGAAGATCAATACATTCAAATCTATGAGAAAATGATTTGTTTTCACAAAACATACCAGTAAGTTGGATGTCCACCAAATGCTGTGATTCATTAGAAGACTCATTATTGTCATTTGCATTTTTTCTACAAAATAAGAAACTCATTTATCACAAAAAAAGAAAAAAAGAAAAAAGAAAAATGGTTTTGGACTTTTACAAAAAAATGAAAACTCATTATTACATACCAATAAGTTTAAATAAAGTCATACCGATTATTCATCATCGAACAATTTCTCCAATCATTTATGTCGCGAATTTCAAACATGGTCAATAGCCAATCATGCTTCTCCAAAGAACCTTTTTCTAAAGCATTCTTCCACGTTTTTTCAAATTCTTCAAGAGTCTCAGAATTGTATACAACATCATGAAAGTTAGCTTTGTAATCTCAATGCTTGATTGCTCTAATCATCTCTTTAAATTTATTCATGATGTGCCATATAAAAAAGCGATGATGAGTATCCGGGAGAACTTCAGCAATGGCTTTTGCCATGGCATGATCGTGGTCAGTAATAATGAGTTGGGGTAGACATTTTACCATAGCCTTCAACCATGTTTTAAAGAGCCAAAGAAACGCTTCATTTTTTTTTTTTATTTAAAAATCCACCCCCAAATATTATTGTCTGACCATGATGGTTAACTCCCATAAAAAAAGCAAAAACCATACAATATTTATTTGTGTTGTAAGTGGTATTGAACACAACTACATCACCAAAATATGTGTATGATGTTCTTGATATGGGATTAGTCCAAAAACAACGAATCATCCTATCTTCTTCATCTTTCTCAAACTCGAAGTGAAATAAAAGATTCTTTTCTTTTTTCTGAATTGAATAATTCAAATAAACTCTCAGCATCATATCCCTGCATTTCTTCTCTTATATCTCTTTCATGGTTTCTCAAATCCCTCTGTAAACCCCACATTTTCAATTCTCCCAGATTGAACTTCCACTATACGTAGTTGTTGGCAAGTAGGTAGATTCGCCGCTGCATAATTACTAAACAATGCCTTTTTTATATGATTAACTTCTTGAAATGATGGTAATAAGTGTACTTTTCTTGGAGTTGCAAGTACGTGAGTGTGCTCCTCAACAAATGCACTTACAGACCACTTTGTGGCTGATTTTGGCTTTACAACACTTAATTTAGCCTTATAACTTGTTCAAAGTTCACCTCTATTTCTTTCAACACTCTTCAACTTTGATTTTCCTTCTTTATAACAAACAAATTGCTTCCAAATCAATTCATTATTACCCTTTCTCTTTTTAGTTGAATCTCTTCTCGTGCTAAATCCTGCTTTCTTTGCATAAACATTATAAAAAGAATAAGCTTCTTCAATTGATTCAAATTCCTATCTTATTTTAGGTTTTATATTGTTGTCAGCATTGAGGACCTTCAATATAGAAGAGGGTTCTCTTTCCATCAAATTACTTCTACCAGAAAATATTAGTATATATTAATGGTATTCATAGTATTTAAAAATAATTAAAACAAAAGCCACATACAGAGTTATAATAGATAGTCAAGTGTCAAAACCTAGGTTCAGACGTAGCATTTGCATTAGATTCAATTAAGAGATGCTTTATATTTTCTTTAGCCATTGAGCTATAAATGAGAGTAAATAAAAAATTTAAAAAAAAAAAGTTTACCAAAAAAAAGAGAGTAAATCAAAATAGTTTACATACCATGGAGTCAATGATTCATATTAGCTATCATCAGACATAAGGGATGGCAAACACAATTGTATAACACAATCCTAACATAGTTATGAAATCTGAACCACAAAAACACATACATAATTTTAAAATAATTTCAATTAATGCAACTGTGAAGCCAAGTTTTTGTAAGTGGACTGATTTTATCCATTAAGAGGTATGACCTTTAGGATGCTGTCCAAATAGGAATTCTGATAGATTTTTATTATAAATATTTAATATTTACTTTTCAATAAGTTGAGCATAGAACTAAGTTCTGTGTTGCTCATTAATGTTTCCTTCAGCTGACTACTAAACCAATAGTTATATATCCAAACAGTGGTGAGAGTTATGATGCTGATCGAAATGAGAGGGTGGTGAGTTCATTTCCTTCAGTTTTTTGGATGCCTCATGGAAAATGATAAAGCGTAAATCAATTCTTTTAAATTGGTGTCATTATCAAGTGAACAGAGTCACTACAAACAATTTAAATTCATAAAAAATAATAGTAAATTATTGAATAACATTCAGTGATGGAGCTAGAAATTTTTAGGTACATGTAAATTATTATTTAAAAGAAAATCATATTGAGGCTACTTACAAGATCTTTTTTTTTTTTTTTTAATGTAGAAAGAGAAAATGGCTAAAAAAAATTCAAGATCTATAGGTAGAGTTCCCTTTCCGGTAATAATTAGTAATCTCTTGTTTTGTTGCCGGCGAGAGGGAGGTTGCACTCAACTGAGGAGAGAGACAGGATGAAAAAAGAAAAAAAAAATGGGAACATGAGAAAGAGAGAAAGAGAGAGAGAGAAACAGCTAAATGAGAATAGGAGAGAGAAGTTACTGTTGTTGAGTTTGCTCCGGTGATGGAAGTTTGCTTCGGCAATGGTAGATTTCAGTGAGGTTAGTAAAAGAGAGAGAGAGCAGCCAAAAAAGTTCTTTAGCTTATAAGTGAAGAATGAATAATCAAAGTGCATGCTGATGAATGAAGAATGAATAAAAAAGTTTAAAATTTTGATCTTGCTATTATTACGCTCTGCACACACTTTTTCCAAGGCACGGAAAAAGGTGAAAAAAGGCTGTTATTCTGAAAAGGTTTTTAACTTTCCTTTGGCATTCCCTAGCCGTTGGATGATATCCAATGCTTGCAATTCAACTTGTCCTGGAACAGCCAAACGGACCATCCCGGATTTGATAAGCTCTGGATATATATATATATATATATATATATATATATAAAGTCCCCTTCTCATGAGGTTAACCTAACCTAACTTTGCGTTAGGTCACTCTCCAAAACGACACATGTGATTTACATTTTACAAAACCAACTGTTGGATTAGATAACCTTATCATGCAGAAGATGCATACCAAAAATCAAGTTCATCCAAGCCTGATTGCTATTCGATCCAAAAATTACATTTTTTAATCAATAGCAATTGCTCATTTTGGACATTTATGAATGAAATAGTTCTTAATCTCGAATCAACTTGATTTTTTGTATGCATAATCTTCACATGATTGGTTTTGAAAAATAAAAATCAGAGATAGAGTTTTGAAAGGTGACTTAACGTAAAATTAGGTTAGGTTAACCTCATAAGAAGGAGACTATATACATATATAAGTTAGCACGTATTGATATAAGTTATATCAGCATCATGCATTGGGGGTTGTACCTCTTACATTGGCCTAATGTACTCCGTAACCCATTAATGCACAAGGTACAACTTCTAACAATGTGGATGTTGATATATATATTAGCACATGCTTACCTGATTATCATCCTATATATATATATATATATATATATATATGATTGTGGCAAAACCAAATTGTCAGCCAACTAACCTGTAATGGAGTATGCCCTTTATTTCAAAATGCGTTGCTAAACTGACGTTCACTCATTTTTTTTTGAATTGACCAAAATACCCCTTAACTGTTTCAATTCCATTTGAAATTCAAACTTTAAAAATATTATGACTTTCAATCTACTTGTCGATTTTTTTTTTATAAAAATTACATTTTTGGAATCTACTTGTTGCCCCCCTTGAAATAAGACCCATGATGAATAACAAATTTTGTTTAAAAAAATTCAAGTTAATTTTAAAAATTAAAGTTATATTTAATTTATTAAATCACATTAAATTTAACTTCATTTTCCATATATAAAGTTAACTTTAACTTGAAAATCAACTTAAATTTAACTTGAATTTTTACTTTAACTTGTATTTACCTTAATGGTGTTTATAATCAAATTGTCACTAAAGTAAGTTTCTTCATTACAAAAAAATAAAAAATAAAAAATAAAAAGACCAGATCAATTTTTTTGTTAAAACAAAAATGAAAAAGAAGGTGATAGGCTACAGCAATTAATGACAGGCACCATAGCTTCCGACCCTATCCCCTTATTCCATCCAAAACCTCCTCATTTGTGCAAAATCAATCCCCATTTGTGGCCAATTCGTGAGCATAAGAGGAGTACCAAGGCTTCAAAAGAACACCATTCATGGTGTGATGGAGGTTGTCGTAGTCGACGACAAGAAGCAAGATTTTACACTCATAACTCAGTAGTTGTATTCTTGATGAACTGGATAAATACACATTTGGATTGGTGTATTTTTATTTAAAGAGTATAGAGACTAGAGTGAGAGAAGAATATAGCTCTTGCATGGGTTTCTTTTTCCCTGGAGTTATTAAAATTTTGTCTCCTTGAGTGATGTGACTGAAAATCTTTTAGGTTTCTAAGATGTTAATGCCCAATTGTTAAAAACGAAAATCTCTTGTCCGCCATTATAAGGGCCATGAAACCAAACCCTATAACAGTTTAGGGTTTTGATCTTTTTATCAGTTGTTTTATTGACTATATCGAAGCAACAAAAGACCTCTATGACTCTAATAGAACATTTCAAACCTTTGTATTATCCCAACTTTCACAATTCTCAGTATTGTACCCCAAAGTAGCTACAAAATCAGTAACTCTATTAACTTCTCAAAAAATATAACTAATTAAAACCTTATCGAATGAATGCAGAACCCACAAATTTCCCTGATGAGATTGGTCATGTTCTAATAATACATGTATATGTATGTACCATAAAGAGCATTGATCTCAAGATGAGAACCCTCCTCAAATTTGGGAGTAAATCTTTAGTGTAATTGTCATGACCCAAATTAATAAGTCGTGATCAATTATAATAAAACTAGTTTAATGAGAGAAAATCATTTAGAAAACACGTGAATGACACGTGTAAGAAAATTGTTATTTTAAAAAAAATTCAGCATGATCCATGCGTAAATGGGATATACCATGTGTGAACCACGGGTTTCGATCCGGATGGGGAGGAAAACCCTTCTTTTAAAAAGACTTGTAGATATTTAAATTAATAAAAATCTGGTTTTTAAAAGGTTCACAAAAACATAACAAACAAGGAGTCGCCACCTCATTTTTTAAGGAAAAAAGGAAAACCTTGAAAATAGTTTTAAAGAAAACCTTTGAAAACCAAACACATGACTCCAATGAAGGAAAAACAAGTCTTACAAAACAAGAGAGGATTTGGAAACTAAGTTACGATGTGAGAAGGTTCTAGGAAATATCCTATAGGCATCTACATCGCCCCAAAATGGGTCTTTGAATTTATATGGACTATTTCAATCACTTCCTAATTAGTCACCATACATATGTAAAGAATCATCCATAAAATATCCATTCATCCATGAACATCCATAAAGTAATAAATATCCATAAAGCATGTAAACATCTATGAACAAATATGAGAGATATGGAAAGCAGTAGAGAGATAGAGAATAAGAAGCAGATCCATCCTACTCCTCTAACAAATATGTGATAGATAAATGAGTAAACATGGGTCCATCCTACTCCTCTAGCAAATATGTGATGCATAAATGATGAAGCATGGGTCCATCTTACTCTTCTAGCATATATATGATGGACAAATGGATAAAAGAGAGAAAAAGAAAACCTAGGATACTTAGTATCCTAGGGCGAACTTGAACATCAAATGAGCGTCTACGTACCTTACATACAAAGATGTAAGGATCAAAGTCCAAGTAGTTCAATTGAGAAGGGGTTACTCCCTTTATAATGAACTATAAACCCTAAGTTTCCAACTTAAGAAAGGTTTTAAAACTTAGGAGTTTTCAAAATAGTTTGAGAAAAAGTAGGTATTTGAGAAAGAATAGAATTCTAACTCAAATAGACTTCTAAAGATGTTTGAATTCAAAAGCGAATAGAACTCCAAATAAAACAGAATTTTAAGAGAATTGGAAACTTAAGGCTTTTAATCCAAAGTAAAGACAATAACCCAAGGGGGGAGAAGAGAACAATTCACAAAAGACTTACTATGAACCACTTACCATATGCAAATTATTCCGAAACATCGAGAAAACACCAATTAATCACCCCATGTATTCTATAGAGCAATTATTAAGCTCAAACCAACCATATTCATGCTCAAATCATCATTAGAAGACATAATTCAAATCTGGACAAAATGCTAAACATGCATATAATGACCTAATACTTATGCAAATAACAAAAATCAAAAGAAAAACACAAACCTAATATGCTCCTATATGCTCCTACATGCTCTAAACACCCTAACATGCACAAAACTATCAAAAACATGATAAATATGGATTACCATGATAAAAATATCATATTACAATCCAAAACATGAAAAGAAAATCTAACATGATGCCTTAGGTAAGTATTTTATGTAAGAATGTGAAATAATCATCCTTATGGCGAGCTTTCTTAAGCAAAACTATCCGGAGATAATTTTACGTAGAAACCACTTCACATGAATGATTTCTTCACATATCCTACGTAAAATATATACCTAAGAATGCAAAGAAACTCACAGCACTTAAACACACTCTAGAAAGTACCTATGCACAACCTCACCCTCTAAGGACGACAATTATCCTCGAAAAGAATAATCATCTATACACCTATGAAGATGAGGCTTACACAACAAGGGTCCTATACAAAAGATGCTTAAAATCATGCATATAATTGAACCATGAAGAGAAAACGGCCTAAACACATCAACTAATTTTCTGTGCAAAACGTACCTCTATCCTTAAGAGAGAAATTATTCTAACAGCAAACAATTCGCAATCCTATTCCACTAGCATGCTTTCACATCATATTTGAATCATATACACTCTAAAATATAGAGTATATATGATTCCCAATTCAATTCTAAGCCATAATTATGCAGAGAATGGAGTAGAAGAAGAAGGAATCGTAAAAGGATGTAAATGAGATTTACAACAAAGCAAAGGTCTTCGCTGCATTTTTCCTTCTCTTTGGCTTGATTGTCTTCTAGTTCTTCTTCAAAATTGTAGTAGAAAGCCTCCTCCAAGTGATATGGGTGTGTGCAAACTCGTTCTCCCTAGCTCTCTTATGAATATGATATGTCAAAAGTCCCCTATGCTGATGAATAAGCCTCTATTTATAACCAACTAACCATATGAACCAATGGTTGAGATTAATTCATCATAAAACCAATCTAGGGCTGTAATTAAATCCCATCAATATTAAACAACTCAAAACCACCTCCTAATAGGCTTAGAAGTCTTTTAGAAGGCTGAAATTCAGAGTGGTAGAGTCCCATTCCGTCAAAACTTCAAAGAGAGACAAATCAAGACGAAGGACTTGGGTGACCGGTTGGGTGAACCGGTTGGACCAGTTGCCTAACCGGTCACCTGAGAGTGAATTAAGGTTTCCTTGGTTTTGAGGATTCCTGACCCGGTTTGGACTCCTAACTTCAAACGAACTTAAATTCTTCATTTTAACTTCGATTTAAGTGATTCAAAAGCCAAAATTTCAAGGATTCAATGTAGAATAAGCCTAGAATATTTTTAAACCAAAAATCCCTGACCACGGTTAGGTGGCTGGGTTTTCATAAGGTGATTACCCGAAAAAAGGTCAATTAACCACGGGGTAATGTGGTGAACCAATCCAAAACCTATCAATAAATTAAATTGGCACTTCAATTAGACTCATTTCATCATTCTAAGGTCAATGGAACACTCTAGAACAAATTTGGAAGTCAATTGGAAAATATACGAGGTAAAAGATGAAATTGCCCCTCAAGTTGCAAAAGTTCTAATTAACTATCCAAACTTATCTGGAATTGAACCAAATTTGACACACATATCCAAAATGATCCTAGAAACTAAATGCAAGTGTTAGGACTCAACCAAGAGACAAAAATATGCATACAATGATGACCTATTCTCCTAAGGCTTAAAAGGGCAAAAGTGTCCTTTAATGCTTAGGGACTCCTAAATGCTTCTAAACCTAACCAAATGCTATCATGATCTTATGGGGGTGAAAATGGGATGTCTACACCATGATAAAACCTATATAAAATATTCATAAAAATCTCCTGTCATCTATGATTGGTATCGTCACAAGCTAAATAAATTATATTAAGAGACCTACAGTAATTAAAATATTACAAACTATAAGTTATTACATGTCCATTGCCCATTGGCCGAATACAAATTATTTAATTAATACATAATCGTGGTATTAAAATTTTTTAGCACCATAATAATGTTCCAAAATGATTCGATAATTAGCTAAATCTAATAATTAACAAAACACCTCAAGGCGAGGTCTCTTCGGTTGTATAATCATTTGAAAAAAAAAATGTTTTATAAAAATAGGGGTGAGTATAAAACTCAGTAGATATAATTTTCATATGAAAATAACCAAAACATGATAATATAATCAATAAATTATGCATATTAAATATCATAAAAATTCCATGATATGCCATGAATGAAATAAGACACCATATATGTCCATTTCAACAATTCAAAAATTACCCAATCACACTCCCGTAGGTGTTTTCGCGCGGATATAGAGGATTTAAACCCAACCTCTAATAAAACTACATAGCACGACATCCTTACCTGGTCCGCAGTAACCTCTGTTCAGGAACATAGCATGACATTTTTACTTGAGACCGCAGTACCCTAAGACCGAAGGAGTGGAAAATATAGCAAGACATCCCGTAATTACAGTAGTCCAACTTCAATAATCCTTTAATACTTTTACCAAGTATTTATTAATTCCATTTCATATATTTTATATCAATGATGTCATGAAAAATGCATATAAATCCAAATGCATGTTAATATATCTAGTAATCAACAATATATAATTATTTCACAATTATATAATATGTTGGGTTATGTAAAACATGCAAAATATAGACCAACAATAATTTACATAGCAGGTACATTTAAAATAAATCAAAATATAACATGTATAACAACCTACATACTCCTAAATGTATTATTTCTAAGATAAGATTATGTAAACTAGACCCCTAGTACATACATTGCAAAATATACATGATGATTTCAAATAAAATCATGTAAACTCATAAATAACATAAATATCCATTTATAATCAACACATATAGGCTTATCTCCTAACCCATTATCACCCCAAAGATTAAATCTTATGAAAATTACACATATCTCAAGTATGATGCATAAAGCATAGAGAAAATGTGTTAGGAGGGTGAATTCAAGCCTAGGATGCAAGATCAAGCTCCAAACTTTACAAATCAAGTTCTAATCCTCTTCAAGCGCATGTAGAACTTCAAATCCAGCCCCTAGAATACGATCCCAAGCGTTGAGATGAGGTGAGAAATTCCAAAACCCATGCATGCAAGAGAAAAATCTATTTTTTTCTCTCCAAACAACCCCTATCTCTCTCCTCTCATCTCTCCCTCTCCTTCTCTCTCTCTAACACACTCAAAATGCAGTAAGATGAGTGAAAGAGTCGGTCCTAAGAGGTTTTGAAAGAAATTAGGGGCACATGAGTCATTTGACGCATTTTAAAAAAATTTACAGATTCTGCCTAGCCCGATTGATTGGGGTCTAGGGGTCGATAGATCGGCCTTGGCAGAAGCGAAACAGCTATTTCTGGAGCACCTTTGATCGATCGGACCTTGGCCGATCGGCTTATGCTAAATCGCCCAATAACGAGCCGAAACGTGTACGAACGCTATCCATGCTTATTCTAACATGCATATGATGCAAAATGATAATAAACCGCACGTCATACATCATAGATAACATCATAAATCTCGTGTGTTATGCACATGCGAGTTATAAACCAACAAATCACCAATCAATTACATAATTAAACTAATTTAATGGAACGGGTGTTACAGTAACGATACAGCCACATAATAGTATGAGGCAATGAGACTGAAGCAAAGTTGAATTGTGGGGCAAAAAATACTTTGACAATAGAATTTTGCTTCACCCTCATTCACTCGTGGCCTGGATTCATCTAGTAAGACATGCATTGCCTGAACCCATTTGTGCCCTATGCCACATTGTGCATTTCCAGTAAGCTAGGCTGGGCTTTCTTTGGCTGTGATTAAAATGATCACACCCAGCTGTAACCCTAGACTTATAAATCTTCTTCTACATGGCGGCCTTCCGCTAATACCCTACTGTCTCACTCTTTCTAAAAAGCGTCTCTTAGCTTCTCTTCTCAGCGGCAAACTCCTAAAACCCTAATCAGATATTCATAAATACATATACACACACGCGCGCAGAGAGTAATGCTCAGTTATACTCAGCACTTAACGTTGGAGACCCTTTGAAATTTTCTCATCAGACTGGAACATTAACAGGCGAAAATTGCCATCCGGATCTACCCGTTTACTCAATGGGGGCGGACTCATTAGAGCCGTTGGTTTCTCTTGATGGGTCGATCTCAACCTCATCTACCAAGAAACGGGTTCGGATCTTCCGAGATGACATTCCTTCATTTCTTGACAATTCAGGTCAGTCATTTACTATTGTTGTTAATGGCTCTGTTCGTTTTGACGGTAAAATAAAAATTTCCCGGATTTTTTTTAAAAACCCAATCAGTGCTCTGTTTGTTTGCTGAGAAATGGGTAAAAAAGAAATGGGGTATGGATTTCATTTGCATTTGTGAATTGGTTTCTGGGTTTTTATATTAATGGCTCTGTTTGTCTCGTTGGAGAATTGTTCCTGGAAAATATATTTTGATGAGGAAAAATGAATAAAGACTTTGAATGATGTGTTTTTTGTTGTTTGGAAGCCGAGAAAACTTAAATCTCTAACTTAGTGTAACATAACTGTATATGGCGTAGTTGAGGTGGGTTTTCACATTTTTTTTTTCTTTTGAAATAAAAAATGATTATAAAGCATGATATACAGAAAACTATTTTCTTATATTTTCCTCGGGTTTCTCACCAACCAAGCAGAAGGTTGGAGAGACTTTCTATTTCTCTCTCTCTAAAGAATTTTCACGAATACTTTGTTTTATTACTGGGAAAACGTAGTGAAAAAAAAAGTAACAAAAATTTTGAAATGTAGATAATTTTTCCTTTTTCCTGGTCGATGCGAATGTGTTCTGCTTGGACGGTTGTATAGAATCCGTTTCAGAACTAATAGTTAGAGATATATCAATCACAAATAAACCCAAGGATGATGGCCTAAAAAATAATGAAAAGAAATCACTAATTTGCCTAATGGCCCTAATCTATTATGTAGGATGCTAGCACAACCTCCCTCTTTTATCTCATACCAAATAGAAAATCATGAGAAGTCTGTGGGTGCATTGAGGGAAATGGAGAAAAGTTAAAACCAATAAAGTCCAAATCAGGTTTAACTATTTCAAGCAAGTATTGAAGAACACTTGTAAATCATAACACGTACAATTCAATGCAGTGTGTCCAAATAGACACACTTACTTAGTTGGCAAGTGAAGCACAAAACATATTAATAGAATGCCACAAAGAGCAATGCAGTTTACTGCATATTCCAAAACATCAATTCTATGTCAGGACTCAGTAGAGGTGCAAACATGAACAAGACAATGTACAGGAGATTACAAATCCAAAGAACTGGTTTTTTGATACTAGCTTAGTTGATGGCTGAATTAATTTGAACCATTCAGCATGCCAATACTTCTCATCTCAATGAATGTGTAACAACTTCTCATCCCACCTACTTTGATTTTAATAGGATTAAAATAACATTTTTGAGGTATAATTAAAATTTGGTTGCGATCTATGAAGCAAGCATACTTTAAACCCTCCAATATATCCTGTATTTGGATTGGATACGATCCTCCTCGGATACTTTGGGATATGTATCAGATACATCCTATCCTATATGTATCCAAAAATTTGAAAATTAAATTTTATTTACGGATGCTTATAGAATACTTACCGAATCCTTGGACAATGCATGGAGAATACATAGGGAATACTTGGAGGATACATGGTCGATATGCCATTGTAGTTTCCTTGCATCAAACATTATTCTGTTTATTTTCTCTATCCTTTTAGGATATCTCTTCCATTGTTCATTTCTTCTCTTCTAATAAATTTTTAGTTCAAAAAAGTGGCTTCACTTGATGGACTGGTCTATGTCAAGTGTAAATATCCATTATACCCCTAAAATAAAAACCTTTATCAAAGAAGTTCAAGGAATAATTTTTGTATTGGTTAAGTCCTTTTAAAACACTAAATTTTATATAACAGACCTAGTTACATTATTTCGTCAACTCACACTTAGAATTGTTAAAATGTTTGGGACTATATACCATTCATCCTAGAAACTATTGAAGCACCCTTTTCATAGGTTTTCTATTTACCCATTTTACACTCTTCACCCATTTGCCATTTTACTTAGTAGAAAAAGGGAGGTTATTTTCACAACATCAAAAGCTTTGAGGATTCTTATAGGATCTCCCTGCTAGCAACCCAAGAAAGTGCTCTCTCTCTCTCTCTCTCTCAAGCTCATTATACTCTCTTAATTGTGTGGATCTGAGGGATTTGATGTTGCATAATTTTCACATTTTTCATTAGTTCAAATTCAAATTGACAATAATCAATGCCAAAGTCAGACCATTTGGTTTGATTGGGCACTAATCATGTGATTAAGCTCAACTCATTTATCTACTATGAAAGAAGGGTTTTGTGTAACTTAGAAGAAGAAGAGAAAGAGAGGAGAGAGAGAGAGAGAGAGAGATAAAGAAGGAGAAGAAGAATGTGAAGAAATAGAGAGAAAGAAAGAGGTAAGAAGAAGAAGAAAGAGGTTTGGGAAAATTTCTGTATTCAATTAATCATCTAGTCTGTCTCAAAGCAAAATTTTTGAGAGAAAGAAGGAGGAGTAGAAATAGAGAGAAAGAAAAAGAGAAGAAGAAGAAAGAGGTTTGGGAAAATTTCTTTATTCAATTAATCATCTAGTCTGTCTCAAAATAAAATTTTCATGCCTTTATATATGCTACAACTTTAAACCCTAAAAACCAAAAATGGTAAGTACTATAAAAATTGAAATAAATAAAATAAAGAGAAAAAAATAAAATTAATAAACTAAACCCTACAGCCCTGCCTAAAATAATTTTGAAATGTGCATGGCACATGGGTCTTCTTTCGGAGTCCATCTTAATCCCCATTATTTTTTCTTGGCTGAGAAGAAGTCTCCTCCGAAAGGTACGTCCACTTAGTGAAAAGGTGACGAAACTCATCCTCAGTAATTCATGTATCCATTGTATCTAGGTGATTTCTTCAACAAACAAGATAACATCGATAACCTTGAGAAATAGCAGTTTGTTTGTCAAAGTACATATGCTGTCTAGTCGGTGCTCTGAATTGGAAGAACTGGAACTGGTGTTGTACTGGAAGAAGTGGCTCCACCTGTAGAAATATCAGGTAGTGTGGGAGGCTCAAAGGTGCCTTGGTAAGGAAATAAGTCCTCTAAATTTAAAACTGTACTAAAATTCATATTAGATGGTAAGTCAAGCAAAAATATGCATTAGGCCCCATCTTATGAAGGGTAAGAAAAGGTTTAGTGTCTTGGGCATGTAATTTCTTAAAGGAGTCTTTAGGTTTAGGACAATGCTCAAGACGCACACGAACCATGACAAAATCCCTTTTATTGAATTCTTGTTTTCTAATCTGAGTCCAGGATACCTTGGTTCCAAGCCTGCATAGTACTTGGGCATAAGTGCATGACCAAATAGACCAAGAAGAGGGTCATGACTAGACTTAAGTGCTTGAAGGCTGTGGTTGTGAAGTAAGATTTTACTTCTTATCGATTTGGCTTACCTTTCGTTTAATCAGTCAAACTGAAAGCATTCTGAGATCTGGCCATGCTTTCATAGTTGTTTGAGTATCCTTGGTATACTTTTGGTATACAGTATACTCTTGTTTATGGGTCTCAACTTTTTTAATTTCCCTTTTTTTTTTTTTTTTTTTTTTTGTGATTAATATTTTCATTACCTTTATAAAAAGAATGTGAAAAGAGAATGGCAACTCAAGAAATCTTTTTGTTTCCAATGGGGTGAACCCTACAATTTTTTATTTATTTTATTTTGATGAAATAATATTTGCATTAGAAACATAATGGCTTAGTCCATGTACATAAGATATGTGCTAGCACTAGCCAATAAACCCCTAACTAAAGCTTTAGAAAATCTACAAAATGTACAAAAGAGGGTTACATTCATTAGGATAACTACAAAACCACCAAAAAAGAATTTTTTTTTTTTTTTTTTTTTTTGATGTACAAAACCACCAAAAAAGAATCTTTACAAAAGTAGACTTAAAATCTATTATTGAAGCTTGCATCCTTTGAATTGTTCTCAAGTTCCTTTCTTTCTATAGACACCAAAAGAGTGCGTGCGCTGCCATTTTCTGAACAATCTTAGCATCCTTGTTCAATACCTTAATCCAATGATTCGAAAGAAGATCATGACTAGAAGAAGGCAAGACCCAAAGAATCCCAAAAAGGTTAAAATTGAGCATTCACAAACTTCATGCCACATGATCGTGAATGAAAAGATGATCAACCATTTCCGCCGCTTCTTTACACAAAATGCATCTATTGGCCATAACCTATCTTCTAATAATTAAGTGGTCCATTGTCAAACATTTATCCCTAACCACCAACCAAGTAAAGAAAGCAACTTTGGGTGGAACTGATGCAATCCAAATATTCTTTGATGGAATAAATGAAGCTTTGCTAGAATTTTTTGGTTTTTTTTGATAGTAATTTTGTAATAAAATCCAAAAAGGAGGGGAAGACCCCTGTACACGTGAGGTATACAAAACCAATACCCTAAAAATCTAAGCTACAACTGTGGTCTATTAAAAAACTCAGGGCGAGAAGCATAATTAACAAAACTAGCCCAGTATTTCCACTCAAAAAGAGACTAAAAAATACTTCTCTTAATTTTGTCAATTATCCACTCCACCTCTTCAGAGGTTCGATGATTTTTCTCCCTACAAATGGACCAAAAACTACCTGAGGAAGCATCTTCCAAACCGAGAAGTGTACTTGTTCCTACTCTTGCACCTCCATGCCTCCATCAAACAAAAAGGAGAGGGAGGTAGCACCCAATAGAATCCAAAAGTATGTAGACAAAAAACCTAAATATCCGACGCCACTAGACAATGAATGAGGAGATGATCAACCAATTTCGCATCACTTCTACAAAACATGCGCCAATTTTGCAACGCAAAGCCTGTCCTCTCTTGACTATCAAGAGTTGGGCACATACTGCCATCCAAGTAAAGAAAGATACCTTTGAAGGAACTGACAACACCTAAACCTTGGCAGCCGAAAATGATCTTCTCCTATAGCTATACAAAGAGTCACAATAATATTTGACTGAAAAAATACCATTGGTTTTCTTACACCAAACAGCCCTATCCTTCTTCCCCCTTTGTACAGACACCACATATAAGTCTACAAAGAAGTTCATCACATCCTCTAATTCCCAATCGTTAAAGTCCCTCTCAAACACCAGATCTCATCTCACTGAAGTGTTTTCTACCACAAGACTGTCACCAACCCGCGCTCCTTGATTAACTACCAAGGAAAATAAAAGGGGGTGGGGGGGCTACTTCTCTTTAAAAGAACTCTCCTCACACCACAACTCCTAGAAGCTAATACTCATACCATTCCCCACTTTGAACCGCACCCTCTGATTGAACGCATCTATCCTTGTCATGATAGCCTTCCACATACCAACCCTATAAGGCCTGCCACGTCTTCAAAGCCATTTACCGAGTAGAGCTTGATTGACCATTCTAAGTGGCCAAATTCCCAGCTCCCCAACTTCCTAAGGAGAACAAACAATATTCCAACTATCCAAGTGAAACTTCATTTCATCACCTGCACCTACCCATAAGAAGTCTTTTTGAAGCTTTTCAAGCATTCTCTCTACTGAAGCTGGTATTGGATACAAAGACATGAAATAAGTGGGGAGTCTTGCCAGTGTGCTTCGAATCAAAGTGAGCTTACCTCTTTTAGATAGGTAACTCTTCTTCTAGGCAGCAAGTCTACTCTCAAAGCGCTCGATAACTGAATTCCAGACAGCCTTTGATTTATGCGAGTGCCCAGAGGCAGACCAAGATAGGACGTGCGATGGGCACCAACATTGTATCCCAAGTTAGACGCAAACTCCTCAATCTCCACACCTTCACCAATTGAGATTATTTGTGCCCAGATACAACCTCAAAGCACAATAAGACGCATCTTAGATACCGAGGTTGAATCCCATCCTGTCTACAGAAGATAATGTCATTATCAGCATATAAGAAATGCAATTTATCACCCACACATTGGTCACTACCCCCAAATTCAAACCCATCGATAAAGTGTGAATCGATTGCCCTTTAAAGGAGTCGGCTGAAAGCTTCTATAACCATAATGAACAGGAAAAGAGATAAAGGGATCGTATGCCTAATCCCTCTTGAGTTGTGAAAGAACCCACGAGACTCTCATTTATAAACATGGATAAGGAAGTAGTAGAAATGCGTGGTCAACCATATGATGATACTTAAAAAATTCTCTTCCCATACCATTCCATAGGAAGTCTATTTGAAGCTTCTCAATCCTTGGTGTCATCGAGTTTGGAATCTTGAAAATGGACTTGAAGTACGTAGGAGTACTCAAGAGGGTGCTACAAATGAAAGTCAACTTACCTCCTTTTGAGGGATATCATTTTTTCCACCTGTTTAGTCTTCTTTCAACCTTCTCAATGATTGAACGCCACACTATTTTCTCTTTGAAATGAGAGCGCAACGGGAGCCCAATATAAGTGACCGGTAAGCTTTAACACCCTCCCCACTGAGATCAACTCACTTTTTTGAAGATTAACTTTCAAACCTGACACCGCTTCAAAACAAAGAAGAAACACCCGAAGATGTTTAAGTTGATCCTCCATTCCTCCCCAATTCCTCAAAAAATAAGGGTGTCATTGACGGGGAGACCACTTCTTCCTCAACCCCTCCATTAAATGCAAAATTCTCAAACAAATTCTCTTCAATAGCTTTATTGATTGGCTTGCTCAAAGCTTCCATGACAATGATGAAAAGAAGAGGAGAGAGGGGTCATCTTGTCAAAGGCAAGAAACCATAGGGAGTTCGATTAAACAAGACCAAGAAAGACGAAGTCACAATGCACCAAGAGATCCATCTACACCACCTCCAAAGCCCATTTTTGCAAGAAATAAATGAGGAAGTTCCAATTTACATGATTAAAAGCTTTCTCAATATCTATTTTGCCAATCAAAGCTGGATTACCACTTCTATGTCTAGACACAAATCCATTTGTAACCAAAACGGCATCAACAATTTGCATCCCTCTGATGGAAGCGAATTGAGAAAGAAGACACATGATTAATATGAATGAGTTGTTTTAGAAAAGAAGACTTACATATTGCTTATTCCCTTAGTTGTGTGTTATGTGTAAAAAGTGAGGTGGAAAGTGCGGATCACTTATTCTTAAATTGTTCAGTTGTGAGATCTTTATGGCTTAAGCTTTTGTAGGTTGCGGATATTTCTTGGGCAGCCCCTGGTGCTTGTACCAGTATGCTTCTTATTGATTTGTGGGGCCTTGGAGTGTGCAAGAGAACTTCAGTTTTGTGGAATTGTGCCATCCTTGCTATTTTTGCATCATTTAGTTCGAACGAAACACAAGAATCTTTGAAGATAGGTTTGAGGATGTTTTGATTTTATGGGATAAGGTTTCTTTAGTGGTTTCTTTTTGGGCACCAGTTTCCAAGGAGTTTTCTGGGGTACCTTTGTTTGTAATGGATTCAGATTGAAGGCTGTGTGTGGGGTCTAACTTTGTTTTGTTATTTTTCTTTCTTGTTGATTGTAGGACCTCTCATCCTCTTTTGTATGCTTTTTTCTTCATTAATATTATTTTCTTCTATTGTTGCTTATTAAAAAACAAAAAAACAAGACTCCCATAACTTTCCCAAGTCTTCCCCCAATTTTTTGTTTTTTGTTTTTTGCTTTTTATTTTTATTTTTATTATTTTATGTTTTAAATGAGGAAGTTCCCATTAATACTTAGCAATTATTTTATAAACACTTCCAAGGATAGATATGGGGTGAAAATGCCGACTATCAACCACCTCCCGTTTCTTGGGAATGAGAGCTATGGAGGTGGCATCAAAAGCTCGCTTCATAGTTTTCCCTACTACTCTCTGTTGCTTTTTTGTTTTGTTTTTTTTTGGTCTTGTGTCCTTTATATTATTCTTTAAGGTGGGTTTGCTGTTCTCATGTTAGTCGCTTATAGCTTGAAACAATCGAAGGGGATTTTCAGTGGAATGGTGTGGGAGTGATTCAAATATAACGTAGTTCACTGGGATTGATTAGGATTAGAGAGTGGTGCTTAGTCATTAAACCAGTATCCAAGATGAATGAGGCTTTCTTAGGAAGATGACTTTGTAACTTTGCTGAGGAACCAGATATGTTTGAAAGAAGTGGTTTATTAAGTGGTTAGTCATTAAACCAATATCCAAGATGAATGAGGCTTTCTTAGGAAGATGACTTTGTAACTTTGCTGAGGAACCAGATATGTTCGAAAGGAGTGGTCGATTAAGGGGTTATCACTTTCCATGGATGTAGCTTGTGGAAGAGTACCTCTAAAAATTATACCCAGTTCAAAAATGAAATTGTTATATAGCGGGTCATGGAGATATGGTCTGCTTTGTATGCACATTTGGTTCCTCGATTTGCCCTTATATGGGATAGTTTTGTATTTGTGTGGTTGGCTAGTATAGTAAAGTTATACATAAATATGTGGATAGTTGGATACTCCCTAATTTTGTCTGGCATATGTACAGGTCTGTCTCAGCTTTATCTGTGTTGGACACTTGATGTGTCTGACATGGCTATAGGTCGCTTTAGTTGTGTCTATCCTACATTCCTACCTAGCCTCAGAGTTAGGTAATTAGCAATGCAAGTAGGACTCCTTTCCGTGGTGCCCTTCAATCTTGATTTTTATCCTCATGCTTATCCCAACTAGAAAAAGGATCTTCCTTCTTACTTAAGAAAAATAATATAAATAACATAGAAGGACATGCATTTGACACTCGGTAGTCACAAAAGGAAAAATTGCAAATTTTGCAATTGACCTGAGCTTTATTTTTTAATTAATTCATTTTTCACGTGTCTTGCTTGAGCTATGTCACTTGCATACATTTAATCTGAACTTATTTGTTACACCATTCATCTTTAACTCTGCAGAAATGTCTACGGAGCTTGCATCACTGCTGGTAGATATTATTTTCAAAACATTGCCTATTTATGATGATCGTGGATCAAGGAAAGCTGTGGATGACTTGATTGTGAAAGCTTTAGGTGAAGTTACATTTATGAAAAGTTTCGCGGCAACCCTTGTTCAGGTCATGGAAAAGCAGTTAAAATTCCAGACCCCTGTAGGCTGTTACAGACTTCTCAAGTGGTCATGTCTCCTCTTGACTAAGAGTCAGTTTGCCTCGGTATCAAAGAATGCATTGTGGAGAGTTGCTTCAGCACAGGCCTCATTAGTTCATATTGTTATTATGCTAGGATCTTTTCATGAGCAAAGGGCTTGCAAGCAAACATTTTTTCATTTGTTTTCTCAGGTTCAGCTCAAGTATCCTTTTTCTTGGTTTTTTAGGAAACTATCTTTGTGATGCTTTCAATTTTTAATTTCTTTTGCATTCTATGTTTGTTATTTTTCCAGTCACCCGACATCTACAAAATCTATGTGGAGGAATTGAAGAATGAACGGATTCCATACAAAGATTGTCCCGAATTGATACGGCTATTACTGGAATTCTCAAGTACAGTCTCTTCTTTGTTTGAGGAATGCAAGGTGAGAAATGTTTATCTTCCATGTTCTGTATCACTGAAATAGATATTCCATATGTTTTATTGGAGCCTTATTTTTGAGGGTATTAATGTTCCACTGCTTATATTTCACTTGGATCTGTCAGAATTTAATGTTACGCTTCTCTTTGTGCAGCTAATATTTCTTGATATATATGTCAAAGCAGTTTTAAATGCAAAAGAAAAGCCGGCAAAGGGTCTTAGTGAAGCTTTTCATCCACTTTTTTTGCACATGTCGCATGAGGATTTTAAAAATACTGTGGTTCCATCTGGCATTAAAATGTTGAAAAGGAATCCAGAGATTGTGTTGGAATCAGTTGGGATTCTTTTGAAATCAGTCAACCTCGATTTGAGCAAGTATGCCATCGAAATTCTTTCAGTGGTATTACCACAGGCTCGTCATGCAGATGAAGGAAGACGGCTTGGGGCCTTGGTTATAGTTGGTTGTTTAAGCCAAAAGTCTAGCAATCCAGATTCTGTAGAAGCAATGTTCAATGCTGTCAAAGCTGTGATTGGAGGTTTGGGTTTACTCTTTCGTCCTTGTTTTTAATATGGTTTCTTTTAGTGGTTTGAAATATTCTTTTGTGTTTCGTCTAGCAGGTGGATGATGCTTTTAGAATCTATTCTTTATTATAGTCTTAAAATTTTAAATGGGTCAGTCCTTTTATTATGCTTCCAATGTGAGCAGGTTCAGAAGGAAGACTTGCATTTCCTTACCAGAGGGTTGGCATGATCAATGCACTGCAAGAATTGTCTAATGCTCCTGAAGGGAAATATTTCAATGGCCAGTCACTTGCCATTTGTGGCTTTCTTTTATCTTGTTACAAGGATGATGGTAGCATGTTACTTTGTGATTATCTTTTTTATTTTTCTTTCTTATCTTTCATATGGTAGGCATTGGGAATCTATAATGTTTCTGCTTTATTTCCAGGAAGTGAAGAGGTAAAACTTGCTATTCTGTCAGCTATGGCTGCTTGGGTGGCACGGTCTGCTGATGCTGTTCAACCAGATATTGTTTCTTTTATTGCTTCTGGCCTTAAGGAAAAGGAAACCTTAAGAAGGGGGCATCTCCGTTGTCTACGAGTCATATGTAAAAATGTTGATGCCATTGTACGGGTGAGGAAGCCTATGAAGTTATTGCTTTTATTATCTTTTTGATTGAATCTTGTCTAGTGACTGTTCTCTTGTTCACTTAATTGGAACTTCCACAATATAACTCTCCAGATATCATCTTTGCTGGGGCCTCTCATCCAACTAGTCAAAACTGGTTTTACTAAAGCAGCGCAGCGTTTGGACGGTATATATGCATTGCTCTCAGTTGCTAAGATTGCAACTATTGATATCAAAGCAGGTGTTATTGACTTCCACTTAAGACATTCATTTCCTGTTGTGTTCTTATTTCTTATAAGTTATTCATGTTGGTTTGATGTTGAGGGGATTTTTCCCCCCTTTGTTTTTGCTTTTTGTTTTTTCTTTCAGAGGAGACTGTGGCAAAGGAAAAGATCTGGTCTTTGATATCTCAAAATGAACCTTCACTCATACCAATTTCTATGGTAGCTATTTGCTTTCTTCGATGTTTAGTTATTATTTAAATTCAATTGTATTCAAAGATGGGCAGATGAAATATATTGAAAAAGATATTTTAAGGGCGCAATATATATTTTTGTGTAACTGTTTGCTAACGACAATGTCCATTGCATTCTGAAGTGGATGTCAGGTGGTGAGATCCTTTCTCTCACCACTTCCTTCGTATTGTTTATAATTTATTATTTTTTGCAAGGGGTGAGGTAGTTTAAATAATTTTTAGATGGGCTTGATTGTCTAATTATTTTAATGTGATCTGTGAAGGTCGACACAGTGTGGAGTATTTTTACCTACCTTTGACCTTTCTTTTGGATTCTAGTGAACAAAATCATTCTGGAAACCTTTGTACTAAATACTATAGGTTATATCAATCATTTTATGTATAGAACTATATTTTGTTGCATTTACATTTGAAGTGTGTTTCCCTTTGCTCTGCAGGCCTCAAAACTATCGATTGAGGACTGTTTGGCATGTGTTGATCTTCTTGAGGTGCTGCTTGTGGAATATCAGCACAGGTTTATACTCATTTATATTATATAGTATTGCCGTTACATGTGCGTTTATCACTGCCATTGAAAATTTCATAATGATCAGGAATAAACTTCTTCTCCTTTATTCTGCAGAGTGTTGGAAGTCTTTTCTGTTGGACCACTGTTACAGGTAGTCCAGTGCCCAGTGCGCAGTACTACTTGGATCATTTTATTATCTAAGAAGTTTATAACTAACTGATTATTGATGCACTGCAGTTAGTCCTCTATTTAATATGCCATCCAAATTGGGACATTCGCAAAGTGGCTTTCAATGCTACCAAAAAGATTATTAATGCTGCTCCACAATTATCTGAAGCTCTTTTACTTGAATTTACAAATTTTCTTTCTCTAGTTGGAGAGAAGATTCATCTTCTTAATACAAGGTACATTTGATTCCTGATGAGTTTCTTTGAATCTGGGTTTTGTTGATAGAAAACAAGTTCATATCTGTGTGTGTATTTTATTTATTTTTTAATTATAATTTTTTTAAACAATTTTATTTAGATAAACAACAAATTTCATTAGGAAAGAAAGAATATACAAGAAGGATGAGAAGTTCTGGAGAGAGAAGAAATCCAAAAGGCCATTATACCGGAACCATAAATTGAAAAGGAGCTTCAAGGTGGATAATAATTAGAAAGAAAGCCAAATTCCTAATACATCCAAAGTATAATAAGAAAAGGAGCTTGAAAGTTGATAATAATTTCCCATGAAAGTAACTCTAACTAAAGCTATTATTTGAAAATCTGTCTCAAAAAGTGCCCATATCTTTAATTGGATTTCACCCCATCTTTAGCCCTAGATATGATTGTCCAAGAATCTCCCTCAACCAAGATATTTTTAAAATTATTAGTTTTGGCACACTTCATGCCACACAATAAAGCGGGCCTTATTGGGGAAACCCTCATCATGTGGCGTGGAATATATGTAAAGAACATCTGCGTTATGACCCCTAAGAATGCCTCCCACACCAATAATACCTAGATTTCCAAGTGAACAATCATCAAAGTTAAGCCATGTTATGAAGATGAGGGATCCATGTCCCAGCTTTTGCTGTGTTGTGCTGGTATCGGCATATGCACCTCTTTCCTATTTTTAAGAGAGAGAGTATGGAACGTTGTTAAACTTACTTGAAATGGAAGCCCACCAAGAGGTAAGAATCCTAACGTTATTCCATGAAGAATTTGTACTACCTCTTTTGTCATCACTCTGCACTTCGATAAAACCTTGCCTCTCATGCCATCAAAACTGGGGAAATAACCATCCAGCATAGAAGCAATAGAAAGAGGGGGTGATATCTGGTAATTGCATGGCATTGATATTCTGATAAATTTCCTTGAGAATGATGCAATAAATGCAGATTTCTTTGGGGGATGGTTTATTTGTTTCTTCACTGATAAGATGGTTAATTTCTCTTAAAGCTCATATATTAATGTATTTTGTTTTGCTTATTTGTTGGTAGTCCTAGACTCAGCTGGATAATATTTTTCTGCACTGGTTTTACTCTAATTTATTTATTTTTGGGGTTTTCCCTGATCTGGTGGATGGGCTCTAAATTTATCCTTCTGTAGTGACACAGAGAATACTTTGGACGCTCAAGTTCCCTTCCTCCCATCTGTTGAGTTGTTGGTGAAGGCTTTGGTTGTGATATCGTCAGCAGCTCTAGCTGCTGATCCAAGTGCATGCATTCAAGTTTTATTCTGCTCACATCATCCGTGCATAGTCGGAACTGCAAAAAGAGATGCAGTGTGGAGGGTAACTCTTTTCTTCAATATATAAAATATTCTGATAATGTATTCTGAATGTAGTTTGTATTAATCTATTGTATTTGGTTTCCTTTCCTGCTCTGCTATGCCCATTGCATTAGTATATATTAGATTTACTGGGAAGCATTGAAGGCTTGAAGCCCAATATTTGTTGATAACATTGTTGTTTATCAGCTGAAAACAGCACTTTGTATAATCATTAGCTATGTGATGCTGTGATTAATCATTTATGAGAATACCTGTGGGGAGTTATTTTTTATTTTGTTTCTGTCATGTTTTATATAATCTTAGTGTCTAAAATACCGCCCCTCTCTGGCAAGTGACACCTCGATGGAGCTTTGGCAGCGCCTTTTTGTCCTTGCTGATTTAAGTTGGATTAGACCTGAGCATGTTGAAGGTTTGATTGAGGTGGATTTTAGAGGTTTTGGTCGCTCTAAGAGGGCGAAGGTTCTGTGGAGCAGTGTGATTATCGCCATTTTTTGGGTGATCTGGATTGAGCGGAATGCTAGAATCTTCAGGGATTCACATGAGGAGATGGATGAAATTTGGGATAGGGTGTGCTTTCTTGCTTCCTTATGTGCTTCGGTGGACAAAACTTTTGAGGGTATTCCCCTGTTTCTGATTGTTAGGAATTGGAGAGAGATTTGTGCTTCGAAGCCTGTTAAGAGTAGAGTAGCTGGGAGTCACTTAAACCCTCCTTGAGGTGTTCTGCTCTCTAGTTTGGGTTTAGCTCTTGGCTTGATTTTTGGGCTGTTCTGTTCTTGCTTTTTTTTTTTTTTTTTGGCCTGATGTCTTGTAGGGCTTGGGTTTGGCTGTTGTTATTTTTGGTTTCTATATTGGACTTCTTGTCCAATCTGTATTTCTCTTATTGATTAATACAAATTGTTATTTATCACCCAAAAAAAAAAAAAAAAAAAATCCCGTCCCTCACACAAAAAATTAAAAAAAAAGAAAAAGAAAAAAAGGAAGAATAAAACCTAAAAAGAAGGTCCCTCTGAGGAAAAACAAGATTTTAAGAAAAAGGAATAAGGAAGAGGTGGAACTTCTAGTTTCACAATTGCGTGTGCTTGTTCTTGGAATCCATCTTGTTTTTCTTCTATAGACAAGGATGACAACATCGCTCAATTTAACATTGTGTACATTTAATTCAAAATTATGATATTAATGAACTGTTTTGCTCTAAGTATGTGCATATGTTTTTGGATAGTTGCTTCCTTATTTAATTAATAATTAATTTAGGTGGAATTACGGATAGGTTCGGCTATGAGCAAACAATTACAGTTCAATACAAATGCTACTAACTTCTTAGTAAATGAGTACTAACTTACTATGAATGACTAGTAACTGTAATTTTTTTTTTTCATAGCCAGACCTATCTGTAATTCTCCCATTAGTTGATTTTGTTATTTTTCTTCCTAAACTAAAATTGGGACTCATTCTGGGTTCTTTGAAAGTTTTTATCAGTTTTTTATATCTTCCAATGCATGATAGGTGCCAAAATTTGTCACTTTGTCTTCTTGCCATCAAATGAATCATATGAAGCTTCTTAGGCAGTTTACCTGAAATTAGTTGGAAGATAATAATTCTACTTACCATAGAATTTTTTTTTCTTGAATACTTTCTATTGATGATATAATTTGTTTACTTTCTATCTGTTTTGTGTTTAATTTGATAACTTCTTTTGCTATCAGTTGATTTTAACAGGTATTTAAGATATTCATTGACATAAATACTTACTATGAAATTCAACAATTTAGCTTGATGACTAATGAGATCTTTGTTTGGAATTTCAATTTATATTTTGTTTGCAGAGGGTCCAAAAGTGTTTGCAAACTCTTGGTTTTGATGTCATTGGCATTATTACTGCTGATGTGGGTACTTTGTGTAAGGTGAGTAATAAGTTTTATAGAAGCATTTCATTGAAGATATTTATCTAATGATTTTGTGTTTCATATATGGATTGAACTTATGTGTAATGTTTCTATTCTTTGGAATCAAGCAGTTTGTATATTTCTCTGTACTAAATTTTAACTTCATTGCTAATAATTTAAGGATAAAGCTCAAATACAAGGTTCTACCAAGATTGCCTCTTCAAAACTGATCTTTTTTCTGGTTTCACTCCTATGCAAGAAAGTTGTGTGTTTCAATTAACGCATCTTAATGGCATTCTAGTACTTTTTACACAATTTTGTAATTGAAATTAAATTTGGGGCGAGCTGTGAAATTCAGCCATGTAGATGGCATTGTGTGCTTGATTATTTCCTTGATAAAGGTAAGAATTCTATTGAAAATAATTGAAATGAGGGCGTTATTATGAGTGGTCGGAGCTGATTGTTGATGCTTTTCAATATCTAGGTTGCATATTCCAGCTTGTCTCAGGAAAAGTATTGATAATGATATTAGGGTCTGATTGGTATTCAAAATGGGAATTATGGTTCAGAAGAATTCTAATTCCAATTAACACTTTCACGAATGATTTACAAGAAATATACCCGAAGAATGAGGAATTCAAGTTCTCTTATCTGGAATTGACTGCCTTAAAACTGCTCCCTCAAGAAATAAAGAAAGAACCACCCCCTCAAGAAGCAATAGCAAGGAAGAGAGTTCGAACATCTCTTTATCATTAAGATTTCTAAAGAATTTAAAGTGTTGACCAAGAGGAAGAGAATAAGAAGAAAGCACACCCCAAATAGAAATCCTATGAGCAAGAGACGAGCTATACCAATGAGGAAAACAAATAGAAAAAGAAGTATCCCCCCTCCTCACATCGTCCGAAAATCGGATTTGTTCATTATTACCCACCACAAATGAAGTGTGAGGCAAAAATCACTAGAATCCTTGAGGAATAAACTTCCATGGACAGCAGGTTGTAGCCCTAGGACTAACGCGGGAATCCGGACCATCATCTCTAGTCCCACATTTGCTTTTAATTAGCATACCACAAGGAATCATTTTCATTTGGGAACCTCCATAACCACTTTTCAGTTAAGGAAATGTTTCTAGCAATAATATTACCAATAGCATGACCCATTGACCCCCCTTAATCTTGGAACAAGACACAATTTCCCAACTAACCAAATGATCTCTCTTCCCCCCTCCACATCCTTCCCATAAAAATTCTCCCATTATCTTCTCAATCCTTCTTGCCACACTGACAAGGATCTTGAAGAGTGACATGTAATAGATAGGAATACTAGAAAGAACAACTTTAATCAAAATAAGTCTTTCCCCTTTAGAGAGCAAGGCCTCCTTCTAACCATCCAATCTTTTCCCAATATTCTCCAAAACTAGATTCCAAAAAGATTCGGATTTAGGATCATTGCCAAAAGGCAATCATAAGTATTTTAAAGGCTAACTCTCGAGAGAACATCCAAACACACCGGCCAACCTATTCAATTTATTAAGAGAACAATTTGACTCTTGCTAAAGAAAATTTATTCATATTCACTTTCAACTCAGGTAACAACTCAAAAATATGAAGAATGGACGGTAAATTAAGAAGGTTCTACTCATCCTTTGAAGCAAAAAATGGTGTCATCAACAACTGTAAGTAAGACAGAGACACACAATCCCTCCTATTGGAGAAACCTTCAAAGATATTAACCTCCTTAGCTCTATACACTAACCTACTTGGAACATCAACAACCAAGGTGAACATAAACGGAGACAAAGGATCCTATGCAGAAGAACTCTAGACGGGCAATAGCTTTAACCAAATCGAAGATGGAAATTCTGAACCTCCTAGTATGAGAGGCTTTCAAAGAATGAGTTAACAGAGAAAGTCCCATTGTTTTTTCCTTCCTAAATAATCTTATCCTTCACCCTCTATCCACTTTTACCGATTAAATTTTTACAAAGAAGGATAAGACTCTTACCACCTTCCGAATATGGAAGTTTCCAGTAAGATAAACATTTCAAAGCGTCAACTCCTCATCCCACTCTGCAGTCTTTCACCCAGGCATCCCTATCTAAAGCAATCCCAAATAGATCTTGAAAACTCCTTCTATGTCTTCTTCCCGCACCAAAGATCAGTCTAAAATCTAATACGATCTTCTTTATCTGCTCTTTTTTTTTGATAAGGTAAATATGTATTAATGATCAAGAAGGGCTTAGCCCATGTACTCCTTTATCTGCTTTAAAACCCACCCCTTTTTCAAAGCTATCAAAGACATTCATAATGGCTTTTCATAGACCCACACCATGACTACCCCACTTTGTTAGACCACCACTCCCCCATGCTGCACCCATATTTCCATTCAACTACCTTCCTCCATAGGCTATCCTTCTCAATGGCAAATCTCCATGACTATGAAGCAAGGATACGGATTTGGATATAGTACGAATGTATGATACAGATATACTGATTTGACAATCTAAAAAACTATAGGGTATGATAGGGTAGGGATACGTTAATAAATAAATATATTAATATTGCCTTTTCAAAACAAAAAAATTAATATTGATATTTGGTCTAAAACATTAATAATAAACTTAAAAAATGTTTAAATAATCTAAATTACTATGCTAGAATAAATGTCCAAAGAACTCATCCATAAGCATCAATCATGTTCATCATCCATAAAAAAAACGCCAGAATAACTTCAGCATTACAAAACAGCCATTTAGCTCTATTGCTCTATAGTGGTTACTCTTAGAGAGAGATAGAACGAGAAGGGAAAAAATATGAGAAAACTAAAATGGATTTTAAAAATTTACATTTAAAGCCCCATTTATTTAAAAAGTAATTACAAAATGACCCCAAATGAATTCCAAATGTATCCGAGGAGTATCCCATACGTATCTGGTAACATGGCATTGTTTGTTACTCTTTTGGTACGTATGGATAGTATTAGATATGTATTGGGGAGTATCCTAGGAGTATCTGTATTTGATACGGATATGATACGGATTCTTGAGGGGTTTTGTAGTACCCATGTTTCATAGCTTCAGGGTCATTTACCCATTTGTGCTTGAATCTTTGGAAAGTAGACGAATCCATCACCTGACCGTGTACCCGTTCATTGGAGGGCAGTATGCTTTCCGTTCATTTGACATTGGTACTTCGCACATTTTGAAGTGTCCATGTAACATAGGTTTTGGGTTTCATTACAAGTAGGAGCAATTGATCTATCTGTGCCTTTTTTTTGTAGATGTTGAAAATACAAAGCTGATAGCAAGTTTGACATCTAAACCTCACAAGACATGCATAATGCCAAATAATACGTCTTCATTTTAACTTTGAAGTGATGTGGATGCTTGCTAGCTTCCCATGGAGTGACATATAGACAATCAATTAACAAATATAATCAGCATGGTTTGCTTGATTCTGTATTCCTACGCAATATTTATGATGCTACCAGTGTTAGCATGGTTTACTTGACATCTACGCCTCACAATATAATCATAATGTCAGAAAATACATCTTCATCTTTACTTTGAAATGATGTGGATGCTTCCTTGCCTCCTATGGAGAGGCACACAGACAATCAATTGACAAAAGTAATCAACATGGTTTACTTGATCCTGTATTCTTACCAAGGACTTAAATATCGATATTGCTGGGTATATCGAGGGTCCAAAAATGTGGATATATCGGATATATCGTTGGATATATCGATAATATCGATATCGTTTTAAAGATATGGTGGATATTATGTGTTAAACGCGGAATTTTTTATTGAAACTCTGGGAAACAATGATTTAGACTATAATACACAATCTAGCATCAAAAAATTGCAATTTAAATGTGTATAAAACAAGTATGTGTCGTGTAGGGTATAAATAGTGTGATACGATGAGAAAATAAATAATAGAAATTTATGCAAATATAACATCCAAATGTCATATGAGATTAAAATTTGTAAATATTTATCATTTACACAATAAACACTTACATACTTACATACTCACATACTTACATTAGTATTTTAATACCACATGGAGTTCTTTGGTGGTTCAAAATCATCATTTCTATCCCTATTCTGCTTTTCCATATTGGTAATATTACGACAATAGGTTGGCCATTTCATATAATTAGCATAATTGAGTAGATAATTCTGTAGATGGCGGTTATATTCATCAGCAGAACAATGCCGTAGGATTCCCATTGGTGGCAAATCTGGTTGTTCAGTCTTAGGAGCTCCTTCATTTGTATGTGGTGGGACTGATGGATACATTGAGTATGGATTGAGCATATAATCAATTGGTTGTTGATATGGGTATTGTTGTCCATAGATATATGCCCCTGAGGGATCAGTGTTATAGTGGCCCATCCCATATGGGTTGTATGACTGATATGGCATAGGTTGGACTTGTTGATGGGATAGGTATCTTAGCTCGAGTCTGTTCCATACCAAAAATGACTTTGTTGTGATCCTATACTCATAGACTCGAAGTTCGAGGAAAGGGAATCTACATCTTGTTGGCTGCTTGTGTTGTGTCTCAGTTTTTTCCTCGAATAATGTTTGCCTATCGCCCCGATACCTGGCCCTGCTCTCCTAGAGCTATGGTCCTCATCCTGTATCACATGTGTGAAATCCGCTTCACAAGTAAAATGACTCAATAATGGCCTCGGACTAGCTCGAGCTCTATAATTTCTACCCCCTCTTCCATCGTCCCCATCATCATTTCCATCACTATCCCCACCTCCAGTATCGGTGTCAAAAGAATCAGAAGACTTAGAATGCACCGAGTCTATTCTCATTGTATCCTCGCTTGATAAAACCTCCTCAGCTATAACTCTGTCGACGTCAATCCCGAGATTTTGACCTTCTTCTGCCACCTTTGGATCAGATTCACCATCTGGCCCATCCATATGTGAGGGCCTAATCCACTCATAAAGAGGATTCTCATTCTCCTCTCCTAGTTCAACTGATATATCAAGCAGATTTAGGGGCTCTAACTCTGTTGCATTGTCCATCTCAGCTTCCATATCTCTGATCCTCAACCTCATGTTGTAATAACAAAAGACTAGCTTTTCGAGCCTTTCGTACGCTAGCCGATTGCGCTGCTTTGTATGTATTAAGGAAAACGTGCTTCAATTCCTTTCACAAGCTGAAGAGGAGCATGTTTGTGACAATATCTTCATTGCCAATTCCCTTAATGTTGAAGCAGAAACCCTATATATATCCCACCAGTCAGCTGCCCATAATAAAATGAAACTATTAATTTTATATTTACAACTTTAAAATTTATAGTTAACAAATTTGTTAGTAGTCTATATAGTTCTATACGCACCAGCTGTTATGCTTTCTCTTGATGCAATTGCGAGTTTCTCTCCAAATCTACCCCTCGCTTCTCGAAACATTATAATCTATAAGTGTAACCTTTTCATCAGTGATTAAATAGAATGAATATTAAAATATAAATTTTGATAGTTATTGTTATTGTGTTATCTCATTTTCAATTTCTCCATCCCTGTCGGAGTTTGGTTCCAACTTTTGGAAGACCTAAAGCACTGCATTAGTCAACTCTTGGTTGTAACTAATGTTATTCTTGTATTGATACTTTGGGTTTAGGTAGTATGCTAGCATTCATGTCAAACACAAATATACAATTTAATTAGTTTCACTTTGTGTGGTGCAAGTGTGTAACAAACTAACAAATAAAAAATAACAAATAAGATATATAAATTATTATCTATAATTTTAGATATAGGAATTTAACTTAGAAATTTATAATGTATAAATTATACCTGCTGACAATAAAGGATGATCGATTGATTTATCCCAGCGCTCATTTATAGCTTTTAAGACCCATGCCACATTCCGATTAGATGAATGAAGGGCCTCTTTCATTACTTGGAATGCTTGATATACTACACCCAAGGTCGGGTATACCTCACTATCAACAATGCGCAACAGTCGGTAAAGAGGCTCATAAATACCACATACTTTTGTAACCCTAGCCCAGAAAGCATTGTTTAGAATAAGTGATTCAACTTGACTGCCTATTTGCGTTCTCTTCAGTGGATGTTCAGTCCATTCATCAGAAGTGAACAAGGTTTTCAAGCCTGCCTTTTTCTTTAATAGGCTGTCAAGTGCAATATAATTTGTGGCAAACCGAGTGGCACCCGGTCGCACAATATCTCCTCTACAACATGCTCTCATTTGTGCCAACAACAAACTGTAGTTGTATATAAAGTTTGTGATCATCTTCCCTTCAGTGATCACCTCATTAACACCTTTTTTATCAGCAATCCTTTTAAATATGAGGTCGATGCAATAAGCAGCGCAGGGTGTCCAGTATAAATCATACTTTTCCATTAACAACTGCCCCGCTTTCTTATAATTGTTGCCATTATCAGTCACTATCTGGACAACATTTTTGCTACCAATTGATTGCACGACATTTCTTATCAAAGTATAAATATACTTATGGTCCTTAATTCTATCCGAAGCATCCACCGATTTCAAGAAAACTATCTTTCCTTTACAATATACCATAAAGTTGATGATGGACAATTTTGTTGGACCTGTCCATCCATCACACATAATGGTGCAGCCATATGTCTTCCATATTGGCTTTATCTGTGCAACGTATTTATTCATGTCTTTCACCTGTGAGATGAAATGGAATTTAAGTAAAATCATATAAAAAAAATTAAAAGATCATAAATAAATACTAATATTTTGAATTAAATTAGTAATTACCCCCATATGAAGATATTAGTTCTAATCTCATATGGGGAAGGAGGATTAACACTTGTTCCAGAAGACTGAGCTCCAGCAATTATATTTTTGAAGTGATGGGAGGCGGCCTTCTTAGGTGGGACATTCTCATGTATAAAAATTTTTGCAACTAATCTACCTAAACCCTCCTTTATCTTGCCTTTACTAAAAGCATCCTTAATAGTCCTTTGCTTTGATTGTGATGATTTATACAAAGAAGGAAGAGGGGGGGTATGAGTGTCTGGCACTCGAACACTTTGACTACGTTTAAGTGGAGGCATTGGTCTTTGTTTTTACTTCTACCAGAACCTGAGCCACTAGCACCAGAACTTCCAAAACGAGCCTCTGATTAGAATGGTCTCCTTTGCTCTTCCTCCCATTTACTAGCCTTTGAAGCATGGTAGGCTTTCTTATAGTTCATTCTTTCTTGCGCATCCAAATTTGTTGGGTACATCAGGATGTCCTCATCATCATCTTCATCAGTATCATCTGATTGGGGTTCTAATATACCACCCCTTAACATTTGTTTAACATTTGAATCTCTCTTTGTCTTTGCTGCCTTTGATGTGGCTTTCCCCATCAAAAGTTGATGCATTTCATCTTTCACCTCTGGAGGCACATTGTTGTAAGGTGCTATATTATTTTTTGGATCTGACCCCAATAAATGGTACTTAAGCCGCGTTGCCCCACCACTCTTCCATGTCTTCTGACAATATTTACATTGGATACCACCTACTGTACCCTTTATACGACTCCCATGTTCTCATACAGGATCAACATTCTTCGCTCCTGCCATCTTTTGCTAAAAGAATACAACTGCAAATTTCGTGATAATATACAACTATACAAGTATAATTTGTACACATGTAGAACATATAAATATATAATAATATTACTAATTTACTATTTACTTCCTTACTAGATATATGAATTTAAATATGCATATATGATTGTGTATACTTTATTTATTTATTTATTTATTCTAAATTTTTGTAGGACTTTACGTTGGAGGTTACTATGTTAGTTTGAAATGAATAAATAATTTTGACAATTGATAATTGACCTTGATTTAACTATTATGTGCTTTTATACATTTATTGTTAAAATGAATAAATTTCTAATATAAATATTACTTTTCATAAACAGTTAAACATCACTAAAATTTACAACAATATATTGTGATTTGTGAGAGTTTATTGATTTAACTAGTATGTGCTTTTATATGCATTTATTGTTAAAATCAGAAAATTTCTAACTTTCTAATATATTTTTCCTTTCTTTTTTTCCCCTTTATAAATAATTTTGAATGCTACTATGTTAGTTTGATTTACAACAAATTTCTAAATTTCTAATATATTTTTCCATTCTACTTTCAAAAATATAAACTCTATACGTTTTGACATTGGATGTGATGATGCAGCAAAAGTCATTGTGCTAATACTTAATTATAACTATAAGAAGTGTTTTATTTTCTTTTTTGTTTTTCCTGGTTGAATAAGTAGTTACCACTTACCAGTCAATAAAAAAATGGTGTCCTTAATATGATAAAAGAGCTTAGACTACAAATCTACAATAGACTTTAATGAATTTTGACCCCTAAGGCCTACTACGGCACTACTAAGCAACACAACAAAAAAAAAAAAAAAGAAAAAAAAAAGTAAATCTGACATTGTCATAAATTCACTACCCCTTATTCAATAGCATATTCAAGTAGTTGAAATGTTAAAGCATATTACAGGATAGTTTGGAATGACAAAGAACTTAGAAAATAATGAGAGAATGAATGACAAATTAGTGAAATGGAGAAATTGGTGGCACCTCCAAGTTTGTTTTAACAAAAGCCATGCTGGGTCACATTTTTTTAAAATAAATTTTAAAAGAAAAAAAATTAATGACTAACCTATACTACCTAAAGCAGCACTAATAATAATGAAAATTTTGTGTGACGCAAAAAGTATGAGAAATAGGCTTATAACCTTTTAAGTTTATAACCTTCAAGTCTTCAAGTCTTCAACTAATGCACTACTGTCTGCTGACTGCTGCTAATTACTTTCTTCTCAGCTTTCTTTGATTTTTAACTAGTTGCAAGTTATAGTGAAGTTTTGATTTCTAAAGTCTGAACTAACTGGAAGGAAGCTTATACACTGGAAGGAGGTTGTGTTTGGTTTTTTATACTGGAAGGACTGAAGGAGTGCTAATGGATGAAAGCTGGAAGGACTGAAGGAGTCTTTCACGTGAAACTGTGAAAGACTGCTCACCCCACTTAATCATTTTCACGTGAAAGTGTGAAAGTAGTGGAATAGCTCCTCATTTTGGACAAAACACTTGAAAATGCAGCACAATAAACTGAAGAGACAGGACCAAAAACTGGAAAAGAGAGTAGAAAACAGCCAAAAAAAAGACTCATAAAGCAATTCAAACAATCGCTTTCATGTGAATGTTTGAAACTAGTGGAAAAGCTCTTGATTTTGGACAAAAGACCTGAAAAGGCAGCAAAATAATTGAAACAGCAGGACAAAAACTGGAAAAAGGAGCAGAAAACAGCCAAAAAAGACCCAGAAAGCCATTTCAGTGGAACGATATAGTGCTCAGTGTCGGTATTGACGATATATCTATATCGTCGATATATCGTTGACTTCTCCACGATTTCTCACATAAGGCTGACGATATTTAAACTTATCAAGATATTGACGATATATCGTTGATATCTCCTGATATTTTGTTTTTTTTCATATTTTTCAATTTCGCATGCAAATATCGTATCGCCACCCATCGATACAGCGATATATCGCGATATATCGACGATATATCGCGATATATCGACGATATATCGCGATTTTTAAGACCATGATTCTTACTTATTTGGCTAGAGGCTAAAATCTGTTTTTCATTTCTTTCTGTTATTTTCTTGCTTGAAAGTCTTTCCTCTTTGTAAGAACATCATATATAATTCTTGTTAGCTTCATTTTTTGTATCAATAGACATGCTTATGCAATGTTTTGTGATTTACTGTTAATAAAGTTGTGTTTGACTTCACAGGGTTTATTGGGACCAACACGCCTGATGAGCACTAATCCTCTTGAACAGCAAGCGGCAATATATTCCTTATCAACTTTGATGTCGATAACACCTGGAGATACCTATACACAGTTTGACAAGGTTAACTGCATAGAATCTGTTATTTTAGGCGAGTTTTCTGTCTATGTCAAAAATGAGTTCATATTCAGTTAATAATGTTTGTAACTTCCTTGTTCCCCTCGCCAGCACTTGAAAAATCTTCCAGATCGTTATTCACACGATACGCTGTCAGAAAATGACATTCAGGTAAATTTAATTTACCTTTTTAGATTTTCTGGTTATTGAAATGGTTGTCATTTTCCATGTTAATGTTTGTCACAAGTTTGTTGGTCACTCAAACTACTAGATATCCAAAATTTTTGAAAGGTAAATTTTATGGTATAATTTAGTGATATCTCATCTATCGAATGCTTTTTATGTGTTTTCCTTTTTTAACCATGGATGCTTATCTTGGATATTTCTGTTCTTCACGTTTTTTTTGTTTTGTTTTTAGGGTAAATTACACAAACCCCCCATCAAGTTTGGCCCTCTTTCACATAATCCCCCTAAAGAAACAATTGATGCAATGTCCCTCCCTATAGTTTACAAATCTAGCAATCAGCCACACTGTTAACTGCCATTAATAAAATTGGACAGAAAAACATCATGTGTTAGTAACATGACGTTTTGAAGACTATGGATTTCCAAAGATACCCTTGTTTATTTAAAAAAAAAAAGCTAGACAGAAAGACCTATACCCTTCTCTCTCCGTCCTCTCAGTTGTAGATATCCTCACCATCCATGGTTGGGATTGCAGATGGGAGGAAGAGGTTACCACCAACCTCACCTAATTTGACTCCGATCTGATCTCCATAGCGGCAGATGGCGGTGAGACTCCAACATGAGTGCGCTTTGAGTGCCCCCGTATCTTGGGCCCATGGAAGCATCCCTGAAGGTTTACGGCAGAGGGGTGGAGTGGATTTCAGATTGATGGCAATCAGAGGGAAGAGGAGCGGGATTGGGTTCAGTTTGCAGACTGACAAGATCATTGGTGGAACATAAACCCTTGGTGATTCAGATCTGCAACCTTGAAGGGGGGGGGGGGGGGGGGGGGGGAACACCCAAAGAACAAGCTGCAGCCATAGCTGCATTGGGGGATTCAGATTTGCAACATTAAAGAAAAACCACAATGGCTGCCATGGGTTTGACGATGGTTGGGTTTGGGTCAGGGTTTGACGATGGTTGGTTTTGGATTGGGGTTCGGCGATGGTTGGTTTGGGATTCAGATCTGCCATGGTCGGGTACGGGTTTGAAGATGGTCAATTGCAGCCGCATTTCTTCATTTATTTTTTTGGCTTAATTCAATATTTTCCATCTGATCTTGATGGTAGCCATGGCTGCTGCTTTTTCCCCTTTTTCGCTTTTTTTGTTTTGTTTTTTATTTATGTTCATTAAGCATTGTGGCCGGTAAGAATGGAGTTTGGCTGGAAATTGGGATTTGCTGGAGAGGTTGGTTGGTGTGAGGTGGCCGGAAAAAATGCAGGAGGGAGAGATGGTGAGGGGAAATAAAGTCTTTTCATTTTTCTGTTAACACTGTTTATTCAATTAAAACCCCAATGTGTGTTGGGGGGACATTGATTTTTTCTTCAGGGGGGTTTATGTGAAAAAGGGTCAAACTTAAGGGGGGTTTTGTGTAATTTACCCTTGTATTTATTAGGTCTACTGTGTTTATTTTATACTTAACTGTTCTCCATTCTTGTGCTCTATTTTTATCAATAAATTTAAATATTGTTGTTTTATTTTACTTATTCATATTTCTCCTCCCCCACCTTTTTTTTTTTTTTTGGGGGGGGGGGGGTTGGTTCAGAAAAATATTGTTATATCTTGTATTATGGTTTTTGAATATTTCTTACATTCGATTCTATTAATGTCATATCGTTTCAGGTTTTTCATACCCCCGAAGGCATGCTTTCCAGTGAGCAAGGTGTTTATGTTGCAGAGGCTGTTGCTGCTAAAAACACCAGACAAGCAAAGGGCCGTTTCCGGGTGTACGAGGACCATGATGGCATGGTAATTCTGGATGCTCCTTTTTTCTTGTTGAATTTGAAATGTTCTTCCATCCTTATTAGTGTTTTATGATGTGTATCTCTGTTTGCAGGATAATGTCGGCTCTAATAATTCTGTAAAGAGAGAGCCTACTAGTAGAGAAGTCACTGGCATGGGGAAAAAGGATATTGGGAAGTCGACAAAGAAAGCTGGCATGTTATTGATGCTTCTGTTTTTTTTTTTTTTTTTTTTGGGGGGGGGGGGTGTGTGTGGGTGTTTGGGGTCATAATATACTTTGCACAACATTAAATATTAATCTTGATGTGTATTATCTTCTTTTATCTTTCTCCATCTAGATAAGGGGAAAACTGCAAAAGAAGAGGCACGGGAGTTGCTGCTCAGGGAGGAGGCTTGTATACGTGAAAAGGTCTGGGTTATACAGAAGAATCTTTCCTTGATGCTGAGAGCTCTTGGGGAAATGGCGGTCTCTAATCCTATATTCACACACAGTCAACTACCTTCCTTGGTCTGTGTCCCACAACCTACCTTTTTAGTTATTTTATTTCCTTTTGCTAATGCATAATATTCAATTTTCACACTGCATTATGTATTAGTATGTATCCTTTTCTGATTTGTGTCCCACAACGTGCTTGTCTCTAGATGTATTATTTACTTTAGCTGATGCATAAATGTCTGCTTTCACATATCAGCTAGTATGTGTACTTTGCAGTCCTTTTATTGGTGTCAGGTGTCATTAAATTATTGTTAGTGTTCCAGTTTTATAAAAATTGGCTCGGCTCATTTACGCCTCTAAATCACCAGAGATCTACCATTTCTGTGATACAGAACCTCAACCAATGCAGATATGGCTTATTGGTTCTGGTCCTACTGGCACTCTCATATGTTGTTATAAATCACTACTATTTTGTAGTTAACAGTTTGAGTATAGAGAGCCAATTTCATATGCTATTTTGGGGTCAAGATTGTACTTTGCCTTTGTACAGATTCATTGGTGTTCATACTTTAGGTTTAACTCTCAGCTAATTGTTGGTTCTTTGTTTTACATATGAGAGAGTTTTAAGAATTATTGCATGTTGGAAAGTTCCACATCCCACGTTGGTTAAATATAAAATTTGACATGGCTTCATATACCTGTGTGGGCCATCCACCTAATAGCCTAAGCTTTTAGGTTGGACACTTAACATTGCATATCATGATTTCATGCTCTCTCTCTCTCTTTCTCTCTCTCTCCCACACACACACACACATACACATATGGGGAAAAAATTTACCATGTCAGGTGTAGAATTTTGATGAATTGCAGTCTGGTCATTGTTTTCTGTTGAGCGTTAGTTAATTAATTGCGTTTGCTGTCAGGTCATTGTTTTCTGTTAATGCATTAGTTTTTTATTGCTTTAAAGTTGTTTGTTACACTTGTGTCCTTCTTTTGGCTGATTATACATTTATTTTGGATTTTGATATGAATTTTTCATAACTTTATGTGTTTCCTATACACCTAACCCAAATTCCTGCAATAGAATGGAATTTCACGCTTGTTCGTTATCTTTTGTAAGATGTGTTATATCCCTATCTTGTGGTAGATGCTAATTTTTCTACCAAAATCAGGTTAAGTTTGTTGAACCTTTACTACGGTCGCCAATAGTAAGTGATGTGGCCTATGAAACTGTGGTGAAGCTTTCTAGATGTACGGTTCCTCCTCTCTGTAATTGGGCCCTTGACATCGCCACTGCTTTACGCCTAATTGTGACTGAAGAAGTTCGTGTTTTGTGGGATTTAATTCCATCGGTTGGTGAAGGGGTGGCCAATGAAAGGCCATCCTTGGGTCTTTTCGAACGAATAATCAATGGTTTATCAATATCTTGTAAATCTGGACCTCTTCCTGTGGATTCTTTTACTTTCATCTTCCCGGTAACTTTTCCTGCGAATCATTTATGGCTGAATTAATTAGTAGTCAGTTCATTGTTCCTTCTCTTTGATATTTTGTTTTTTCATATTCTATATTTCTTGTCAGATAATGGAGCGGATACTGCTATCATCTAAGAAGACAGGACTTCATGAGGATGTGCTTCGAATACTATTTTTACACTTGGATCCCATATTACCCCTTCCTAGACTTCGAATGATATCAGTTACAAATCCAGACCTTTAACTCTCAAAAAAATGTAATTTATATCATTCTGTTTGGCATTGTTTGTTGTTTGCTATATTTCCCATTTCTCTTTTGCAGGTTCTTTATCACGTTCTTGGTGTCGTTCCAGCTTATCAAGCATCAATTGGACCAGCCTTGAATGAGTTGTGTCTGGGCCTGCAATCAGATGAAGTGGCACCTGTATGTGCTATACACCTATACTTTTCTCCTTATATCTTAGTTGCTTCATTAAGGTTGATGATTTTTCTTATGCAATTCCTTTTAAAATGCTTTTCCACAGGCTCTATATGGAGTGTATGCCAAAGATGTTCATGTTCGGATGGCCTGCTTGAATGCTGTAAAGTGCATTCCAGCTGTTGCCAACCGTTCTCTTCCTCAGAATGTTGAGGTTGCAACAAACATTTGGATTGCTTTACATGATCCAGAAAAGGTTTAGTATGCTAACTGATTCTTAAGAGTAAATAATTTTGAAACTTATTTGCCCTCTTTAGAGCCTTTTTATTAAAACTGACTAGTAAGTTTTTTAAGTCATAAATGGTTCGGCTTGTATTCTGGCGATATTTTATCTGAAATTTTTGATGTAATTGCTTTAGTGTTCTTTTACAATTTCTATCATCATTTCCTTTTACTAGTCTCTCTCTTTCTCTCGGACAAACAATTGGTGTATTAAACACAAGAGAGGAATATGAGGCGCAGGTTTGGGCTTGTTCTCCCCCAACACCCAGAAAAAATCAGATGAGGCTCATTTAATCAGGTGCTGCTTTTGGCGTGCCTAGGGGGCTGTTTCCGAAGCCCAGAGCACAAAAAAAGTGAGCCTTACTAAAGGCCACTTATATATATATATATATATATATATATACTAGATGTAGCATGTGGTTATTTTTTCAATAATAAAAAATGTAAATAAAAGAATTTAAAAAAAAAAAATTTATTAATATCAATTTTGTTAGAATTTTCAACTTATTGACAAAGAAATTCGGAATATAATGATTCCTGATAATATTAACACAATATCATATTGATTAACCACAAAATTTCAACAATTTGAAGTGAAAATAAAAAAATAAAAAATACTCATTTAAATTTGAAGATATGTGTTGTCACCAAATTACAAAATTGTTGTTGTCTAGTAAGTTATAAGTTAAGGGTATTATATTTTGGTATTTAGTGTTTGATTGTTTTAGTTAAAGGTGTTATATATATATTTTTTTATAAACAAATAAGTTGTTTTATAAGAGGTAAAATATTTTTACAATTTTATACATGATTTAATATAAAAATTTAGGTGTTTAATAAACCCACAATTCCACAAACTTGTAGATATTGAAGTGGTTTGATGAGTCTATGCTGGATTGGTGTGAGTCCGTGGAAAAGGTTAAGGCTGGAGGCATCTCATTTGGGAAGCTTGTATGTTTGGCTCACTGTTTTGGAGCAAAACTTGAAGCTTTTCTACCTTTGAATAAAAAAGAAAAAAAAGAAAAAAAAAAAAAGGAAGAAAAGAAAAGTAAGCTATTTGCACAAATCAAAGCACCATTGATGAATTTCATAAGTATGTCATGACCATGATATGATCGTCATCCATGTTATGGAGAAAAACAAATCCAGCAACAGTAACAATGAATTTAAGTTTACCAAATTCTAAACTCTAATGGTGCGTTTAGAGAGAAAGAAACCTTTGAAATTTTGAAGATAAGGAAGCTTCAATCTTTGATCTCAAGTCTTCTATGGTCAAGACTCTTTTTGGTGGTTTCTTAGTTACACTAATAACCACAACCCCTCTTTTGTTTGCTTCATTGATATGCTAAAGCTTTAGTTTGGCATTTTGGTTTTTTTTTTTCTGTTTGGCTAGCACTTGTATATATCTTATGTACTTGGGTTTTGCCCTTCTTTTCTAATACAATACTTCATCAAAAAAGAAAAAAAAAAAATTCTAACCTCTAATGATCGGAAGCGAATAAATTTTTCCCTTACTTTTAAATTTTGATGAAGAAACATCCATTCAAAATGAAAAAGCTAAAGAATGTGCCAGCATGAAACTCTAATGAAATAGAGAGATGTTTCCTATATTAACTTAGCTACAAAAGTACATATGTTCCCTATAAAAACTTTGCTACAATATTAGTTGTCATCTATTCAACTACAATGAGATAATCTCCCCGTCTTCGTTAAAACTCCTGGTAAAACATGCTCTTTTTTTTTTTTTTTTTTCCTTTTTTCTTTTTGAATCATACTAAACATACTTTTATAAATATCCATGTAGGTTTATTTTATTTTTTGGGTAAGGTCCATGTTGGTTTGATTCCAAAGAAAGATTGACTACCCAATTAGTTCGAACCCAATTGGGACCAATCGTGTGTTTAGGCCGGCGCCCATGCTCTTGGGGATGTGTGTTGTCATCCGAGTATGTTAGTATTGTTATCCAACCGAACTTCATTATCACATGTTCATCATATTCTCTCATAACAATAAGAGTCAATTGTTGAGTAGAGCTAGGTTTTTGATACAATGAGATAAGGTTGGACTTATATAAAAATTGAAATTAATCTTTTTGCTTTTTGTCTTTTGGATAACGGTATTGATGTCATTACATTTTAAAATAAGGGTATTTTAGAGAATCAAAAGTTTTTCCAGGATTCACACTTTTACAAGCAGTATGGATGGATAGAGATATATATAGAGATATATTTAAGGATAATTTTACATCCATTAGATTAGGTCCAAGTCTTCTTCTAGTCAATTGATGGCCCTTGATCAACTATACAAGGAGGAAAAGAAGGTTAAAGTCCAGCCCTAATTTTTGCTCAGCCCCAAGTGACCAAGTCAGCAATGTTTCAGCCACAGGGTAGTTTTGCATTTTTATCTTCTTCGTTCTTTCTTCCGCTGCTGTGCTCTTCTTCTTTCTCTTCTTCTTCTTCTGCAAATTTCTCAGCCCTAAGGTATGTTTTGTCCATTTTTGTTTCTTCTGAAAATTTCTGCTGCTGCTGTGCTCTTCCTCTTCCTCTTTCTCTTCCTATGCTGCTGCTGCTGTGTTTTGCCCCTCATTTATTTTTTCTGCAATTCTAATGCTGTTGTGCTCTTCTTCTTCTTCTGTTGCTACTGCATTCCACCCTTTTTTCTTCTGCATTTTTGTGCTAGTCTGTCACTGCTTTATTCTACTACTGTGTATTTTCTTCTGCATTTTGACCTTTTGTTGTGGTTCTGTTTACCGTTTAGAGCTGTGATTTGTGGATTTCATGGGTTTGATTTTCCCTCAAAGTATGTAAGTATTCAATTTTGTATGTGTATATTAATTTTTTTTTTGTTCTACCAAGCGCCTACGCTGTTTTACTTCCCTGCGCGAAATTTAATCCACACCGTTCATTTGTCATCTACGGCTGGCATTGAAAGCAACTTTAAGTTGCTTTATTTGCCACTTACCCAACTCGGTTGCAGGTAAAAAACCTGCCTTTCTCTCTGCATCTCAACATGCTATTGTTTCCATCTTCCTCTACCGCCGACGACATCTTGACTCTATCCCATGTCCATCAATCCACAAGTCCACAACCCTCTTTTTATTTGTTTATAATCAACCGGTTTAAATGCCATCCAGATATGCAGTTATTCACCCTCGCAACAATGCGCAGTCGCCTTTCACAACCCACCATTATGTTTCTTCCCCTTCCATCTCATCCACAGTCCAAAACCCCCACATAAGATCATCCACAAACACTACCAATTGCAAACATAGAATTGAAAAACACGGAAAGCATAAAAAAAATTAAAAGAATTCTGATTCTTCTCCAACAAATTTGGCTGGCCTTGCAAGCTCAACGCCACCATCGAAAACCCCCACATCATCCAATTGATAACAGCCCCACCAAAAATGAATTTAAAAAAAAAAAAAAAAGGGTCTTCTCCAGCCAAACCCATTCCCTAATCCTATGCCCCCCACCATGATCTTTTGCCAATTTTACTCTTTGAAGCAGTATACACTGATTTTCCCCCAAACTTGTTACAAGACTTTGATGGTTCCCCCAAAATTGTTTACTGTGTATGGGTTGGGAACATCAACACTTGTCAAGAAAGTATACACTGATTTTCCCCCAAACTTGTTACAAGACTTTGATGGTTCCCCCAAAATTGTTTACTGTATATGGGTTGGGAACATCAACACTTGTCAAGGCAATTGCCGGCAGTAGAAGGTGAAGTGATTTGACAGAGAGGTTGACCAACGACGAGGAAAACAATCGGCATAACCAAAAAAAAAAAAAAAGGATTTGATTGGAGATGTCAAGGGGCTCTACCGGCGATACTCGCCAGCGGTGGACTTTGTCATTTTTTTTCTTGCTCTTTTTCTTGACGACGACAAGAGAAGCAACCAGATCTGGATGAAGACACCAATTGGTACACCTATGGATACAACCATGTCGGCGACAATTTGAGATACAACCAGATCTGGGGTTTTGAAAAAAGGGAAGCTTCGCATCTAATAACTCTGGATTTAGGTCTTGAAGCAGATCCCATTTTTGGTTCCTCAACGATGGTGTATCCCAGCTTTCAATCCACCCGCTTCAGATCTGGATGAAGACGTCGCTCGACATCTTGTCGAGCCAGGCTTTTACCTGCAACCGGGTCGGCTAAGCAGCGAATAAAGCAACTTAAATTTGCTTTCAATGCCAGCTGTAGATGACAAATGGACGGTGTGGATTAAATTTCACGCAGGGATGTAAAACAGCGTAGGTGCTTGGTGGAACCGAACTGATATATATATATAAGGACTGATACTTATCCTTTTAATATCAGGTGCACCTGATGCTACTTTGTATCAGGTGAACTCCAAAACTCTTACGTGCAGCTTATATTTTGCGAAATCAACTTTTGGATTAAATAGTCTTCTCATGTAGGCGATCCATGCCAAAATCAAGTTGATTCGAGACTGATTTCCATTCGATCCAAAACTTACATTTTTTAATCAATGGCAATCGCTCATTTATGGACAAATATGAATAAAAGCTGCTTTTAACCTCAGATCAACTTGATTTTTGGCCTACATGACCTACATATATATCAGATTTAATTCAATGGCTGGTTTTGCAATTAAGAGTTTTGGAGTGCAGCTGATGGAAAGTTGGATTAGGTTCACCTGATATTAAAAGGACTGCTTATATACAAGGAAAATTTTAAATTTTCTTGCTAATGTTGTGGATCTCATTTAATTTATCGTCTGACAATCTTGCTTTTGGCATGCACATTATCTCAGTTGAACCTTTGATGAATTCTGGATCATCATCTCTTTTCATATTCCTAAGTATATGGTAATTGTGGGACGCTTAGTGTTCTGAAACTTCTGTGATCTTCTACTTATTATTTCCCAATGGGACCATCTGAAATGATGGAAAGTTGTAAACTATGATACAAAGGGGTCTTTCTTTAGTTTTTGTATATGTCTCATGTACTTGGGCTAAGCCTTTTGTTATTAATACATATTTTACTTCATAAAAAAAAAAAAAATTATCTTGCTAGGCACTTGTTAACAAAACACCTATGTCTGGCACTTTCAACACAACACTTGTGCTCTCCCATGTCAAACAGCTGTTATACCAATAGAAGTGTCCACCTTTATCTTCATAGCTAGTATAAGTGAGCATTCTGAGATTTTTCCTTTTTGTTAGGGAAGTTACTATGCCGTCATTGCTTCTGTCATTCTTTCACAAATTATATATTGCTATATATATATATATATATATATATATTTCCAATGCACAAAGTAACTTAAACACCATTTGTTACGGTGTAAAATGCTTTCTAGAATACATTTTCAGAATTTTTAACTATTTGGTAATACACGAGGGAAAATATTTTCAGTGTAAAACACCATATATATACACATGGTCGGAAACAATTTACTTTTTAATTCTGCTAGTCATTTTTGGGAAATGACACTCCATAGTTGAACATGGGTTCATAGCTGCTTAAACCCTGCTTGACCCATTTTATTTTTCGGTCAGCCTGTGAATCAATTTATATTTAAAAAAGTATAAGCATAACAAAATGATGTTAAGCATTTAAAGATTATTGAAAATACAGCTTAAAAATTTAAGAGATAAAGATTAACCAAAAGTTAATACATGGGTTAGCAGGTTTAAGAATTCCACTTGGCCAGTTGGACCCAATTTTTATAATGTAGAAATATTTCTAAAATAATACCAAAATAAAATAATATTCAAATTTATTTAAAATATTAGTCATGTTTAAAATTAATACTGGCAATTTGGATAGCAAATCTATGAGTCTAACTCGACCAAATGCATTTATTCTAAAAAATTAACATTTAGAAATAATGAAATCAATTTATTAATAATTAATGTTAAAAATATTATTTAAAAATTGTTGTGGGGTCTTATATGGGCCTGGGGTTTTCTTGAAGGGTTTCCTCGTTATCAGTATATATATTATTTAAAAAATTAATTAATGGGTATCAAATTGAAAGCTTACTACAAGGTTTGAATTTGGGTTTGGCACGTTCGAGAGCATTAGCAAACACAATTTAATTTGAACATTTTGGTCAAGCCCATTTGAATTTAGTTTTGTCAAGGCAATTTTTATAGAATATGTGCTAGACATTCATGTCCTATATGAAATTGCTACTTCTTGGGGCTTGTAGCTGTTTCATATGTTTCTAATCTTGCAGGCTCTGAATCTGTCTTGGAATGGGAGTTTTAACTGTTTTAATTCCTGTGTCATTAATACCATTTTTGTGAATCTTAATGTCATTTGTGTGTATTTGCTAAAATCAGCATTTCATTATTTAAATATTTCTTTGATTTCAGTCTATTGCAGAAGTGGCAGAGGATATATGGGATCGCTATGGCTATGATTTTGGGAAAGACTATTCAGGAATTTTCAAAGCACTTTCCCATATCAACTATAATGTCCGTTTGGCTGCTGCAGAGGCATTAGCTGCTGCTTTGGATGAAAACCCAGATACTATACAGGTTAGTATGGTTTTAAATTTTCACATTGTTATCACTTATCAATCAACCTTGTGGTGTTCTTATGGTTTGGTGATCTGTCCAGGAATCTCTCTCGACTTTATTTTCTTTGTATATCCATGATTCTGGCTTTGCCGAGGACAATGTTGATGCTGGTTGGCTAGGCAGACAAGGAATAGCATTGGCGTTACATTCGGCAGCTGATGTACTAAGAACAAAGGACCTTCCTGTTGTAATGACATTCCTTATATCACGGGCATTGGTAATATTTCCTTTTGTTTCTACTTCAAACTTGTTAACAATGTTTCACAATTTGCTGGGTTTTGCCTCATTGATCTTGTGGAAATATGTTTGGAATTCTGTTTGTGAAGAGTTAAACAATTGATTTCATGATTTGTTTTGCTATTGATTTTGGTAGTTCTGTTAAAAATGCAGTGTAGAATAGTATGTCATAGAACTGGTCCTGTCAAGAACCCATCACCTGGGCTTAAGTACACTTAAACTGATTATTTTTATTTATTTTTTGCTGTTGATAGACTGTTGATTTGTTGACCACAAATTCATTGTCTCCAAAATGGAGTATGACCTTTTTTTTTTTCTTTTTTTTCCCCAGGGTCATTGGTTTAGGGTAGGATGCCATTTTCTTGAAATTGGCTGGCTATAAACATTTCATTATCAATATTATGAGTTGCATTGTATAAGTTTGACATAAAACCATAATGAGGCACACCCCTCCCCAACAACAATGTTCCCCTCCTGATTTTGGTTTTTGGTGAAAAAGACTTGAGGCTAGACTAGACTCCTTGCAGCATGTTTTAGTATGTGATGCTTCTTGAATTGATGAACTTTCGTCTCTCCATAATTGATATTTAGTTGTTGAGTGGGACTCTTGAAGCTGTTGCTGGGTCCAAAGGCTAATTCTGGAATGTCCTTGTTATGTAGATTAATAATCTAGCAATCTAGATGTTTTTGTTATTGTGAAATCCTAGAAGGTTATAAACATTATCATGGATTTCTGGATGCTCTTGATACTGCAGGGTGACCCTAATGCAGATGTTCGTGGAAGAATGATTAATGCTGGTATTATGATTATTGATAAGCATGGGCGAGAGAATGTTTCCTTGCTATTTCCAATTTTTGAGAACTACTTAAACAAAAAGGTTCGTATTCCCTTTTTAGTTACAAAAGCTTCTGCCTAAAATTATTACTGAAGCTCTTCTTCTGTTTTTCTTGTGGTGGAAAATCGTCAATGTCTTGAATGGTTGGAATGCTTACCTATCTTCATATAGTAATGTTGTTAAAGCTGCTCAATTTTCTTATTTATTTGTATTTTCGTGGTCAGGCGTCAGATGAAGAAAAATATGATTTGGTTCGTGAAGGTGTAGTTATTTTTACTGGAGCTTTGGCAAAACATTTGGCTAAGGTATAAAATTAATTTCTTGTCTTTTATTGAAGATATTATAGCACTTCTCAGATATTCTAGGTTCGCTTTAACATTCATCTTTTGGAGCAGGATGATCCTAAAGTTCATGCTGTTGTGGAGAAGTTGTTGGATGTGTTAAACACTCCATCAGAAGCTGTTCAACGTGCAGTTTCGACCTGTCTATCTCCACTAATGCAATCAAAACAAGTATGTTGGAAGTGTTTCTAGAGAAAGGATTGAACTGTTGAAGTTCTTTAATTGTTCTCCCTGATTCCTGCGAAGTTTGATGTTTCTTGAACACGTGATGTACGGTGAACCTTTGTCACTTAAATGATAATAAGGAATAATTTTAGGGTAACAAGTCATGTCAAGGACATTGACATTGTTATCAGTGTCCAACATGAAGAACTTAAAAGTATTGAAATATGGCATAGATTTTGGTTTTCAAAATGGTGTTTCGCACCATACATGCTGGTGTTTCTAACTAGACAATAAGATGGTAATTGATAGTCAACTTGTTAATTTTTAATTTTTAATTTTTTTTTCTTGGGCAACAGATAGTGAACTTGTTAAATTGTTAGTAGGTAAGTTGCTAAGTTTCTATCCCATGTCTTTTGTATTTAAGCATTTTGTATCTTGGGTTCCCGATTGAGTGAAGATACCCAAATTCTTCAATTAATTTATCCCATCTGATTTGCAATCTTAGTCTGGCCTTGTAGCTTTAGTTGCTGCTGAGATGCAATCCTAAAGCTCACTTTAAGTTATTGTACTTCCATTTTTTTTAAAGAAGTAAAAAATATTGATATTCAAAAGGTATACACGATGTATTCAAAAGGAATACACAGCTGTAGCTTAGATTTTTGGGGTTGTAGCTTTTATATACCTTGCGTGTACACTGCAAAGCTGGAAGAACAAAAAATAAACCTATTACCTGTATTCTAAAGCTATCCAAAATTTCGTCAAGGGGTACCTGACGTCTAAAATTACTGTAGTTTCTAAGGGACATATTCATCAATTTTCATTTTATTTGATGTGGTTGCTTTTGTATTGCAAATAGGCTTTCTTCTCTAGGCTTTGTAAACTGCTCTAATTTTACTTTATACCTTGTCACTTTTGTATACCTCATGTGAATAAGTTTTTGATTGTTGCGTGCCAGAATATATGTTGTCATCTCTTATCCACCTCTGTTGGGATAATGTTTTCACTTTTTCAGGCTTTAGTTTTGTTCTTTTATTTTGATTACTCCATTGATGAAGCAACAAGCTTGATTTTGGTACTGAGTATTAATTTAATTTTGTGAAAACTAAAAGCTGAACTGTTTTTCCTTGTTTTAATTTAATTTTTTAATTTATATTTTTTAAAAAATTTTCCAACCTGTTAATTTTTTATAGTTTGTTAAAAAGTTCCAACCATTTAAGTTTTAAGTTTTAACATTCTCTTTGTTAAGAAGGATTATTATTGTTTAAAACTTTTTATTTTTTTATTTTTGTAATCTCTAATTTTGTTTAATAATGCTTTTTTTTTTTTTTTTTGTTGCTCTCTCCTTCTCTCTTTTCCCCTCTTCATATAAGAAGTAACAACCCTGTTTAACTTTGCCTCTGTCACTCCAAGGTTTATTGTTCTCTAATTATTTGCTCTTAATGTTCATGTAAGTTGAAAATGTTTTTTGTTTTTTATTTTTAATTTTAATTTTTAAATCTTAAATTTATTTGGTTATCTTTTGCTGCATTAGGAAGACGGACAAGCACTTGTTTCTAGACTGTTGGATCAATTGATGAAGAGTGATAAGTATGGCGAACGCCGTGGAGCAGCATTTGGACTTGCAGGGGTGGTTAAGGGATTTGGAATTTCTTCCTTGAAGAAGTATGGCATCGTGAATGTATTACGTGAAGGTCTTGTAGATAGGTTTGTTCTCGATCACTGTTTTTAGAAACCCATTATTTATTTGTGCCTGTATTTGGACACACATGCATGCACACGCTCATACACACATACACAAGGGAGGCATTGGTGTTTAAGTACAATCTCTAAGCGTGTTTATATTTGTATGAATTAATAATTTAAACTTGTTAAGAAAAATAGACTGAATGCATTTCTTGGTTCTTTTTCTAGTTTTCTTTCTCTTTTTAATTTAATTTAATTTAATTTTTTTAAATTTAATATGGCCATGTGGTTAATATCCTTAGCTTGCTCTCTATTTCCAATTTTCATTGTAATTTACCTCCTGACAACTGACTGCTGCTTTTTAGGAACCCTTTGATGTATAGATAACTACATCTAGATAGTTATAGAGCTTTGTTCTCTCTCCAGTGATTTGTCTTGAGACTCTTGCCTATAATTAGTTGTTTGCTTTAGTTCTAGTTCTCTGCTGAAATATTTTTAACTTGTCACCATGATGTTTTGATTGTCTTGGATTGAATGTAAGATATTAGGAAAAAAATTTCCAATTATGGGCATTCCACAATCAAACAAGTTGTATTTTTGAAAATTCTTTCCTGAAGTTCCTCGTAAGAGATATTCCTCATAATAGATATATACAGTCCCTGTTGCGTACTGATATTAAATCTTTAGGAGCTAGAGTCCTTTAAGTTTGTGATCCAATGTTAGGGTGTTCTTACCCACCCTTGGGTAGCCCAGTTGGTAAGGGTGAACTTGTGATTGTGTGGTTAGGCGCACGGTCATGGGTTCGATTCCCCGCAAGGGCAACCCAAGATTTAAGTGGGGGGCTGTGGCGGTGGGTTGTTGCGCTAGTCCTGGGGGTTTAGGTTCTATGGGTGGGTCCAAAGGCCCTGCTATGGGAGGATTCCCCCGTTATTAAAATTAAAAATAAAAATAAAAATGTTAGGGTGTTCTTACTATATCAGCACCTGGATGCAGCAGAAATATGCATGGTTCCCCTTGAAGTGAGATGCCCTTCTTGCGCATGGATCTGGTGAAAACTGAAGAGTAGGTAAGGGTTCACGCTCCATCAGTAGGGGCAGGAAAGTTAGAGAGTAAGCTTTGCTTAGTAACTTAGGATGTAGGTGCATTGTTAAGTAAAGGATGGAAAGGGTGATTAAATGGAGACATAGCTCATAGCCTCGTACACAACAAACTAGGTCAGTGATAGAAAACCCAAAAGAGATTTAATTAGAGGATACAATTTTTGGTACATAGGGTGTGTTTGGGAATCCTAATATTTGGAGTAGGCTAGTTCAGAACTAATCAAGTTGTCTAGTTCACATCAAGGCTGATTTTAATTTAAGACTCTTTCTAATTTAGTCTGTTTGTCTATAACTCAATCCTCGGTTTAGATTTTAATGATGTTTGGTTAACATAATCAGTATATCCAAATATTTCAACTAAATCAAGCTCACAACAAAATTTCATGGCAAAAGTTTGCAAACCTCAATATATTTTTCATCAATCATATGCAAGTTGTGAATAGCCATAGCAACATGAACCTTGCTTTTAACAGCCGTAAGTATACTGTGAGCTCATATGTAGTTTTAAGTATGAGCTGCACTATTGATGATTATAAAACTATTTATTTATTTATTTTTTCTTCTTGGTCACTGAAGTTTCACAAGCTCTGATTTATATTAGTGTTTTGTGAAATACTAACTTCCAACTTTTAGGATAGCATTAAAACTAACTTTGTCTATGCTTTGAGACTGTTCAGCATATACACTACTTTAGCTACATTTCTAAAAAGGGATTTGAAGCATTCAGATATGGTTTGGAAAATGGGATACTTGATCTGGGTTTAACAATCCAGGTAACTTTAACACCTTACCACTTATGCCAATGTTGAGTAATTTGGATCTCAATATAAGGAAAATGATTTACAATAAATAACATTAAGTGTGGGAAAAAATGGGTATCTGTTATCCAATTTTCATCAATACCTGAGTCGAAATATTAAAATCCCTAGTGTTTCTGAAGTCGGAGAGGGAGAGGAGGAAAGCGAGGTTTAGAGAGAAGGAAAAAAAAAATCCAAATAAAAATCTAATCCCAAAACTTATGAATCGAAATGACTTTTTACTTTGTGCGGAAAAGGGATTGATCCCTCAAATCTTCGTTAAAGAGGAAGAGACATAGATTTTACAAAAGATATAATAAGGTTAAAACCAAGATGGAAGAGATAGATTGGGACTCGGTGGAAAAGATGATAGAAGAGGGATTGCCTTTTTTATTTTATTTAATAAAGTAATGATTTGTATTAAAACTATCCAAAAGGGCTTAACCCTTGTACATAAGACATTTTCAAGGGAAAAGCTTGGCCTCCCTATAAAAAAATCAAGGGACCAACAAAAAGGGTGAAACACCATACCCTCGCACCTAACTGGAATTTAAGGGTGTCAATAAATGCCAAAAAAGAATATTTACAACCACTCTTATGACTACAAACAACCAAAAAAGGTATTTAATCAAAATGGACTTGAGCTCCACAATATTCCTTTCCACCCCTTTGAAAGTTGTCAAATTTCGTTCTTTCCAAATACACCAAAAAAGTGCAAGATTCAAGCAAGATCGGAAAAATAAAGGAGAGAAGATTTGAGGAAGATTAGTTCCCTCGTTTCTGTTAGCACTTCAGATTTTGATCCACGGTTGCTTGGTGGAGGACATGGTAGCTGGTGGGAGATAGAGTGAGAGCTACCAGAGAGCTTCAAGGTTGCGATTTTTTGACGAAGGGAAGACTTCTTTTTTCTAAAGACTGAATATTACTTGAAACATCTTCAAACCTGATTCTGCCCAAAATCGGTAAAAAGAAAACTAACTTTTAAAGGCATGAGACGTTAACAAACAACAATCGTTTAATATTGGCCGGCGATGTATCTAGTAAAACTGGTTTTGGGTTTTCCCCAGCGGCCCAATAGGGAGAGACAAAAACTTAGATTACATCTAAGATAGGAAGTGTTAAATGGTAGTTGGTGAAGTTAATTTTCAAAAATAGAAGAGATTATTATTAGTATATGTACATCCTAAGTTGATTTGTATAGACAATGAAGAATAAGAAAGAAGAAGAAGAAGGAAAGAAAGAAGAGATACGGCAGATAAAACAATGAGAGTGCATAAGGTAACAAGTGTTTATATTAATATGATTACAATGACATAATTACTCTTAAGCTAAATGAACATAAGTAGACTCATAAAACTAATGACTTCCAATACTCCCCCTCAAGCTAGTGCTAAGATATCATGCAAGCCTAACTTGCTTAAGAAGGTTTGAGAAAGTTTGTGATGCCTACTAATTGGTCACCTGTATGGACATAAGACTTGCAAATCACATGAGTGCTCAATTTCTCTTTGATGAAATGTCTATCAACCTCAATATTGTTTGTCCTATCATGTTGTATTGGTTGTGAGAAATATTAGTTGCAGTTTTATTTTCACAACACAGTCTCATAGGATCATCAAAATTGAATCCAAGCTCCTTCAATAGGGTTTGCAGCCACAATAGTTCACTGACTCCTTGAGCCATACCTCTGAACTTAGCCTCAACACTAAATCTAGGCACAATTGCTTCTTTCTTACTTTATCATGTCACTAGTCTCCTCCCACAAAAGTGCAATGACCAGGGGTGGACCTACGATCTATAACTAAGCTAGGTCAATTTGCATATTTATATGATTCGAATCTTAAGTGATCATGCTTATAGAACAAAAATTCTTTTACAAGTGTAGATTTTAGATAGCAAAGAATTCGATGAATTGCCTCCATACTAGACTTTGTAGTCAAATGAGTAAACTGACTTACTAGACTAACAGCATAGGCAATATTTGGACTTGTATGCGGCAAATTAATCGGTTTGGCAACCAATCGTTGATATCTGTCTTGGCCCTTAGTATCTTCCCCAAATACATTTTTACTTCATAAAAAAACTTGTAGTTCTACTCTGGAGTATCAATAGGTTTACAAGTTTACAACCCAACATCCTTGTCTTTTCTTGGGGGTATTACAGATTGGTCCGGCTATGGGTGAATAATTACATATCAATACAAATGACTACTAACTTCATAGTAGATGATTACTAACTTAACTAAGAGTACTACTATTTTTGTGTTGATATGTAATTATTTGCCCATGGTCAGACCAATCTGTAATTCCCCCTATTTTCTTTGCAAGATGAAAATATCTTTTTGAGATATAGTAACCTCAATGCCCAAGAAGGTCTTTAAGCTTCCCAAGTATTTTATCTTAAATTCGCTGGCTAGATAGTCCTTCAATTTCTATATCTCATCACCTGTCAACACAATATCATCAACATACACAATAAGAGTTGTCACCCTCCTTTGAGATGTGTGATTGATGAATAGGGTAGATATTTTAGACTTTGTTTGAAGTCATATTTCAGCATAGCTTGAGTAAAGCTTTCAAAAAACACTCAAGGAGATTGCTTCAACTTATATAATTTTTTATATAGTTTTCCCACCTTCCTACTTATTGTAGAACATTCAAAACTTGGAGGAACATCTAATGAGGAACCATCCAAAATTGGCAGCTGAGAAAAACTCAAGTAGAGTTCATTTTAGCCACTAGGGCAAATATCTTCCGGTAGTAATGCTATAGGATTGTGTGAAGCTTTTCGCTTCCAATTTGGACTTTTCCTTTCTACCGAACCATCGACCTTTCCAACCTTCTTCTTTCCTATAGTAAATCAACTAAATCCCTAGTTTATTTTTATAAAGCGCTTTTATTTTTTCGCACATAGATTTCTTCCATTCTGGGTCACTAAGTGTATCTTGTAAATTTTTAGGAGTAGACCCAGAAGATAGTCAGGATACAAAGGGACGGAAGGAAGATGAAAAACTATGATAAGAGGCAAAATTAGAAATAGGGTGCTAAGTTCATGAGCTAACTCCTTTATGTAGTGCAGCAGGAATATCAAAATCATCAACAGTAATATAAGTAGACATAGTATTACTTGAGTCCTAGGATGATGGTTAGTAGCAGGGAAGAGAAATGGTTTTATTCTTCTGTCTTCTAGAGTGGACCTTCAACTCTTGTAGAACATGTGACTCTTCGATTCGATGTTCTTCCAAGCTTTGAGAAGGGACAATAACAGGAGGAACATGAGTACGATCACAGAGAGATGAGGTGTAGGAAGCAGTGGAAACTTCTCTTTGTTGCTACTCTCCCCTTGAATAGAAGTCTGGGGGTGAGAAAAAATGGTACAGAATGTCCAATCCATGGAGACAAACCACTTTCTCGAGGGAGGATGGTAACATTTATACCCCTTGTAAGTGGGTGAATACCCCAAGAAAATGCATTTGAGGGCTTCATGGTCCAAATTATTCCGAACTTGTCCAGGAACATGGACAAAGTAGACACACAAGGATCAAGAGAAGAAGATGGAGACAGCTGATCAGCTGGTGCCTTGTAATTAAGAACTGTAGAAGGCATTTGGTTTTCTAAAAATGTTGCAGTGAGCACGGTATCCGCTGTAGGGTTTAGGAACATGTATAGAGAACAATCAGGTCCTAATCACCTCAAGAAGATGGCAGTTTTTCCTCTTAGCAATCTCATTTTGTTGAGTACTCGCACAATGATAGAACCCTGAAAGACCTGCTGAAATATCAAACACCACCAACAAGTCGAGCTTGACTCAACTATTTTAAAACATTTTAAGAGCATTCTAGGCCTACTAATGTAGTAGATTAAATAAAAATCACACAGAAAATTAATCATATTCATAAGTCATAACGTTAAGTCCTACAAATCCAAGAAAGATAATATATATATATATATATTTTGATGAAGGATATTTCTTTAAAAAGAGAAGAAATTTTCCTGTGCACAGGAAGTATAAAAAGACCTAAATACGAATAGAATCTAATAACTCCTGCAGGGGGCTCCTATTACAAAAACTCTCAGGATTATCCCAAGCAAAAAGGCAATCAAAAACATGCATTAATATTCATACAACCCAATCCCAAATATGTCAGGTCCCAATAAATAAAATAGCAAAATAAGAAGGCTACCCATGCTTCTCGGTCATAGAAGAAAGTCTTCAGTCTAACTAACTGCAAATCAGAGAATTTATCCAGTGAAGTCGGTCTTGATAAAGTTGATCAAGCCTTTATGAATTGTTTGTTCTACTTCTCTGCTGTTATGTGAAGCCCAACAAGCTGATGCTTTTCTCCTGTCATGCGTATGATTTAGGGCTTAATGAAGTCGAGTAAGCTTCTATAAATGTTAGTTCTTCTCTCCTGTTGTTGGAGCCACATATAAAGTTGAACAAGCTGCTTCTTCACTTGGTCAAACAAGCCGCTGTTTTTATCCTATTATGCGTGTGATTTAGGGCTTGATGAAGTTTTTGATCAAATGGGAGGGTGGCCCTATTTTTGTTAACCATGGTTACTTTAGGGGGCCTTGGTTACTTTTGTTAACCATGCAGATTAGATCTGTTCCATGCAGCCCTAAATGTAAAAATCATATGAGGCTTGCATAATGTGTATGTCAGATGTACAATGCATGCGTGTTACAGGATTCCTGTCAAGAAAATCAACACTTTGGTGCATTTTCTCAGCACCCTGCCTCAAGGTGCACCGTGCACCTGAGAAAGTTACAAAATGCTTTTGAAAACATGTTTGATGACAGACTTTGGCTAAATTATAAGTGTGATTTCTTTGGGTGAAGTGTCTGTAATGTGGACATATTTGCTTTTGTAAACATGCGATTTAGGACTTTTCACTATTGTTCAATTACTTCACCAGTTGTTGAATTTTTGTGTCTTTGAAACTGTAGGAATTCTGCAAAGTGCCGTGAAGGAGCTTTACTTGGATTTGAGTGCCTCTGTGAAAAGCTTGGAAGATTATTTGAACCGTACGTTGCTGCTTTCTTTTTGGAAGAAACGATGACTTTTGTTTTCACATGGGACCATTCACATGATTGATTTAACTTTTTTTTTTTTTCCTCTCCCTTTGGTCCAGCTATGTTATTCAAATGTTGCCATTACTTTTGGTTTCTTTCTCCGATCAAGTTGTTGCTGTTCGTGAAGCTGCTGAATGTGCTGCTCGTGCAATGATGTCTCAACTTAGTGCTCATGGGGTGAAGCTTGTCCTTCCATCACTTCTAAAGGTGCCTCATTTGGAATTATTTATTGATGTATTTATTAAGGTTTGCTTTGTTATGGTCTTCATTATATACATTTGCTATTTGGGATGTTCCTATTTTATTGGCCTACTTTTGTTTTTGGGATGTTCCAAAATTATTGTCCCATTCAAAAAGTCAATTTTACTTTTTATTTTATTTTCTAAAATACCCTTTTTCATGGCTATATTATCTTTTTTCAATGTTTTTTACACTTGGGGGCAAAATTGGAATGTTAAAACATATATGATGATGTGAAAGCATTTAATATGGTTTCCTAAAAAAACTTGTTTTTTCAAAGGGGACAGTCGATTAGGAAAGGAGGGAGTATATTTGAATATACTCAGGAGTTGATAGGGGGATGCTTTAGTTTTGGTCCCTTATTTGGATTCTTAATGACTAACCAATAGTTTTTCCTTGTGTCATTTTTTTCACTGCAAAATTTGTGATATGGTCATATTAACTTGGTCAAATGTATTGTATATTAAAAAAGTTCAATAGTTTTATCAATAATTTATGGGTGCATATGTTCATGTGTGATTTAAACCCCATAAGAAAAGAATAATTGGTAACTGGGCAATAAAATACTGAAAGTGAAAATGAATTGTGTCCAATAACTGTAAATTTGGGACATGTCCTTCATGGCTAAACTAAATTGGGCGAAGAATTTGCTCTCAAAATCAGACAATCAATGTTTTCAGTAAAATAAATTTATGATTGTTTGTGCAAGTGTATAAAAATTTTATATATAAATACAGAATCGGTCCTATGAGGACATGCTTCTGTAAGTTATATTAACACCATGCATTGGGGGTTGTACCCCTTGCATTGGTGGGTTATGGGGTACGTTGGGCCAATGCAAGGGGTACAACCCCTAATGTGTGGTGTTGATGTATCAGCATGGCCTGGTAAGACCGGACGTGTATATATATATATATATATATATATATATATATATATAGATATATATATAGATATCGATATGAATAATTTGAATATATGAATGCTTAATAATAATATTATTTTATATAATGATGTATCGGTTTGGTCTTGGGTTGTTTGAATTTGGTAGTGGGTCGAACATTGTGTAGACACACTTGTCAATTTTTGTTCAGGTGCAGTCAAACTAATTACCATTATAATCATTCAATGTATGACTTGGGCCTTAATTGAGCCCAAGACTTTTCATCCCTAGCAGGAATTCTATTATGCAAGATTTGAATAGCAGTTCTTTTTGGGACACTTTGTGCGGTTCAAATAGGAATGTCATTTCTTATTTTTTATTCCATGGAGTATCCAAGTTTTAATGGAGGATATGGCCCTAAAGAGCGGTAAATGATGAAAAAGGATTTGTGTTGTGGACAGTAGGTCGTTGGGAACTTGGGATTAAGGCATTGGTGAGCTAAAAATTCCAAGATTTTAAATTTTTAAGACAGTTTGGGATTTTTTTCGAGGAAAAAAATTAGAGAAATAATGACTAGTCTTTGGGACTGAAATACTAAGAAAACCAAGCCTTTGCGTATATCAACTGTTGCCAGGCATATCTAGTTTTATGTGGACATCAAGACAAAACATTTATATATTTTATGCATAGTTATTAAAGGCGCAAGGCACACCTAAGGCGCAAAGGTCTCCTGGGGCCTAGGCGCAAGGTGCAAGAAAAAGCGTGGGCTTTAGGGAAGTGAGTCGCACAATTTAAAGAAAATAAATAAAAACTATTTTATCAAATACAGCTAACAAAAATAATCAATTTAAACATATAAAATTGAACACTCTTATCTCATGGCCTATAAGCTCAAAGCATACAAAGTCACAAATCACAATTTATAACGACAAGTGATTTACCCACAAAGCATACAAGCATACAAAGCCCACAATTAAACTAAAACAGGGCCAAAAAACAAGAAGTTAAGCAAAAATCAGAAGAAGCAAAAGCAGGAGAAGAAGACGCAGCTGGGAATCTGGGATAGCAAATGAGAAATTAGAAAGAAAAAAAAAACCAGGAGAAGAAGACGATGAAGAAGAATGATAAAAATCGAAACAGGGTGAAGAAGAAGAAGAAAAGAAAGAAAAAAAAAAAAAAAAAAAAACAGAACAAGAGAAGAAGATGATGAAGAAGAAAGATAAAAATCGAAACAGGGTGAAGAAAAAAAAAAAAAAAAAAAGGACAAACACAGAACAGGAGAAGAAGACGATGAAGAAGAAAGAGAAAAACAGGAGAAGAAGACAACGAAGAAGAAAGAGAAAAATCGAAACAGAGTGAAGAAGAAGAAGAAGAAGAAGAAGAAGAAGAACTGAGGAAGAGGAGCTACATACCTGCTCGATTAAGGCTGGACCGTCAGAGCTTGAGGACTGGACCGCCGGAGCTGGAGCTGGAGGTGGAGGCTGCCACTGGAGCTGGAGCTGGAGCTGGAGCTCTTTGGTTGAACCGTGAAGAGGGTTAGGGCTTCAAAGTGTCTACTGTACTGTCCAGTAGTCTTTTTTGTTTTAAAGTCACTTATTCCTTGTTTTTTTCTTTTTTTTTTTTAATAACTTTTCATGAATCTAACGGCTATATTTAGATCTCACTTAAAAAAATTATATTAAATCAATTTTTTTATAAAATAGGCAGTGGGTCACTAAGGTGCGCCTTATAAGGGCCTTGAGCCTCACATAAAAGCCCAAAAAGTGCGCTTTAAGCGCGACTAAGGGATATCGCCTCGCCTAGTAGGTTTCGAAGCCCAAAGCCCGCGCCCACTTGCGCCTTGCACCTAGGGCGCGCTTTTAACAACTATGATTTTATGTAACATTCTACAGTTAATCTATATGCATAACCGATATTGCCTTATTAGTCAAGATGCATAATTATTTGAAGTAAAGATATCTGATTAATCTGGTTTATATAATTCTACTTCTTGATCTAACAATTTTTAGTTATGATAGGAAGGAATTTTGACAGAAAAATGTAAAGTCTTACTGGTGCATATTGTTGGTTTGTTTTCACATATTGTAATTCTATTATCTTTTATAAGCCACTGGGGCTAGCTTAATGGTGGGGGAGGATGGGGTAAAGGGTAGGACTAGGATAGGTTAGGGGTTTCAACCCCTCCAATTGTACCCCAAAAAAGGAAGAAAATTGTATTATTTTTTATATACCTTTTAGTAATATTATGCATAGGAGTTATAGGACTACTACAAACATAACACACACACACACACACACACACGCACATATTATACACACATATATATAGACAATCTATGATGGGTCATTGCCCCATCAAAACATCAGACTCTGTATCTGGTCAAGACCATTGAAATAGATCTAACAATAGTAAGGTAGATATGTTTCTAATATTCAAGGATCAACGATACAAAACGTTGTTTGTCTTTACTTTTATTTGAAAGGACAATATAGCTGTTTGTTTGAGAAAAGGGTTGAAGTTTTATTTTTATTTTGTAGATGAAGAGACTTTTTCATTTAAATTTTTCCTTTGTTGTTACTTATGTTAGACGTCATTAATTTTTTTAAAGGTGTAAATTGTCACATAGACCCACCATTTTGCATATAAAATGATGTTGCCCCATCATGTTTGATGGGGCGCAACAATGATGGAAACATGATGGGGCAGTGCCCCATCATAGATTCTCTCTCTCTCTCTCTCTCTCTCTCTCTCTATATATATATATATATATATATATATATATATATGAAACACTCTAATATGATGGGGAGAGGCCCATCATAATTTATGGGGCAACATCATTTTATATGCAAAATGGTGTGTCTGTGTGACAATTTAGACCTTTAAATAGATTGAGGATGTCTTATATAAGTAATAACATAGAGAAAATTGGAATTAAAAAGCTTTTCACTAAATAAATAAGTTTCATTTGTTTCCTGAGGCACTTGGCTATTTTTTCCGTTCAAATAAAAATGATGATGTGTAAGATTTTGCATCATTGGACCTTGTGGAAAATATATATATATATATATTCTTTTTTTTTCTTTGATGGGAAACAGAGAATTTTATTAACAAAAAGGAAGATGTACAAAAAGAGGAGGATGGGAAATCCTTCTTAAGGAAATCCCCAAAGACTATACCCCGTTGGATAAAAGATCTAACCAAGGATTTAAATATTGATATTGATGGATGTATTGAGGGTCCAAAATAGAGAAATATTGAGATATATATCAACGGTATTGAAAATATCAATATTGATTTAGAGAAATGATGGATATTATTAGTAAAACGTGGAAATTTTCAATGAAACCTTAGGTAACAATGATTTAGATTCTAATAGATAATTTAGAATCAAAAGATTCCAAATTTAATGTGTAGAAGACAAGTATGAGTTGTGAACTCCTCTAGGCGCCAGTGGTCCTCTGAATATATAGAGCAATATGGGATATGACATGTCGTTACTGATTTATGAGTGTATGGCAGTATGAGTGGCATGGGTTTTCCAGGCTTGCATTATGCACCCTATAAAGGCTGTGCACTGATAGGGCATATCCTATAAAGGCTTTGCAGGCATGATTGCATGAAATTAAACATCAGCTGTGTAAGTGAACCCACATGAAGCTCCACGTTAAGTGGAAGCTGTCAAAAGCATAAAAATAAAAATAAATAAATAAACAAAAGGAAAAGAAAAGAAGGAACCAAAAAAGAAGAAAGAAATGTGAATGCATTACTTTGTACCCCCCAATAGACAATATATTGTTGATATATGACCGTTATATTGTTGATAGGTCTTCTTTTTGAGTTTTGTTGGAGTCGCTTAGAATTTTTAGAAGAAAATTTTATATGATAGGCGACTTCGACTTTTCAATACTTCAAAGACTTATGCACTTATAGTTTTGTGTTTGGTGGTATACTTTTGGTATACTTGTATATGGGTTTACCCCTTTTTTGCGAATATAATCTTACCTTTTCATAAAATTAAAAAAAAAAAATGATATATATATATTTATCAACAACAAAAGGACTATATATTAATAAAAAGAAAGAAGTACAAAGAAGGGGACGAGAAGTCCACCAGAAAACAAGAAAGGGAGGAGGATAAGCATAAAACAAACAGAACTAATCAGCTAACCACAAACAGCCAACCAATCATGTTTTAATAAGAATAATGGAATATCTTTAAACTCTTTAGAGTAATGAGCCCAGAAAGAACCCAAGAAATGGACTCTGTCCCACAGATCCGCCAAAAAGGATTCCTTGTCCTCAAAAATCCTTGCATTCCTTTCCAGCCAAACTACCCAAAAGACTGTGAGAACAGCACAATTCCAAAGAACTTTGCTTTCTTGCCCCTTCCAAAAGCCCAAAAATCTATAGCAACAAAACTTTCAAGACCTCTTGACATCACCAAAATCTCAGAACTAAGACTAAAAAGTCTCTGCCTCATAGCTGAGACCGTAGCACAATGCAAGAAAAGGTGATCAACTATCTCAATTGCTTTTCTACACGACACACCATTGCGGACATGCATAAAGAGGGGGCCTTCTTCGTTGGAACCTGTTGTTGGTATTAATTCCTTTATGAACAGCTGACTAAACAAAAACCTTCACTTTAAGTGGCACACTGGTATTCCAGATCAGGGTAGAAGGGGGGAAGGGCAGCGCAATCAATTAATTTCTCATAGGAAGACTTAACTGAAAAAACTCCAGAAGGATTGTCTACCCAAATCTTCCTATTAGGAATGGACAATCTCAAAGAAAAACTCTCCAGAATCATCATTAAAGAAGCAAATTCTGAACACTCTCTTTCATTACGACCCTGAAAGAAATTAAAATCCCATCCCCCAGTGTGTGAATTTGGAGAAAACATAGAAAGAATAGAGGCATTATGGGACAAAGAGAGCCTATACAAGCGAGGAAACAGGGAAGAGAAAGGAGCATCACCCCTCTAATGGTCTTCCCAAAAACGAACTCTATCCCCTTTCCCAATTGACAAAGAAACAGATTCCAAAAAGGTGGGTAGCCCTTGTGATATGAATTTCCACGGACTTCTGGCTAAAGACCTAGAGCTTACTTGAGCATCCCAACCGTTAACCTGAACCCCATACTTACTTTTGATAATAGCATGCCAAAAAGAATCACGTTCAAGAGGGAATCTCCACAGCCACTTAGCAGTCAAGGCGACATTTCTCTCCCTAATATTCCCCAACCCTAATCCTCCTTGAGACTTAGGTCTGGACACGATGACCCAATGAATCAGGTGGTCTTTCTTACCCTCACCACTGCCACTCCACAGAAAATCTCTCATAAGCTTTTCTAGAAGGCGAGACACCTTAACTGGAATCCTTAAAAGAGATAGATAATAAGTCGGAATGCTAGACAAAACTGATTGAATTAGTATCAATCTACCGCCTTTTGAAATTAAAGCTCTCTTCCAACCATCCAACCTTTTCCTTACTCTTCCAATGACTGGGCTCCAAAAACAAGAGGATTACCCCCTAGGGGGAGGCCGAGATATGAGAAGGGCCATTCACCTACAAGCAATCCAGCTGGTCAGCTAATCTTTGGATCTTATTGCTCTCACAATCAATGCCTACAATGGCACTTTTTCCCATGTTAACTTTAAGACCCGACACCATTTGGAAGACTTGCAGAATATGTTGGAAGTTGGTAAACTTATGTTCATCCCCCGATGAAAAAAATAGAGTATCATCTGCAAATTGTAAGTGAGAGACATGCTCCCTGATCTCAACGATTATGGTCTGAAAAATCAAATATATCAGCGATATATTGGTGATTTATCGTCATATTAGTAGATACTGAGACATTATTTAGCCTACATTTCATTTGGTAATAATTTCAACCAAAATATCGTGTTATTTGTCATGTTTTAGTTTTTTTCATACCTATATAATCGTATCCTGTGTCCATGTTGTGCTAGATATATGTTAAATTTGAAAATTTGTCACATTCTGCACCTTTTATTCCTTTGATTTACAAAATTCATGGCTCCTTTTTTCCAAGATGCTAGATGTAAGTAGTAGTTCTCTTTTTCTTTAGGTTTTATTTTGCTTTGCTCTTGTATATGTCTTATGTACTTGGGCTTCCCCCCATCTTTTGCTTCTAATACAATAGTTACTTCATCAAAAAAAAAGAAAGAAAAGGATGCTAGATGTAGTAGAACTATAAAAGAGTTGTGCCCAGTCACAGAGCTTGAGTTGAGCAGCTGTGTAATGCTAGCAAATAAAAAGATTGTTAAATTGTTCATGTATATGTTGAGAACGATAGTATCAGTTCATATTTTCCGTTTTTGGGTTTATGCTGGTCTAGCCTCTTACTACCTAAATAAGATTGGCCTAAGATCAGTTTAAAAAAGCAGTTATATGTCTTCTCACAAGTTGTTTCTTAGTGCATTCACACGATAAATTGTTTAGTAACACTTCATAATTTTCTCAGGGTCTTGAGGATAAAGCTTGGCGAACGAAACAAAGTAGCGTACAATTACTTGGTGCTATGGCTTACTGTGCGCCTCAACAACTGTCTCAATGCCTCCCCAAGATTGTGCCAAAACTGACTGAGGTTTACTTGATATAAACACAACTATGTGACTCTCTATTCTAATATAATATTGTTTCATTGTTCAAATTACTCTTCTGATTACAGGTGTTGACAGATACTCATCCCAAAGTCCAGTCGGCGGGGCAAATGGCCCTTCAGCAGGTGATAGTTTGTGTCATGAATTACTCTGCGGTTTATCTTTTCTATTCTTGTGTTAAGTTTTCCCTGTGCTTTTTTAGGTCGGGAGTGTAATAAAGAATCCAGAAATATCTTCCCTTGTCCCAACTCTTTTAATGGGTCTTACAGATCCGAATGACTATACAAAATACTCCCTCGATATTCTTCTTCAAGTAAGGTTCATGGACTTATTTATTTAATTATTTTAATTATTCTCTTTTCCTTTTTATTTATCTAATTTTGCATTTTCATTTGTTGCAGACAACTTTTATTAATTCGATCGATGCTCCTTCACTTGCACTGTTGGTGCCCATTGTCCACAGAGGGCTAAGGGAGAGGAGTGCTGAGACCAAAAAGAAAGCTGCCCAAATAGTTGGAAATATGTGTTCATTAGTGACAGAACCAAAGGACATGATTCCATATATTGGGTTGCTCCTTCCTGAAGTTAAAAAGGTACTTCCTTTAGTACCTAAAATCCTACATTTTGACCTTTCTCTATATGACTTTTCTCATATTTGGATTCCTAATATAAACAGGTTCTCGTGGATCCGATTCCAGAAGTACGGTCTGTTGCCGCAAGGGCCCTTGGGTCCCTAATAAGAGGAATGGGAGAAGAAAATTTCCCAGATCTTGTTTCATGGTTGTTGGATACTCTTAAATCTGATATTAGTAATGTTGAGCGCTCTGGTGCTGCTCAAGGGTTGAGTGAGGTCAGAATTCATTATTTTTTTTTTATTTTTCCATTTTTTCCCCTTTGTTCTAATTAATTGTTGGAACTTTTGTGCATCATGAATCCATATTTGAGGATTTCACTCAGTCTTACATCAGTTGTCAATCTTGTACAGTGAGAAATTCAAGATTCAGAAATTATTTGTCATTGGTATATTTTGGAATTTGGGAGAAAGTCTAGAAAATATTGGGAGTAAGAGAATTTAAACAATGAATTTGGGAGTGGGATAAGTAATGCAGTTTAGGACAACACAAAGGAAATTATTTTTGTAGTTTAACTGGAATAAATTTGAATTTCACATTTGGTTGAGGAATCATTCACGATTTTTGGTGTTTGCTCAATTGATGGTAAAGTCGAGAATCTTTGGAGTACTTGGATGATTTGTTTTTGTGTTGTTGTGTGGTCTTGGGATCTATATTTCATTAAGTGCATCTTAACCACAAGCTTGTAACTGACGTGGTCATGCATTGATGTGCATTTTAGTTATTCAATTCAATTTCTAGATTGGTCTATCATATGGACATGCATTAAAGGTCTCGTATTTTGGGATTGATTACAAGATTAAAGTTGAGATTTGGCAGGACTTGATCTCAAGAAATTGAGCTGAGTGTCTTGATAATCAAAATATTCAACTGGTTAGATCTTTGGTGGATTTTTATTGCTTTTTTGTAAAATTTGAATAAAACTTTTCCTGTCATGAAATATGCCTATAAATGGAAAAATTTAGCAGAAAATATTGGTATTTCTTCTTGTGATTTTTGAAGAATGAAATTCTTTTGACATGGGGATGCACTTTGGGAAAGGTAAACCAACTTCCTGTTAAAAGCGTGCTTGGAAAAAATGGTAAGTGAAGTTCACAGGTTTTGGAAGTGTGAATTCAATTTGAGGGAACCTTGAATCTAATTCAAAGGAAAGTGTGGCTATTGTAGACCTGAAGTGTGATATAACAAAACTCTTCCAATGAACTTTGAATCTTGCATTGGAACACAGTTCTTTGAAAGCTGACTTTCTCTTTCTCCTGGGTGCTGAGGCACTACGCTTTGTAGAGTTCGACCATTTTTTTTAAGTTATCTAACTAGTGAGTACAGAACTGTGGATGAAACAATGAGATTGAAGAATTAGTTTTATAATTAAGCATCTATATGGCTCCATATGGTTGACGGGATTAGGATGAGGGAAAGGAAAGTGCAAGAAAGTAAATGAAAAAGAAAGTAAACGAAAATGATAATATTGGAAAATTATTTTCCCTCGTACATTTGGTTTACAAGAAAGTTATGGGAAAATATGAAGTCTTACTTTCCCATGATGCTTTTTTGTATAAAAAATGCAGGATGTGTTTTGTGGGAAAGTTTTTCCTGCAGGAATAAGATAGTGGGTAATTATATATGTTTCCAATAAGATTCCTACTCTAACGAAATACACAAAAAGTGCAAGAAAGTTTACTTTTCTTTTCCTGTCAATCAAAGGAAGCCTATATTATAATTTTGCAGAGTCAATATATGATTACTGTTGAGAAATCCTGCACCCCACATTACCCAAATAATGGGTTAGTTTCTCTTAACATAGTATCAGAGCTGTAGTTTCAGGAGGTCTTGGTTCCTAGTCTTGTTACATTTGTTTGTTTATTACTCATTAGTTTTTCTGTTTGTTTGTTTGTTGGTTGTGTGTCCATCTTTCCCTGTGAAAAATGGGGTTGTACGTTGGGGGAGTTTTAGCATGATATACAGTATTGGCTCTTCGTTCTTTCTCTAATAGGTTAAGCTTCTGTGGTGAAGTGGTAACTTAACATGTTATCAGAGCTTGTTGTTTTTGGGCCCATTCCATTTGTGAGCCTCTCTTTGTTCTCTACGTGACATGCCAATTCTTTTTCTATTGGGCCTACAGGTGAGGAGAAGTGTTGAGTAGTCTCATACCCCAGATCACCCAAATATTGGGTTTAATATGGTTTCATAGACGTGTTTGGGACCTCTACTTGATAGCTTAGGCTTTTAAGTTTGAAACTCGACATTCACAATTTGGCCGAGCTAGCAAGGCATTATAAACACTGGGTAGAACTCAGCAAATTATGTTTAGGATTTCCTAAGCAGGAACTCTTCTAGTCGTAAATTTGGAAGTATTTTTTCTTAAACCTTTTATATCTTTTATACTTGTTTGTCAATAGGTTTTATTATTTTCTCTTTTGTTTTGGCTTTTTTTTCCCCATCCCCACTCCCAACATGTTGGCTTTATTTTCATCTAATTTTTTATGACTCTGTGTTTTGTTAAAATTGTCATGGTCTAAGAGGTGGGTCTGTCTGTCTCCAGGTTTTAGCTGCACTAGGCACAGAATACTTTGAGCGCGTACTTCCTGATATTATAAAGAACTGTTCTAGTCAAAGGGCATCTGTCCGTGATGGATATTTAACACTCTTCAAGGTGAAAACATTGAATTGTATGATTTTGCATGGTTACTATAATGGTTTGCTTTTATGGATTCCATTTTGTGGTTGCTTTCTTATGGAAGTTCCTTTTTAGTATTTGCCACGGTCATTAGGTGTGCAATTCCAGAACTATTTGCAGCAGGTGCTGCCTTCTATTTTAGATGGTAATCACACTTTCTCCTCTTTTTCTTTTTTTTTTGTTTTTTTTGGGGGGGGGGTTGTCATGTTAAATACTAAATCTGCAGTTTTTCCCTTGTGGATTTTCTATGTGAATGTTTCAGAATATTATCTCTGCTTATACATTTACAGGTCTTGCCGATGAGAATGAGTCTGTACGTGACGCAGCACTCAGTGCTGGGCATGTTCTGGTGGAGCATTATGCAACTACGTATGTGCTCTTATGTTTTATTTATTTATTTATTTTTTAATAATATTTTATTATACGGTGAAGCATATAGGATTGAAATTCATCACCTGGAATAATATGGCTTTTGGATTCTATTTTTGAAAATGTTTTGAGCATGATGAAAGCAAATTAAAAAATGAAATTTTGAAGGGGGAAAAGCAACATATTGTTATTAAAATCAGTTAATTATGCAATAGGCCTTTTTTGTTATTTATACAGTTTGGCTTATATTTTAATATTAAAAAATTTAAAAGTTTGAATAGACTCCTACTGGAATCACGCACAAGATTAAGATGTATAAAAAATTGAATTCTTGTGATAAATTCAGTTTGTACATGTTTAAGTAAATAGTCTGCTATAAAAGTTTCGGAGAATTTTATGACAATGGTTTTAGTGAACAAATAACCAGTCTCATTTTGTGTTGTCTTGTTGTTTTTCTTCATGTCAGGTCTTTACCTCTGCTTCTTCCAGCTGTAGAGGATGGCATATTTAATGACAGCTGGCGCATTCGACAAAGCTCTGTTGAATTGTTAGGTGATCTATTGTTTAAGGTATATGTTTCCTATCTTATTCGAATTTATCTTTGTGGGGGATTCCATAAGGTTGGTAATCTGAGGTAATTGGTATTTTATCCAGGTTGCTGGAACTTCTGGGAAAGCAATACTTGAGGGTGGTAGTGATGATGAAGGTTCTAGTACTGAAGCACATGGGCGTGCCATCATTGAGGTACTAGGCAGGGAGAAGCGAAATGAAGTTCTTGCTGCATTATATATGGTTCGAACGGATGTCAGTCTATCAGTGCGTCAGGTAACGAGGCTAAGAATTTTTTAAATAGTTGCTTGTTCCACATGACTTCTATAAATGTTTTCATATTGGCACTGTTAAGTGTGCAGCCTGCTCTATTCTGAAGTCTGCTCCCCTCTCTCCTTTTCTTTTGGCAGGCTGCCTTGCATGTGTGGAAAACAATTGTGGCAAATACTCCAAAGACTCTCAAGGAAATAATGCCAGTTTTAATGAATACACTCATCATTTCTCTTGCATCATCATCTTCTGAAAGGCGACAGGTTATTTTTCTCTTCCTTGTAGTCATTTTCCAAGTTTAATTTACACAATTTGTAAATCACGTTCATGTACTTTAAGGTTGCTGGACGATCACTGGGTGAGCTTGTTAGGAAACTTGGTGAAAGAGTACTTCCTTTGATCATCCCAATTTTATCTCAAGGGCTGAAAGACCCCAATCCTAGTCGAAGACAGGTGAGATATCCACCCATGATATTCTATTTTTATTAGTCTCTTTATCTTGTCACTACAATGTTGCAACTGTATTATTGATTAAAATATTTTTTGGTAAATTGTGTTATGTCTCCTTGGCAACAAATTATGTTTTCCAGCTTTGAAAATGTTTGTGACTATTTTATAATAGAATTCATATTTTTCTTTAATTACCATGTTAATTGTTTTATTGGCTAGGGCAATATCCACCTTTGTCTTGGTTTACATGTTGATTTGAATTTGGAACAAGAGCAAAGAACACGGTTTTGGATTTTTTATATTTTTAGCTTACCAATTCTATCTTTCTGTACTTGTATTTCGTCAATATTTGTTGCATCATTATCTCAGAAGTATACTTGACTATTTTCCTTCCTGTCAAATCTGGAATTGTGGCTGGTCTAACTGGGTCTGTTGGATACACCAAGCTATTAACATCCATCTAAATTCGAATATTGGTATCATTTATGATTAATTAGGCAAGGACTTTAATATCGATATCAATGGATATATTGAGGGTCCAAAAATACGGATATATCGTTGGATATATCGACAATATCGATATCGTTTTAAAGATATGGTGGATATTATAAGTTAAATACGGATATTTTTATTGAAACTCTGGAAAACAATGATTTAGGCTATAATACACAATCTAGCACCAAAATATTGCAATTTAAATGTGTATAGGACAAATATGTGTTGTATAGGGTATAAAATGTAAGTCGCGCTTAGAAAATAAATAATAGAGATTTATGTAAATTCAACATTTAAATATCACATAACATTAAAAGGAAGAGATTTATGCTTTTGTTATGCACTTATGCACATCCCAGGGGTAAATTTGAAAAAAAAATTATAATGATGAGGCATGTAAGGAGCACTTCTATGTGTATGTATATGTTATAAAGTAAATATGTGAGTGGTGCCAAAAAAAATATATATATATATATGTGGGATAAATTTGAAAAAAATTTAACCATGGGTGTGGTAAATTTGAAGATAAGTTTTGAAACTATGGAAGAATTGTAATAATAATACTTTGAGGGCTTAAAATGTGAAATTGGTCTTTGTTTATATAAAAATAGAATAAAATAGAGGGTATAATTGCAAAGTAACGAAGATAATAAGGTGTTCTCACTTCTCATGATGGAAACCTAGAATCAGTCAACACCTACAGCCTATCAGCGATAGTATCTTCCTTTGGCACCTACTCCGGCACCAATGGTAGCATCTCCGGCAAAAATTAGGTGAGTTTGACTTCTTCTTTTTTTCCCATTCTTCTTCTTCTTCTCCTCTGGTATCTTCTTCTTCTCCTCTGGTACCTATTCTGACACCAACTATGGTAGCTATTGTGGTATGTGGAATCTGATGATATTGATCAGCAGGATTAACCGAGGGGTTCAGGGGGCGTAGCCCCGCGTACAACTTTTTTGTACTTTTATGTAAGGGTAATTTAGGTATTTTCCCATAGTTTTATATTAACCCTGATTTCTTTAATATTCTTCTTCTTCTCTTTCTCCTTCTTCTTCTTCTCTCTGGTACCAACAAGGGACAAGATCATATGGTCGAAAAACACTCAAACACCAATTCAGTGGAATGATATAAAGCAGAGTGCCGATATTGACGATATATCGACGATATATTGTCGATTTCTCCACGATATTTGATATAATGCTGACGATATTACAAGTTATTGAGATATCGACGATATATCGCGATACATTGTCGATATCTCTCGATATTTTGTTTTTTTTCAAATTTTCCAATTTCGCATGCGAATATCGTATCGCTACCCTCCGATATGGCGATATATCGCGATTTTTAAGACCATGTAATTAGGTCCATTTTAAGTCATGATCATTTATTTAATTTCATTAATTGGAAATCAGTTGTTTGTTACACTCGTAATTCGTATAGGTCCTTGATATTCTTGAGCTGCTTTGTTATCCTTTGATATTCAATATCTTGTCTGGTGACTTGTTTATACAAGTAATTTCACTCTTGCCTCGATATATATTGGAGAAGAACATAGTAACTAGTAAGCATAAGAAATCTAGGGAACGGGAAAAGTGTGAACGATGAGGCAGGCATCGAGGCATGTGTAATGTTTTTCATCCACCAAGTATGGCATCATTATTCAGCACGGCAGAGTATATTGGCTGGGGCCTTTTCCTTTATTTCTGGTGTAATCTTCATATATTCTTATGCAAAAATACAAAAACACAAAAAAGTTTGAACCCTTACAAAAATGTTACCTATATTTACTTCAAAAACACATTCCTGAGAACACGTGTAGTATGGATTTTATTTATTTATTATTTATTTATGGTTTTTTTGTTATAGTGGTGGGTGTGTAGAGAACTGATTGAAGGAGGGAAAAAAGTAAGGGGATTTAGTGTTGATCATTGTGTAGGTTGGTGGTATTGGTGTTGTTACTAATCTTCGTTGTGTAATGTGTTCTTCCTGTCAGAGAATGACCCCTTGTTTACTGATTGTATCATCTCTTATCCTGGAAAAAACCCTAATTAGACTGAGGAAAGGAGATTGGATTGGTCTGTCTTATATTTGGCAAGATATTCACTGAAACACCCGTGGAATGATTTTTCATACCAGTATTGCTTTTATTTTCCTTTTAACCTTCAAGTTTCAACTCCCTTTTCATTGTGTTCCAAATTCAGATTCCTCTCTCTCTCTCTCTCTCTCTGGATCTGATATTTTAGCATTTTTCAAAGAATTTTTGTTTTTTGGTCTTTAAATTTTCATGAATTATTACTTCTTCCCAAGAAAATAGTTTTCATTACTAATTTAGAGAAGCTTATTTTTAAGGATGCTTGTAATAATAAGTATAATAAAAAATCAATAATAATATTAGCATTGTTAATTGAGATTTTAATCACTTGACTGACAGGGTGTATGCATTGGTCTGAGTGAAGTTATGGCCAGTGCTGGTAAGAGTCAGTTATTGACTTTTATGGATGAGCTAATCCCTACAATTCGGACAGCGCTTTGTGATAGGTTTGTTATATAACATTCATGGTTCTACAAGTGCACATAATTTTGCTATATTGAGTTTTAATCATTCGTCTTGTGACAATAATTATTATGCTTTCATTTTGGTTTAACAGCATGCCTGATGTTCGTGAGTCTGCAGGCATGGCATTCAGCACCCTTTACAAGGTGGTCTTTTCTAGAATTGTTTGTCATTTGTGATTTTATATTTTATATGTAAGTTGAGAAAGAACATAAACAGTAATAGCTCATCATGTATAGAGTGCTGGATTGCAAGCAATCGATGAAATTGTACCAACTCTTCTGCATGCTTTGGAGGATGATCAAACCTCTGATACTGCCCTTGATGGCCTCAAACAAATCTTAAGGTAAGATATCACTATGCTCTACATATAACCGTTGACTTACTTTTTAAATATTTTACACTTTTTATGGGAGTTAATTTTCTACATTCATCAATTGTAGTGTCAGGACTACGGCTGTTCTGCCTCATATCTTGCCCAAGCTGGTCCATCTTCCCCTTTCGTATGTAGAATTTCTGTTAGTTTTCTATATAATTTAAGATTTTGTGACTGGTCTTTGACTGAAAGTTTTGTATATGCATCTAGTGCATTCAATGCACATGCTCTGGGAGCTTTAGCAGAGGTTGCAGGACCTGGTCTTAACTTTCACCTGGGTACTGTCCTTCCAACTTTACTCTCTGCTATGGATGATGATCACATGGTACGATACTAGCATGATCTCACATTTTCTGGAGTACTATCTTCTCCCAATCGTAAATGCCGATCAAATTTTTTCTACTTGCTTGCTATATATTTTATGGCTTGTTCTGTTCTGTTGAATTATTTTCTGCTTGTGGAAAACCTAGGATGTCAAAAAATTGGCAAAGAAGGCAGCAGAAACTGTGGTTTTGGTCATTGATGAGGATGGCATTGAGCCTTTGATATCAGAACTACTTAAAGGAGTTGGTGATAGTCAGGTATTTTTGTGATTATTTACCTATGTCCATTAGGCTAATATTTTAGGATTGACCTTTCTCTCTGTGTTTGCATGCACATGCTATCTGTCTCTGATTTTGTTGTCTTTTGTGGTTACAGGCTTCAATTAGAAGAAGTTCATCTTACCTTATAGGATACTTCTTCAAGAACAGCAAATTATATTTGGTTGATGAAGCTCCAAGCATGATATCCACCCTGATTATTTTGCTTAGTGATCCTGATTCAGCTACTGTTGCGGTATTATCTTATAAGTAGCTAAAGGTTTGCTGTTTTTCTTCCATGTTTTTCAAAGTATCTTATGTTCTATTTTTCAGGTTGCTTGGGAAGCTTTGTCTAGGGTTGTTGGTTCAGTGCCGAAGGAAGTACTTCCTTCATATGTAAAATTAGTACGTGATGCGATATCAACTTCCAGGGATAAAGAGCGTAGGAAAAGGAAAGTAAGTGCATCCTAAATTTGCAGTTTAGATGAACATATTCTCATATGAATGATGCTGTAAAGCATGATGGATTACAATGGTGTGTACTTGGACCATTTGAATGCCTCATTGTTTTGTTTGAATGAACTTTCAGGGAGGACCAGTTCTCATACCTGGATTCTGTCTTCCGAAGGCTCTCCAGCCACTGCTTCCAATCTTTCTCCAGGTATTCCTTCATTTCTCGTTCTTGCTTGCTCCATGTCAAATTGACGGCACTATCAAAAATTGTATATAAGCTTGAGAACTATTGTACTTTATCGTAGTTTGTTCATGATATACCACTTGGAAACACAGCCCTTCTTGGGGATGCATGGCTGATCCCTGGCTTGGATTTTGAGATCTTTCAGTGGCCTGGGCTCATTGCATTTTTTTGTTATCCTTGTGTGCTTTCTTGTTTTATATCACGTTTATGTTTCTGAGAAGAAGATAAAAGTTTCCATAACTTAATTTGTCCATTATTTTTTAGGTAAAAAGGTTAATTATATGATCCACAATGTTATATTGAATTCTATTATATTTCTGGCAATGTCTTCTATAATTTAGCAAGGTAGTCTAGTCTCTAATATCTTTTTCTTTTCTTTTCTTTTTTTTCCTCTAGGGTCTAATTAGTGGATCCGCAGAACTAAGAGAGCAGGCTGCACTGGGTCTTGGGGAGCTGATTGAAGTGACTAGTGAACAAACACTGAAGGAGTTTGTCATTTCCATAACAGGGTTGGTACCATGAATAATTTGTAGACGCTGATTGTACAATAAATCTTAATACAATTGAAGACTGTGAGGGGGAATTTTGACTTCACCCAGAAGAACGTTTATTCATTGTTGTAATTTAAAATGCCTGATATTCTACAAAACACTTTCTTATTGGAAGGACATGCCACGCTTAGCGATATTGGTTCAATATCTCCATTAAAATAGAGCAGTTTAAGCTTTACCTGCTTCACCTTATATATTCGAAATTGGGGGCAATATGTACGTTGAAATTTAGAAGTTTTTTGCCTAACCATATTCTTTCCTATTGTATTAAATTATAGTCATTAAATTGATAGTGGCAAACTCTTGCCTGTATTAATGGTGATCATTAATCTTTCCCTAAAATGTATGATGCATCAATTGATGGTCTCTGAGAGGGAATTGACTCTTAGAAATACACATGTAGGATTTTATTGTGCTACAACCGTTTTAAAACCGTCAAATTCACAACTTGAATCACAATCGAACAAACTTGATCGTGAAATGTAAATCCCTTATTAGAACCTTGTTTTGATGTTTTCTTTAATTTTATATTTCATGATTGTATATCAAGCTTAGACTCTTAAGAGTGTCTCATGATTTCACTTCATATGACCTTCATATTCCCTTATTGTTTTTTTGTCTTCCTCCATGCTCTCAGAAGCTAATTAAGGGATTTATTTAAAGTGCTGTGAAAATATTCATTATTAAATCAACATTTTGCAGACCTTAAGGGGCCATTTTTTATCCTCCTTGTGGGGATTAGATATTTTTGTTTCATTATTGTCTGATTTGTTTCTTTAGTTTGGTAGTTTTGTACTTTAATTTTTGCGAATAATTTTATTCATGAGAATTGCTGTGTTAAAATATGGGAATGCTTGACAATAGCTCTTCCACTGGACAGAAGTTTACAGTTTTCGTGTGAATCATGATGCAATGTTCCATGGAAACTGACTTTGATCATTACCTGTATTTGAACTGCAGGCCTCTCATTCGGATAATTGGAGATCGGTTCCCTTGGCAGGTGAAGAGTGCGATTTTGTCTACTTTAAGCATCATAATACGAAAGGGCGGGATGGCCCTGAAACCTTTTCTTCCTCAGCTTCAAACAACATTTATAAAGTGTCTTCAGGATAACACAAGGTTAGTTTAGAATATCCAGTTTAGTATTTATTTATTCATTTATTTATTTCTTAACAATTGGAGGTGACTACTGCATACCACAAATTATCTGTTGTGGTGATTTAGAGTCCCTTCTATTTGGAACATAAATATTTCATTTTCTTTCTGTTTCATGGTGCTCTCTATATGTGTGCATATCGCTGTTGTTTAGTTGCTACTGGATTAGTTTTGTCTTGCATATGATCACTTTTGTTGTTAAATTATTAGCTCACTGGATCTTTTACTGGCATATGTCAATCCTTAATGGCCTATGTATCTATTAAGTTGCATGTTCTTCATGAGATGTTTATGAATCGTGTTCCGTTGCAGGATTGTCCGTTCAAGTGCTGCCCTTGCACTTGGAAAGCTTAGTGCGCTCAGTACGAGGGTTGACCCTTTAGTCGGCGACCTCCTGTCCAGTTTGCAGGTGATTTGTGTTTCTTTTAATCCTTGTTGTACATAAATATTAGAACTGGTTAATATAAAAGGAACTATAATACTCAGGCATCAGATGGTGGGGTCCGGGAGGCAATTCTGAGTGCTTTGAAAGGTGTCCTGAAGCATGCTGGGAAGAGTGTGAGTGATGCTGTTAGAACCCGTGTGTACATTCTCCTGAAGGATTTAATCCATCAGGATGATGACCAAGTTCGAAGTTCTGCTGCAAGCATATTGGGCATCATATCGCTGGTATGTTGTTGGCTTTTTTTGGATTAAGGAACTTTTCCCTTTAATATTGTTACAGTTAAGTTGTGTTCAGGGTTCACTTTAAGAATGAAAGCTGATAGCTTTGCCAAATGTTTTAGGTTTGGCTCAAACATGATGTTAGTGTTTTGTATTGGTGCTAATTATTAATAATTTTGTTGTGAATTTATACTGCACTATATAACTTAACAAGAACTGCAGGGCCAGTTGTTGAGATCTTCTGTTCCATACTCCCATCATTATAACTGCATTGCAATATACATTTTCTTTTAAGGATCGTCATATTCCAATCTGTACTTCCTTCAACTAGTGTTCTGATTTGGTGTTATTTGTAATTGACTTCCAATATTGGTACTGCAGTACATGGAAGATGGTCAGCTGTTTGACCTACTTCAAGAACTCTCTATTTTGGCCTCATCTCCCAGCTGGTCTGCTAGGCATGGCTCGGTACTTACAATTTCATCTATGCTTAGGCACAATGCATCCATGATTTGTATGTCTACAGAGTTCCCATCAATTGTAGGCTGCCTGAAAGATACCTTGAAAGATGAGAAGGTATGATATTGCTGACATAATCACAACATATGGTTCTAGAATTGGCTGATTTCTGACACTTTTCATAAACAGTTCCCTATTCGTGAAACTTCAACCAAAGCATTAGGAAGGCTTCTACTTCATCAAACTCAAAGTGATCCTTCAAACACCACTTTATATATTGAGATTCTTCCGTTTATTGTATCATCTTTGCATGATGAGTCCAGTGAAGTCAGAAGAAGGGCATTGTCTGCACTAAAAGCAGTTGCAAAAGTATGTACTCAAGCATTGGTACCTTCTTACTAAAATCATTGGCTTTTGTGTTATTTGAATCCCATTGGAGAACTTGTATGTAGAATCTAAATGTAGTTAATTGTGTGGCAGGCAAATCCTTCAGCCATCATGAACCATGTTATGATTTTTGGTCCAGCACTTGCTGAATGTTTGAAGGATGGAAATACTCCAGTGAGACTTGCTGCAGAACGATGTGCTTTGCATGCCTTCCAATTGGCAAAGGGTATTCTTTTTCTTTTTAATTTTTTTTTTCCCAAACCTCCTGCTTGTCGCTTTTCAGCTAGCCAATTGTCCTGGGGTGGTTTTCTATTGCTGTGACCATTTAATATCACCATTTTACAGCTTCATAGAATGTTTTTCACGTTTGAACTTCAGTAAAACAAATAGACACTGGCTGTTTTAACTTCTTAGGTTATTGGGTAATGTTTTATAGGTACGGAAAATGTTCAAGCTGCACAGAAGTTTATCACAGGCTTGGATGCTAGACGAATATCAAAGTTTCCAGAACACAGGTATATTATCAAGAACTTGTTAGTCTTTAGCGTGGACAATTCTTAATCCTTAATTTTGAAATTTCACGTGGTGATAGTGAATAGTTGGAAATTTCTTAGCATGCATTTTAGTAAATTGGGTTTTTTTTTTTTTTTTTTTAATTTTTAATTTTTTTAAATTTTTGATAAGAAAAAAAAATATTAATTGGGTTTTCAGTTGTGTTCATTTATGCAAATACAATACCAGATAAATTTGGTTAATATAAAATTCATGGATAAAATTATTAATTTTACTTGAAAAAATACACTATTTTTATAGGATAAATTTCACTTAGGCCTCTTGTCTATTAGCAAAAATATAGGCAGATCTCCCTACTTTCAAAAATTACACTTTGGCCCCCGTAGTATGCATCAGTAGTTATACTCTAATACCCAAGGGCAATGGGAGGGGGGCAACTAACCCTTCTTAATTTTTAATTTTTAATTTTTTTACAGTATGTATCGGTAGTTATACTCTTGTACCTCTCAATTTGTTTTTAGTACTTTTACCATATCTCCTTTTTTTTTTTTTTTTTTTCTTAATTTGATAAGAAACTATAAATATATAGAAAGAGAGAACTAAATACAACTTAGTGGGAAGAGATTTCCTTTGGTAAAGAAAAAACAAAACTAATACTATACTAAAGGCTCTATACAAGCTAGAAAGAAACAAAGGCATAAATAATAATAATAATAAATAGCCTCATAGAGGGGCAAAAAAACAAGGCCCTCTCAAAGATTGAGGCGAACTACCACCCCTCTTATCCAACTTTATCTATTTGCTTATTAGCAATTCTAGCCACCCAATTTTCTTGAGCATCTAAAGCATCTACTAGGTCAAGAATTTCTCTACCTTGAAAATCTCTCTAGTAATACGAACATATTTACAAGTTTCCTTATAAGTTGCTCTAACCTAATCAACCTTGTTAAGTTTCCAACCCAATAACCTAAGCGATTAGGTGGAGGACCTAAACAGGTATATGAAGCCATGTTAAAGTTGTAATCGATATTAGATGTGATACTTTTCCAGCACCCCCCTTCATGTGCAAGCCTAACAAAAGAAAACTGGACCTGTCACATGGACAACAAATACGGACTCACGAACAAAACGGCCCAATAATGACATGCTATGATACCATATTAAATTTCCAACCTAAAAGCTTAAGTTGTTGGGTGGAGGGTCCAAATAGGTATATGAAGTCATATTAAACTTATCATTTAGACGATGTGGGACGTGGGACGTGGGATGTGGGATGTGGGACTTCCCAACATACCCTTATGTACAAGCTTTACAAGACAAGAACAGATTTGTCACGTGGACAACAAAGAAGGGTTCAAGAACAAAACTGGCCTGATACCATGTTAAGTTTTCAACCTAAAAACCTAAGCTATCAGGAGGAGGCTCAAACAAGTATATGAAGTTTTGTCAAATCTTATATTTAGACAATGTGGAATGTGAGAGTTCCCAACATGCCACAAGGGTAGCTCAATTGGCAAGGGACCACGCCTCAAGAAGTTGAGGTCATGAATTCGACTCTTGCTAAACCCTTTGGGGCCATGCTCACAAGGTTTCATGGTTCTCGTGAGCTTTGGACTTAACTAGTCCGTATGGGTTTTGGGGTCTTGTATGGGCCCAAGGTTTTGCCCAAAGGGTTTTCTTGTTATCAAAAATTTGTTCTAACCCAATACATAACATTGGACGCATCTCCCTCGACTAGAAGCTGGTGCATACCCAGAATATAAGCCTCTAATCCCTTCTACAAGAGCCAACAACTCTGCCTTCAAAGCTAATCCTTCTCCTACACAATGAGAAAAAGCAAAAATTATTTACCCTCAGCAATCTCTAAAAATTACCATCAATTTCTGGTTGACCTGGACTCCCATGGGAACAACCATCAAATTAAAATAAGTGCACCCCATTTGGAGCTTGGCTTTTAGATCAGTAAAAGGTGCCGGGGAATGGGAAACTCACTTTAGGTTTGAGGCTTAGATGCAAGATGTTTTCATTGTAATAGTGAATTTTCAAATTTTAGATATTAATTCTACAACAATATGAAAAAGATTTCTTCTGGGCATGGTTTAATTTCATAACTTGGATTTTTCCGTCATGAGGATGTTAAATAAATACAGTGTGTGCCAATGACATGGTATGCTTGTTAATGTGTACAAGCATGCTTGCCTGTGCATGTATGGATTTGTTTGTTTGTGTATTGTATTGGGTGTGTATGTGCATGTGCTGCAATATTTTAGTTTGATTCAACGCTTTGACTGGATGTTGAAATGCAGTGATGACAGCGAAGACAGTGAAGATGACCTAGCAAGTGGCTAAAATTGCTTATTTGTTATACTTTCGAATTTGGAATCTTCCACTAGAATGGAACATCAAAAACTACGGATGAGATTGGGAGTCTCCAGCCGAAATATTTTGTGGCTTTTACGTGCTTGTTTGATAGGTAAATACCGGATACACATACAAAGAGAACAATAGAGCTTTGATACCCAGTTTTTCTTCACCTGGGCCTTATATTAATGGCCATGTAATTGTAAATCAGATATCAGCAAGAGTAACAGGTTACAACCGAGGGCGCATGGTCTCTCTGTTTTTTTGTTAAATAACGATGACAATATAGAGCTAATAAATAAAGTATTTGTCTCGTCATCTGTTGTCAATACTACTACAGATTACTAGCTCATTCCATCCTGCCAGATTTTCACATGGATGATAGTGTTCTCATTCCAAAGGTGGTGATTGCTGTTATTTTCTTCTATGGCATTGATTTTCCACTTTTATAGATTCTTACTCTCCCATGAGGATTGGGGGATGTTCCACCTGGTGCAACTACTGGCTGGTGAATCTGTCAATCACATCGTCAAAACTATGTAGAGCATCTAGGAGATATGATGAGAAGTTGTTAATGCTTTTGTAGTGTGATTTTGATTAAGCTAACATGTAATATTGACTAGTAATATAGCTTTGATTTAGCATTATGTTGTCTGTGCATGTAAATGTGATGAGCTAAATTCATTGCCTATGAGAGTACCCAGTCTCTACCATTTTGCATGCCCTTCAGTTACTACAAGAAATTGCCTCATAGACGAGTTGCTCTTACTAGTGCATCAGCATTTTCTTTCAGCCACCTTATAGAAAGATCAATCCTGAGGGAAGCCAACAGACATGACCGGGCCACATAAGCAATGATGTTCTTAGGTTCTGAGAGATTAAGCCATTGGACTTGGTAATGTGCGGTTAAGGTTTTATACAATGTCTTATTGGGGTGAATTTTTCGTTGTGTAATGTGATGGGAGGCATGGAGCTTATGTGAGTTGGTCATTTAATTAGGGTTTCCTCTAGTTAGATTATCTAAACTTAAGCCTACAATCGTGCATGGAAAAATGCTACTCCTACCACCAATTTTAAAAGAAAGAAAAATTTCATGTGATGTGACAGTTGACGTGACATTATCACGTCTACTTAATAATCCTTGGCTGTCATGGCAGCACAATAAAATCCCAAACCTTTGATTTAGATACAATGTCAATTTTAGCGTTTATTCAATTGGTTATTAGTGATTTTCTATAAATACGAGAAAAGATCACTTTGAGAATCAATTATATAGAGTATTTGTTCAATTATTATTGTGACAAAATTCATTATTGTAGATGGTCCTAACTTTTCCTTGGACGCATTTCAACATCCAAAAGGGAAATTTCCTCTGAATATGACTACACCTTGCCAAAGGATGCATTTCAATATCCAAATGAAAATTCCTTAAGATGTAACATCTAAACAAAGATATTGGGATTTTGTTGATAATACAAGATGTGTATACTCTTCAAATGATACTTAGGCTGAAATAGTGTTGCCCTATATTGTGGGAACTCATATCTTCCACTTATTTAAATGACAACAATTTACATTTAATGTGATTTACATTAAATAGGGGTTTCTTTTTTCTTTTTTCTTTTTTTTTTTTTTTTTGGAGTTAAAAAATTGGAGAATAGTTGCTGGAGGGCAGGATGACCCAAAAGGCTTATTTTGGCTTCAATTCTAGGGATCTGATTTTGCATTCTGATGTAGAAAAAGTGGCCACAAATTTCTTGGAGCATAAATTTTGATTGTTCAACAAAACTTTAAATGCCTGTAACTTTTTGGAAAAATCCTGCATGACAGATTGTCATTGTTTTTAGCAACGGCAATCCATGACCACTTAAATGATAAAAAATATATTTTTCTTCACACCTTCGCTATTATTATTATTCTTATTCTATTATTTTGTGGTTATGATTTGGCTGTCATTACTTTTGCAATAACAATCTATAGTACAATAGCACGTTCGTTGGATATTTTTCATGCCTCAGAACCAGTCGTTTTGATAGAAATTTTCCATTTTACGGAACCTTTTAGCAATAGTTTTTAGGGGTTTTGAGTCTCTTATTTTTTAAGAAAATATTATTTACTTGTTTTGAGTCAACTCCCAAAGTTTTGATCAAGAGAGGACTTTTCTTTTTCTTTCTATTTCTGATTATTTACTATTATTCATGCTTTCTGAGTATATACTTCATATAGAGTTCCTATTCCGTTTTGTTACGTATTCAAGGGCCGACAAGTGGGAAAATTATTCGATGTAATAATGGTAGGTGCATGTGTCGTGGAGGGAAAATTCGCCCCATATATGGAATTATTGCTCCTGCTGAAGGATTTTAGAGTTTCCTTCCAGTTTATTTCATTAATATCGACATGCTTTCCCTATGCCACATTTGAGATCTTCAATTCAAGTGTGAGCATTTTTTGTACTTTGATATGGAATTTTATCACGTTTCACATGACAAATTTCTGTAATTTAATACCTCTTTTTTGGGTACCCTCCACTTACAGGATAGGTCCTTCCTACACTTTTTCAGAGGATAGGGCAAAAATTGGAACCCCTAAATCAACCCCTTCCCAACTACAACAGGGGGAAAAGATACCACCACCACTACCACTACCACTACCACTACACCTCTTTATTGGTTTATTCAAAAAAAAATTAAAAAAAAAAAAAATACATGATGGGTTGTTTGAACAGTTTTCTGATTCCAAAAGCACATTTTGATGATGGCAGGTGAGGCCTATCATTTTCTTGTTTGCAATATCTTTTTCATGTGGTAATATGATTCACTCTTGTTTTGGTTGGTTGTGTTAAACTCTTGCTTAGTCACAAGGCTTGGCCAGCTGTGGGATTTGGCTGGTTAACTTCGCTTGGCAGTTAAAGTAAACTAGGAGAGAGAGAGAGGGAAAAGAGAGAGAACTTCTGGAGGGTCATTTCAGTAAATTCCTTTGGGATTTATTTGGGACTTCTTGTTAGGTGATACATTATTGACAATCACTATTCACAACTACTTCTTGCCTTAAAAGCGAGTGTAGTCATATAATGACTAACCCTGGCTTGTTGGCCCTTCTCTCCTCCCACTTGCATGGAAGCCCTACACTCCTTACATAGTACACTTTTTATTAGTCCCTCAAAAATAGAAGTGTTATTGGACTCTCAAAATAATATAATGTCATTATCTAGTGTTGCCAAGCTTGCATGTACAAGTTCAAAATCTTGAGTGTGATCATTTCTTAAAAAAGTATGATTAGTTATGATCGTATTCGGTTTAGTCCTCTTAAGACACTACCAATTTATACAAGGCTCACACACATATATTTTGAAACCAATTGTGAGTTGGTTTGTTTAAGAAGCATACCTAGAAGTACAATTTTCAGGTTTCCCATTTTGAAAAGTAAAAAACAAAAATGTAGGGTAACCAAAAAGCATGAAAATAATAATAATGAGGTGGCAATAGTGGCGGCAGCAGTGAAGGTAGCGGTGAAGACGTAGTGGCATTGGTGATGACTAGATGGTGATAGTGATGGTGATGGTAGTGGTAGTGTTGGTGGTGGTGTAATTACTTTTAGAAGTTGTAATAGATTGTTTACACTACCTCAATTTATTAAAGTTTTGATACATCTATATGTATAAAGTAAGAATTCAAATTGACTGTGACTGTGCCGCAGCCCAATATGCTTTACTACCATAATTTTCATATTTTCACTTTCGAAAATAAAAAAACAGGAACATACCTTATCCAAACAACACGTAAGCATTTTCCTTATTTCATCCCTTGCAATTTCATATTTCATAGTATATTACATATAGGACCCCTCATGACCAGGAAGAAAAAAAATGGAAAAAGTTAACCCAGAGAAGCTAGATCATTCATTGTTTAGTATGTCATTTGCATTCCTTTTACAATTATTCTTGGGGGTAAAAAAGTCATTATCCAGTATTATCCTATGAAAGCGGTTCCAATTCCTTAAAATATATATGCAAACAGTTTGATACGAGAGATGACAAGTGGAAGGAAAGAAATGTAGAAGGGATAGATTTTTCATCCCTAGAAAAGGAAAATCTTAATTCCTTTTTCTTTGTTTGGTAAGCAAGGATGATGGAAAGGAAGGAAACATAATAATATTACTATTTTACCATATTACCCTTATAATAAAAAGAAATGAAATAAATAAAAGTTGGTATTTTTGTTACAATACGTAACAATCACCTTTCCCTCCACCTTTCCTCCCGTTTTTAGGGGGAGAGAATTTGGTGGGCCAAGGTGGAAACCTCATCCCTTAACGTATTTTTATTTATTTATTTATTTCCTTCCACTTTTCTCTCTTCTCTTTTTCCTCTTTTTACTTTTCTCTCTACCAAACATAACAGTAGTCATTCACCCATTCTCTACGTTGAATGAAGTGGTTTACTATATTGAATGAAGTGATCTTATTAATGGCCTAGCCTAGGTAAACTACTTTATAACTCATGGATGAGCCTTTTGTTGGAGATTCTGACAACTATCAAATGTATCATTCATGAAAGCTAAGAATAGAAAAGAATTTTTTTTATATATTTTGGAAAATGGTGTTTGACCCATAATCCTATATGATGTAAAAAGTGAAAAATAGGGTCAGTAAAAAAATAAAATAAATAATTGACACATAGGATGGGTGGTGAAATTAAGTGATTTAATATGGGTGGCATAGGATTGTTTGAAATCAATTTCGTTTTTAAGTTTTAAAGCTGCACCCATGCACATCATTTGGGTTTTTATTTTATTAAACTGTTGGATTCCAAAAGAAAATAAAGGCAGGATTTTGGTTGCAGGAGACTGTTAGAAATCATTCAAGCAAACCGATCGAGAGTGGGTCATTGTTCCTTGAGGTTGGTTCAATCTGGTAAACAATGATGATGCATCGACTTTAAATTTGTAGATTAAGGAATGGGTCCACGTGGCGGCCAAAATGCCATGTGTAACAACTTGTAGATTGAGAGGATGGAGGTGATGAGTTGGGAAGAATTTAAAGCCCTACTTTTGAAAAGCACAACACTCCAACAAAACGTGGATTATGGTCCCATGGCTGATGCAACTCATGAAACCGCCTGTGATATTTCAAACAGTGGTTCCAAACTAATCCAATAAGGGGCCTGAAAAGGGTCATTAATGACGACAACCATTACTATGAGCTTTCTCCATCTCTATTTATTTATTCATTTATATATATATATATATATATATATATATATATATCTTCCTTTCTTTGCTAAAGACTTCCTTGGTCTATATATTACTCCCCCCTTTTCACATTGACTCTCCTATTTGAAAAAGACACATTTTTTTAAAAATCTTTATCCAATACTTTCACACCCATATTCGTACTTCAATATTATAATTTTACCATCAAGGGTAGTACAATTATAAAAATGACTAAGGTAAAGTCATTGATCGACCTTTTTATGAAGGCAATCATTTTGAAACGGCACAAAATAAAAAGGAAGTCAATAAATATGAAACAGAGGCAGGGAGTAATATATTATTAGGGGAATTACAGATTGGGCTGACTACAGGCAAATAATTACATATCAATACAACTTTGTAGTTATACTTAATTAGGTTAGTAGTCATCTATTTGAAAGTTAGTAGTCATTTGTATTGATATGTTATTATTTGTCTATAGTCAAACCAAATACAATACAAAATAGAAAGAAAATAAGTGTCTTTTCATCCCTCCTATCAAACAAAAGAGAAAAGAAATAAAGTTTCATTTCCTTAACAATAGAAAGTCCATTCTTCTAAATTCCCTAGCCTTTCAAGTAATTATATTTCTTGGCATGCTTTTCTTGTCCTAGACTTTTTCTTTACTCAGTACTGCTACTATATTTCATATATATATATTTTTTCAATTATAAATTTTTTAATCCTCATCGTCATAAAGATGAAAACATGATGATCATGTGGCATTTTAGTCATTTCAAAAATTGTAGGGTCAATACCAGAGTTCCAGGTTGGGGAGTTAAAAGAGGCTGACAAACAAATTTCCTATTGAATGAGGTAAGAGGCATTCGAGATTCGAGAATAGAAGCTTACCCCAATTAATTTAAACCCATATTTATTATTTTCATATTCTTCATTTATTATTTTAGTGTGGCTACACCTTGTATTATAGTGTTATTTTAAAATACGACCCACATGGAGAAGAGCAAATTGTAGCACACATCAAGGGATTGCTTGGAACCCAATACTCAAAAACCACCAGAATAGAAGTGCCCGCTACGTTGAAATTTCAACAACAGCTACCTCTTTCCTTCTTGGGTTCCATCACCTCAAAGTCCAAACCCTAGACAACTATTATTTTTATTATTTTTTAAATAATTTAGAATTTATCCAAAAACAAAAAACAAAAAGAAATGCAATGTCGTGGTATTTAATTTTTTTGCTTCCTTTTTTGGGATAAGATATAATAAATACAGAGGGAAATGCTATATAAACCAAAAGCTTTTTTTTTTCTTTATTAAAAAAAAAAAAAAAAACCATTTGAATTGGAAGATGCTATAGATCCCTAAATATTTCTTTAATATTTTCCTAATGAAGTGATTATTGACATGTCACTCATATAAAAACACCAAACAAATCCATGAGCTGATGTGGTAATAACCACATCATTAGAAAATGAAATTAGAGATAAAATTTAGGGATGCATAGCTCTCGTTTTGATAGCATAGGTTTTTTTCTTTCAACTATATGTACTATGTAGTCCTATAGGCGAGAAACTTAATTACATACACGTTTTGATAGGTCGGTGTAGTGATAAGGATTTGAACCAAATGTGAGATATGATGCCCAAAACCCTTTATCATCCGACCTAGGCAATATCTTCCAAATACATGATAATTTATCACTTTTAACTTTTGAAAATGCGATGTCAATCATAATTACATTAATTTGAAAAATACCCTTACCACATACATTGATTAAATTTTCGATACAAACGAGTCAATGAGCACAACATTTTCCTAAATTAGTTGTTCTAACATCAATTATGGACCCCGTGAAATAATTATGATCTTTCAAAGTCCAAAAGTCAGATCTTTGCCATTTGTTTGGCCATCGTTAAGTTAGAGGAAAGCTATATACAACATTAATTGTAAGTTAATACGTGCAAGAAAATTATAATTATTTTTTTTTATCTTTTAAGGTAGCTTGAAAAATTAGAATGTACGTTTAAAAAACAAATATGAAAATAGTGACATATCACATTCCATATGCTCTTCTTTTGTACCTAAATTTAGGTGAAAAGAGGGGAGACAGTAGTCCACGTGGCATCATCAAAGGGTAGGTAGCATACTCTTGCGTGCTACGTTGGATTCAGAAAAAGGGGAGAAAAAAAGAAAAGAAACAAAGGGGAATGGAGAGACTGAGAAGGAAAGAAAGCTAGGGAGTGGCCGGAAGGTGTGCGGTTCCAAGGAAATATTAATGGCAAATTGTGTGGTGGCAGATAAGCACATTCAAGGAGTGCAATAAAAGAAGGCTGTTGAGAGAGAGAGAAGGTAGGTCTGCGTTTTTATAATGCCTTTGAAGCCACCACTAGTCTTTGCCTGGTGCAGTTCCACATACCAATATTCGTACAGTGAATACATCGTGTTCATATATATGAATCCAATGCATAGCTGGTAATCATGATGATGATGTTGAAGCTATAAGGGTCTGTGTGCACAGATTTATTGACTCACACCCACCTTCCCATCAAAGCATTTAGAGATAGACAGAGAGAGAGAGAGAGTACTAATCGGAAGGCTTTTTAGTAGCAGTCCTTTTCTTGCGCGCTTCCTCTCTTTTTTTTTTTTTTTTTCTTGTTGGTGTTGGAATAATTAAGAAGCGGGAGGGCTGGTTTGTTGGAGGCCTTTTTGTTTTTGCTAGTAATGGTGTTGTAGTTTTCCTCGGTTTCTTTCTTGGCACTGAATGAGATAATGGGTTTTGTTAGAAGGGAGAGAGGATCTTCTTCACCTCCTCTTCTTCTTCTTCCTCTTCCTCTTTTGGCTTTGTTCGCGGTCGTTTTCTGCGAAAGATTGGCCGTCGTTTCAGGCTTGAATTACACGAAATATAGGCAAGTGAGTAGCTTGAGGCTTGGGAGGATTCAGAGGCATCTAGAGAAGATTAACAAGCCTCCTCTCTTGACCATAGAGGTATGTATCTACAATATTGTAGAAGTGATGTTTCCTTTGTTTGCATGTTTTGATGAGATTTCTTATGGGTTTTTTCCTTTTTCCCCCTTGTTTTGTGGTTTTTGGTTGATTATTTTTAGAGCCCAGATGGAGATATCATAGATTGTGTTCATAAAAGAAAACAACCAGCTTTAGATCATCCCCTTTTAAAGAATCACAAGATCCAGGTACTAGAAGTTAAAAAAGACTCGGCCCCTTCTCTCTGTCTCTCTGGATGGATGGTTTCAACTATCAACCACCTCTCCTAAATGATACTTCCTCTCTCTCTCTCTCTCTCTCTCTCTCTCTCTATATATATATATAGATATATATTTATATTTATAAGGACTTTGCACTAAGTTGCATTAGGTCATGCATTGGTGGATTATACCATATGCATAGGTAAGTTGTACACCGCAACTTACCTATATATGAGATAAAACCCACCAATACATAACTGTAACTCCCATCAGGTGCACTTTATAATAAAAGAACTGGTTATATGTATATATCTATAGCATATATACATAAGTAAAAACAATAGTCAGGTTTTGTGTTAATGGGATGATTTTTTTTTATTTATTTTTTATTTTTTGTGCCAATTTGGCAGAAAGTGCCACCAGAAAGGCCTCGAGCAGGAATGGTGAAAGAAGAAGGGGCGAGAGAGAAGAATAGGAGCAGCGGAGGAGTGAGAGATGCATGGCAAATGTGGCATCAGAATGGGAAGAGGTGTCCCAAAGGAACAGTTCCCATAAGACGGAGCACAGTGCATGATGTATTGAGAGCCAAATCTTTGTTTGACTTCGGGAAGAAACAACGTGGAGTACCCCTTGCCAGACGCGGTGATGCACCTGATGTAGCCAGTGGCAATGGCCATGAGGTATTCTATCTTTTCCTCTCCATATGTATGTTTTGTATAACTCTGTGATGCACCATCGTATTCTTCTTCTTCCTTCTTTTTTCTGCTAATCAAAAAAAATAATCCTCTTCCTTTTTCTCTTGGCTCCTCAATTTGTCTTTTTCATTTTTTATTTTTTTGGTTGTTTAAATATCCTCCTTTTTAATTGAACATATATGGGTGATGGGACTATTCTAAATTCAAAAGTGTTATTTCTTTTTATAGCCCCCCAAAAATGAAAATCTCTAACTTCTTGAGCATGTGCCAGAAGCCTATTGGTGCAAATATGAAAAGTGAAGGGGAGAAAACTTTGAATTATCATATTCTTTTCTCTTTGAGAAAATTACTCTTTACCTTCTTCAAATTAGGTCTATTTTCACTTTCCCCTTTTATAACATCTTTCTTCAAAAAACTTACAACGTTATCTCAAGTGATAGCAACTGACTCCCTTTTTCGTGCAAGAAAGAAAAGTAAAATAAATGACAAACGACTTATTTGTCCTCTCTAATTGAAGTGTGTAAAGTGTAGCTTTTAAGTCATAGAGCTAAAGTGAAAATAGATAAAACTTAAAGGGTGTAAAGTATAATTTTATTTTTTTGAAAAGAAAATAACAATTTAATTCCATTATGGGGTTTAATTTCCTTTATGCAGAAAATCCCCTACAATATGTTTAAGAGACCAATAAAAACCTACAATCCAATTTCTGAAAACTGAATCAAAATTGAGTTTCATTTGAGGGGTTTTTTCTATAGGGAAATACTAGTTAGCCCCGCACATTACCCTACACCTTGCCCTATGAGAGAATTAGCGGCTAAAGTTGTGAGACTTTTTGATAGGGTTAAATCCTAAAAATTGAAACAATCATTGTTATCTCATAGTAGGATAAAGTACAGAGTAAAGTGTGGGGTTAACTAACATTTCTTTTTTTTATTTTTATTTTAATCCTTCCTTTTTTTTTTATCTTTTTTCTTTTTAGACAAAAACATTCAAACTATTCCTTCAAGCTTAGGATTAAGTTGATAAAGTCATTACATTAATAACAATATTTTGAACTCCTAAACTATCTAAGCTGAATATTTGTTTGATATTTTAATACTTTATTCAATATTTTTAAAATTTAATAAACTTTTAGTCATCTGAGATGCATGTTCGCACGTTTATAGCATGCGATCGCATTCACTGGAACATCGCAAGAAGTGTATGGGGCAAAGGCGACAATAAACGTGTGGGACCCATCAATCCAAGTGGTCAACGAGTTTAGCCTTTCCCAGATTTGGATTCTCTCGGGATCATTCGACGGCTCAGATCTCAACAGCATAGAAGCTGGGTGGCAGGTACTTCTTCCTTCTCCTGTCCTGCCACACGCACTATCCATGCTTTAAAAAAAAAAAAAAACATATATATATATATGTTTTTTTTTTTTAAGGTATTTATTTATTTATTTCGAGGGAAAAAAAAACAATTACACCTAGAATTCTGAAGTTTTGATCCTTCTACTAGTCAGGTCAGTCCGGAGCTTTATGGTGACAGCAGGCCCAGATTATTCACTTATTGGACGGTCAGATCTCTTCCTAATTTGTCCACCAATATTATTTTTTTTTTCCTGCTTAATATAAAAAATAATATATATATATATATATATATATATATATATATATATGATGATCATCAGAGAAATACGCACTGATAAATACGTATTGATATAACTTATATCAATATTCATCAGATAAATACATACTGATATAACTTATATCAATATCCAAATTGAGGGTTATACTTTATGCATTAATGGGTTACGAGATATATTGGACTAATGCATATGGAACAACTCCCAATGCTAATGCATGGTACTAATCTAATTTATATCAATACATGTTAATATGATCGGAACTGATATACATATATATAGTTTTAATCATCTGGGCGATATCACGCATATCGAGTAATAATTGAAACCATTCATGAGATTACACATCATGGTATGAAAATTAAGCATGATCACAGATGTAGGGCTGGTTTAGATTAATGTGCAATGCCCTGCAGGTGATCAAAGCGCTCTCTCTCTCTCTCTCTCTCTCTCTCTCTCTCTCTCTCTCTATATATATATATATTATACCCCGTATTATGTAATTTAGAAATGGTGTGATTCTTTTGGGACTATGAAGCGGCACGCCTGCATGGATGAGGTCAGACCCACCATGATGACCCTGCTTAGGGGTGTATAAAATCAAAAGTCAATCCATCTAGGGTTGAAAATCTCTCTGGGAATTTTTTTAGAATCTCTTGTTTTTTTTTTCAAAGAATTTTTTTTAAAATAGAATTTTCATTTAAATATTAACCCATGTTACGTGTATAGATTATTATGAAATAATTTAAAGCACATTTTTTGAGTCAAAACTGATCAAGTGGGACCCTACATTAAACTGGTCAGTGATCCCAATTCCTAGGTACATTAATAATTTGGGTAAATTACCTAATTGCGATAAATATTAGTATAAAGTAAAAAAGTTTCCATAGATGACAAAAGAGGTTGATAGTGGGATTCCTGGTCCAATTTGTGTTGATTATGGGTTGTAGCCCAATCAAGGTAAGTACCAAAAAGGGAACGGCTATTGCAACCCCCCATTCCTATAAGCCCACCCCACATCTTTTAGGTTTTTAAGGTTTTATGCAAAATATAAAAAGTTTTTATGAAAACCGGCCGTAATGTCCACTAGAAAACATCATTTTGAACAACTTTACATAAGAAAGTTTTTCCAAAATTTATCGTTTAGGTAGACTTTTTGGCAAAAAATGAAATAAAGGCTATAAATTATTAAAAAGTATATTTAAACGATAGATTTTGGAAAAACTTTCTTCTGCAAAGTTGTTCAAAATGATGTTTTCTAGTGGACAACATGGCCGGTTTTCATAAAAACTTTTTATGTTTTGCATAAAACCTTAAAAACCTAAAAGATGGGGGTGGACTTATAGGAATGTGGGGTTTCAATAGCCGTTCCCTACCAAAAAACCTGAGCTGGCGTGGCTTGTATTTATGAGCCCATGAACCATGAAAATGACACTCACGTGCCACAGTTTGGACTTTGGTGGTCCATGGTACCCTTTTAGAACAAAATTATTCTTTTCTTTCTCCTTTTTCCTTTTTCCTTCAGAGGACATTGTTTGGTTAGGAGTTAGGACTTTGCTCCATGATAAATGTTACTTCAATACGTTGACCAAAGAGTTCACACATCAAACCCCAAGGGGTTAGCCTCGGCAAGCCGATCTTGGTATCACTTAAGGAAGTTTAGGTCAAGCATTCAAACCCCTTAAAAAAAGTGTTAGATCTCCTTAGGCCCCTAAGACCTCGAGGGCCGATAATTGCTCTGTGCTTGTGGAAGGAGGGGACTACAAGTGTGTAATAGATTAGTCAGGGCTTCACTCCAAACACCTTTGATATTATTATTATTATTATAAAATAAATAAATAAAAATTAAGTTCACATAACACATAATGCACATGCTTTGGGTTGTTTAGTACTTAGGTTTAGGGTAGGGCAGAAGGTCTAAAATTTATCATAATTACAGTAATTTCACACGAGAATATTTATTTGTTTTTGTATCTGCAACCAATTAATTCTAATCAAGCGACAGGATCATGATTATTGTGACTTTACAGTAGAACATTAATTTGATTTTTGTATCCATTACAGAGCGATTCATATCAAGCAACAGGATGCTACAACCTTCTATGTTCCGGATTTGTTCAGACCAATAGTAGGATAGCCATCGGAGCTGCCATTTCTCCGGTGTCATCAGTTTCCGGCAGCCAATACGACATCACCATCCTTCTTTGGAAGGTTCATACACATTTTTTTTTTCTAGCAATTAAATCCATTTTTAAGATCATCATGTTCTTTGTTAGGTATATAACACTTTTTTTTTTTTTTTTGGGTATTAGGATCCAAAGTTGGGAAATTGGTGGTTGGGCTTTGGCGACAATACACTAGTGGGCTACTGGCCCGCTGCGCTCTTTACGCACTTATCTGACCATGCCACTATGGTGGAGTGGGGTGGTGAGGTGGTGAACTCACGGGCCAACGGCGGCCACACCTCAACCCAAATGGGCTCGGGCCACTTCGCCGAAGATGGGTTTGGAAAAGCAAGCTACTTTCGAAACCTAGAGATCGTGGACTCGGATAACAGCCTCAGCTCGGCCCAAGGCATCTCAATCCTAGCTGAAAACGCCAATTGTTACGACATTAAGAGCTCCTACAACAATGAATGGGGCACACACTTCTACTATGGTGGGCCTGGGAATAACCCACAGTGCCCATGACCGTCGTCGTCGTTGCCGTCGTTATCATATATTATCACCGTCATTATAAAATCTAAGATCGTGTCAAATTTCTATTAAATAAAAAAAAAAAAATCTAGTATCAAAATTCTTTCTTTGTCACTACAAGTATAGAATTGTGCTATTTCCACTCTTGTTTTTGCTACCACATTTTTTGTCTGTCTTAATGGTGAGAAAGGAAATGTACTTAATCGAATGAGACGTATCAAAGCACTGCATAAAGAGGTATGGAAAGAGCAATCTTCTAGAGAAGTGACTCTTGTGTCTCAATATTTAGTTGATCTTATATATAGCACGAAATGTATCAATTGTAACTTTAATTAATTATCAAGAGAATTTAATTTCATCAATCACTTTCATATGTTTATTATTTTATTTTATTTATTTTTGGATCTAATGTTTTAGGTTACTTTCAAATTATACTATCCTACCAAGACAACTCTGAGAAAAATAGGCCACTTAGTTGTGAATTTTAATGGTGGAATTGGTGAACCTTAACTTAATATCGGTCACGATCCCATCATAATATAGAATTTAGTTTCAATATCATTTCCAATCAATCTAAAATTCCCCCTTTATTAAACTGTCCCGTTTTTAAAAAAAAAAAAAATTCAAACTTTCAACCCAGCTAATCTGGGCTAAGATAAACTTTATTCATGACTAGTTCCAAGAGGGAGGCTAGCTAGTAGGGAGTCCTTCATATATTCATGGCTATTAGATAGCACTTCATATGTTGGTCCTGCAAATCACTATTCAACCCGTTAAAGATTTTTTTAATATTTTTTTATATATAAATTAATAAAATTTATTAGTTTGTTTCACACAATAGGAGGAAAACTGGTTAAATATTGACAATAGAAGGCAGCCAGTCAGTGCATTGATGGGGCCTCACTGGATTTCAATATTAATTGAGTCTTACATAGGTATCCTTTTTCTTTCCAGTAATTAAACTGTAGCCACTACTGAGATTCACAGAATGGAGTGGAAACACCACTGTTAAATAATTAATTGGACCATGAATCACCAGCTTCCATTATCCAAAAATATGGTCCTCTTAATCCTAAGAATGAACTAATGTGATCTATTAATTATTCGCATCTGTCTCGTGGGTGTTGGACCATCTATTTATTTGAATTTTTGAATACCAGATAAGAAAATTATACACAATCATCCTAATGGTTGAATAAGATAGAAACAAGTACTTCGACGGGAATTTGAACATTCTTGTGGTGGTATGATACCCATATGTTTTATTGTCTAATCTAAATGACATCTTGAAAGACTTGCAGGGTTATGCTTTTAAATTTTACCAAAGCATTGAATTTCGAGTCAAAGCCATTCAAGTGAGATTGTTAGAATTTTTAATTTCTATGTTTTAATGGATCGAAGTTCATTAGTGAGGGTAGTCAGATGTTTTGTTTCTTTGTTTTAATAAATTAAAAATTCATTAAATGAGAGAGAGAGAGAGAGAGAGAGAGACAGCAAAGCATTCAAAAAGAGCATATGAACCATAGAAGCTTTTAGTGGGCAAGAGGAAACAAGAAGGGCAGTGGAGTGGAATATCATATTCAATGTCATTCATTGCAGGGAGTTGGGAGGTGAGCCTTTCTATGAGTTTCCTTGATTGAATGGCTTTAAAATTACTTAAATACCTACATTTATTGTAATGGCAATTATGCCAATGCCACTATTAAGAAAGTCAGCCAATGGTGATCACACAACTACAAAAGGTAGCACAGAAGCATCATGCAGGCCTTTACCCCTCATCATGTCTAGTGGCAATGCCAAAGAAAATCTCTCTTTCCACTTCCAAATTAACAATGCATACTCATTATGAGAATGCAAGTTGGAGCAATCAACCTTCATATTTTTATTGGTATTAAATATTAAAAAAAGATGAATACATTGTACATATATTTACTAGCAGCTATAATCATATATCTTAATGTATTGAGTGGGCCTATTGTTCACACCCTTTTTTATTAAATTCACATCCTCTAAGTAAAAGTAAAGAAAAGATATGTGAAAATAAGGAAAAGGGTTGTAGATTTAACAAAAAAATTGTGTGAAAATAGACCCACCCGTTTGTGTGTGTATATATATGAAGTACAATTAGCAAGAAAATCATATTGTGCAAGTTAATGGATTTGGATTTGCTCAAGTTACACCCATCTACTGGACGCTCAAGTTGACCGTAGATGGGCGCCACGTAGTGGAAAAGCGAATCCAACGGCTCCCCTTGAGGCTGTGCATAACGCCTAACGCCGTTAGGGGGGAATTGCATTCCAATTCGAAACGGCAGCGTTTTCACTTGCAAAACAAAGCCAAAATGGTTAAAGGGCAGGATTCAGATCTCGTCCGAAATTTTTGCCTCTCTCTCTTTCTCTCTCTCTCTCCCTCTCTCTCTCTCTCCCCTCCATTTTCGTTGTCGAAACTGCAGTCACCCACGCTCCGTTCTCTCCCCTCCTGCCGTTCCACTCTCTCTCCCCTCCCTCCGCCGCCGCTGCTTCCTCTGGTTAACCCCCAGATCTGGGTTTCAGTTGGTCTGGCAGTTCCGTCCACCACCGGCCGCCGCTACTGCTGCCCCTGCTGCTGCTGCACTCTCCATTCTTGCCAGCAGTCAACCTGTTGTCCCAAGTGAATAACCCTAGAGGGGGGGTGAATAGGGTTATAGGCCAATTAAAAAGAAATTATAACAATAAAAAATCTGATTATTGCAAGCAAAATTAAATGTAAGACAATGCAATAATAAAGAGATTAAGGGAAGAAGAAGAATGCAAACGATATAACGAGGTTCGGCCTCCCGCCTACGTCCTCGCCTCAAGAGCGCGCTTGAGGATTCACCAATCCACTATCACTCTCCTTCAAGGTGGAGCAGCAAACCTTTACAACTTGAGTGTTCTTCACCAACACTTAGCCAAATGCACTCTTCTCAAGTGCTTACAAGTGAGGGTATTCACAACCCTTTTGATACAAAGTATTTGGAGATGATTTTGTGTACAAAGAAGGCTCTCTCAAAGAGTAAGTACACAGGAATTGAAAGCACACTTCAGCTATTGATTGATTTCAATAAATGCTCACTAAAGAAACTAGGGCTTGTAATTGATTTTCTTGTTTTTGCTCAATGAATACTCATCAATGAGTTCAAGCCTGGTATTTATACCCAAGGGGTCCAAAATAGCCGTTCTGGAACAATAAATGCCGGGAAAAGAAGTTTGGTGGGCAATAAATGCTTCAAACAACTCTTAGAAAACTAGCCGTTATAAGTCAGATCCGAAGGTTTCGGACGTCTGAGTTGTGACTTGGACGTCTGAAAATCACAGTAGCAATTTTCAATAAAAAGGAACTTATTAGTGAAATCAATAGATAGATCGTCTGAGTCTCATTTCGGACGTCTGAGGGATCGTCTGAATAAGTCAGTGTCCAAGGTGAAGCAATGCCAAGTCCTCTGGAATAGTTAGACGTCTGAGGTATAGACTTGGACGTCTGATGGAACTTTCGGACGTCTGAGTATCCACTCGGACGTCTGAGTTTATTTCGGACGTCTGAGGGATCGTCTGAGTTTCCCAGTGATAAAAAAAATGTTTGGAACAAGTCTACCACTTTGGGATACAACTTAAAAAGCTTATGGTTTAGTTTGTTTAGTTTGTAACCATTTTAATTATGTAAAAAGCCCATATGACCTAAGTGAGCAAGAGTATTGAAATTATCCTTACATAAGATCCTAAGTTCTTACAATCTTACTTAAAAGAGCTTGAATTGCCTTCAGCTTGATTTTCATGATTCATTCGATGTAATGTGCCTTCTTTGAACTCCATGAACTTTCATTGTTGCTACTTATGAAGGGTATAGATGATACAGCCTGTTAATCTCAAACTTCCAACTTCATTAGCAACTTAGCAAAACATTCTTGCTTTGTTATCATCAAAATACATGGGATTGAACCCTTAGGTCCAACACAACCCCCCGTGAAGCTTCGACGGTGAGTTTGGGTTTTCAATTTTTTTTTTCCCCTGCCAGTTGGGGTTTTGTGCATAAATGTTGAATTTAATATTTCGGGTTTTCCCCTGCCAGTTGGGGTTTTCGCCGCTGCTGGTGCCGCTGCTGATGCCCCTGCTGCTACCGCTACTGGTGCCGCTGCTGCTGCCCCTGCTGCTGCTGCATTCTCCATTCTCACTGGCAGTCATCCCCCCGTGAAGCTTCGACGGTGAGTTTGGGTTTTCAAATTTATTTATTTATTTTTATTTTATTTTTTTTTCCCCCTGCCAGTTGAGGTTTTGGGGTTTTTGTGCATAAATGGTGAATTTAAATCCAGATCTGAATCCCGCCCCCCACTGGATTTTCACGATTTTGGTTTTGTTTTTGCAGGTGAAAACGGCATCGTTTGGCATTTGGAATCCCATCCCCCCTAACGGCGTTAGAAATTCATGCACAGCCTCAACCTTTTTCAGCAGAGCCGTTGGATCAGACTTTTCTCCACGTGGCGGCCATCGACGGTGAACTTGAGCGTCCAGTTTTGGGGCCAAACTTGAGCAAATCCAAATCCCAAGTTAATGGGTATTCTTGCATGTTAAATTATTTAGGTCAAACTTGAGCCAAACTGAACAAGCTCTGTAAGTTCAAAACAAGAATATAAATATTGGCTATGTCAAATTTGCCCATCCATTTAGACAGGGATTAATATGATCCACTTGAATATCTCACTAAAATAACAATTTAGAATAATTTGTTTACTTATTTAAAAAAATAAAATAAAAATAGAAATAGTTATTTTGTGCAATATTGTTATTATTATTAGTAATTTTTTTTTATTTTTTTTTTTATTTTGGGTCTTGCCTTTCAATTATACAACAAAATCAAAGCTGCTAGTGTGCCAAACTTTGTCTCTATCTTTGTTCCATTATTTTTTTTTTCTTTTTGTACAAAAATCATCCCACACATACAAGTATACAACCAAGATTTGCAAGGAAGAATATATATATGATAAAATCTATATCTATACTACTTTTAAAAGTGCCTTAACCTGGAAATTTTTTAATTGATTTTTTTATCCCTACTTAAATTATTAAAGACCTTTTTATCCTTTATAAATTAACTTCTTATTTATTAAATTAATTTTTAAATCCCAATGTGCCATTATATTCATAGAACTTTGAAAAGAAGAGGTTCCTTTCTCCTTTTCAATTTTTTCTCATTTCCCAACATAAATAAATTGTCAACAAATTTGATAGTGAAGCACATGCAACAACTTCTAAATGAGGAGATTTCATTTTCCTCATTTTTTCCCACTTTCCAACATGCATTCATTATCTATAAATTGAATACTGAAGCACAAGCAACTTTAGGAGAGTTCTACCTCTATTTATCATTTTTGTCCTTTCACTTTCGTACAAGTTATATGTCTTATTTTATAAGGTTTTTGCAAGGTATGTACATGGAGTTTTTTTTTTTTTTTTTTTTCCTCATGCACCGCAGGAGTCATTTTACATTTTTTTCTTTTCAGGATTTTTTTTTTCCTCTTGCACCGTACAAGTCATTCTACCTTCTTCTTCTTTTTTTTTTTTTCCCACCAATATCTACGGTAGGAATTTTGAAAAAAAAGGGAAAACAAGGAAAGAAAGAAAGACTAGTCTTTTATTTCATAAAAAATGAAACTTTCATATACCTTTTTATAATAATTAATATTTTTAAAAAATATTCACATGCAATGCACATGTACAAGAAAGACTAGTCTTCTTCTTGCTTTCTCCTTTTTTTTTTTTTTTTTTTGTTTCTAAAAAATATATATATAAATGATTATGGTTTTGCGTGGGTTTCACATACTTGTTTTGTTTATCATTCTTTCATCATTACTAGTGTTTCAACTTTGAACAATGTTTATCCAAAAGAAAAAACAAATTTCTACCATGATAATAATGCTTTCGAGTAATAAAATATGGTTTATTACACATGTCTTCAGCCAAGAGTTTACTGATGGACAGGGGCGGAGTCAGGATTTATTTCCAATGGGGATACTGTGCTATGATTCTGTGAAGTGGGAATTGAGAACTAAAAGCCCTAAAAAGCATTTTTTTTTGAAAAAAAATTACTTTTTAGTAATCAATTTTCAATTTAATATAAAAACAAAAGGATTTTTTTTGTCAACTTATTACAAATTGACTGTAAATATACTTTAAAATGACTACCATCTTCCTCTTTTTGGCATCATGTTAAGAAATAATCATCAAATGGTAATATATCTCCCAAAAAAAAAAAAAAAAAAATTGGTTGAGCCAGTGGGGGCACGTATGCCCCCTTGGCCCCGCTGATGCTGATGGAGTGAACAAATCTACTCAAGCTGTGCAAGCGGCGGAAGTTGGACTTCGACAAATAGGTTCTCTAGCTTGCTCGCCAACAGACTACATGTATGTTTAGGGGCGGACTAGAAATTTTTGCTTGGGGTTGCCACTTATCTATATCTATATTTATCTATTATCTATAAAAAGATAAATGTAAGAAAAACTTTTAATTGACTAATATACCCTTATTTTAATTTTTAAACACACAACTACCCACTCTTCTGTATATATAGGAAATATAGTAATATGAAAACTATAATTCTAAAACATATACCTTAATATATTCTAAAACATATATCTTAATATATAAAACACAAATAGGAATTCAAAGGAAACGGAAACTATAATTCTTATATAATAAATAAAAATTTATAGGAATATGAAAACTATAATTCTAGAGCAGCAGTCGGAACACATACCTTAATATATTCTAAAACACATACCTTAATATATAAAACACAAATAGGAATTTAAAGGAAACGGAAAATATAATTCCTATATAATAAATAAATAGTCGGATTGTAAATTCCACTTTCTCCATCAAGAGTAGTTTCAACCTTCTCTCTACCTTTTCCATTAACGGTGACTTCTCCATTCTCTGGTTAACGGTGACTTCTACCTTCTCTGGTAAGTTTTGCTTTGCAAATCTATACTACCTATAAAAAGTTGAATTTCAGAAAAACTTTTGAACAACCAATATACCCTTATTTAAAATAAAAAAAAATACATATCTACCATTTCTTTAATTGAAACACATAATAAACATTCTTATCATTTGATAACAAATGAAAGTTAGATTTTAATTCAAACTCTTAACAAATTAAAGTTAGATTTTTACTCAAATTTTTTTTTAGAGCAACTATCAAGTTGCATGATAATATATATGAATATAAACTCTTTAAATATTCCGTTTTATGAAGAAAAAAAATTCTGAATATACATCTAAAGAGTTTTTAATCTTTCGTTGTACTTTCGAATTTTAAACTTTATCTTTTATGAAAAAATATAAAATCTTTATGTATTTATTATTTTGTATAACTAATATTATTTAAAAATATTAATGTGCAACGCACGTGTGCTATATCTAGTACACTAATACGTATACAAATACACACATTCAATGTATGTGTGCAAACATAAAAAAAGTATTATTTGAAGGTAGATAATTAAATTTGAGTTTTACTTTATCAAATTTAAGGATACCATTTCATGGAATTAAACACATTTTAAAGGGGTGCCACATTGTGTGCAAACATAAAAAAAAAAAAAAATTATTTGAAGGTAAATAAAATTTTTTGGGAGTGCCATTTTATCAAATTTAAGGGTGCCACTTCATAGAATTAAATACATTTTAAAGGATTCAAAAAAATTTTGGGGTGCCATGGTGCCCCCCCCCCCCCCCCAAAACCTCAAACGTAGGTCCGCCCTTATGTTGAAAACTCGTTTCAGCCTTTTTTTCCCTTCTACGATTGTTCTTTTTTAATTCTTCTGGTTTTTCTTTCCTTTGCACGAACTGATCATGTGTAACTGCTCTTTATTTGTGTTATAAACGATGATTCAAGAGAGGGCGAGCTTGCCCATCATCTCTTTGCAACCTGTTGTTTCTGGGGCTGCAGAGGAGACTTCTCGAGCTGTTGGCCATTGGCCAAGCCACAAAGAAGAGCTTCAGGAATCTCATATCTCGAGGGGAGTTCAGCTCAGGGAATGAGGATGATGATGGGGTTGATCGGGTGGAAATTTGACGTAATAAGATAGCTCTCCGGTGTACAGATAGTAGAGAACTTACGCATCAGCCAAAATGGCTCATTGCATTGAGAGAGTGTAGATGCCTAATATATTTACAGCTCAATAAGCACTGATTAGTGCTGTTATGGGCCTTTTTTTTAAAAAAAAAAAAAAAATTATTTCAATGCCGCTAAAATAATCTGGCATATAGCTACTAGTTATTTATGTATTATGTAAATTTTAGCAATTTTACAAACGTTAAAGTAAAGTCAAGACGCCTTGTTTTGTGTAGCATTAACTTTTGGGATGGTTAGACCAGATGATGTAGCATTAACTTTTCCAAGATACATATAAGGGACTTGATTTTTCTACTAGTAACATGGACACATCAGCAAGTGTGCTAAAGGGGACGAATGGTTCTGTGAGAGACCAAAACTTGGTCCCCTGAACGGTTGAAGGCTTGTATGGACATCCTTAACGTGATTTATCCCTTGAACGGTTGAAGGCTTGTATGGTTGTCAAAGGAATAAATCACGTTGAGGATGTTGATTTGTAACTAGCTTTCCATTCTAACTAGCTTTCACTTTCGCGGCAAGTAGTTCTCTCCTTTGGGATCACTCGTACTCTAGTAGCACTTCTCTAGTGGCTTCCTTCTTTGAGAACAAAACACACTTCCTCTTACCAAATTCTAATTCAAGCTTACCCAATACAAATGGACTCCGGACAAGAAGCAGAAGTCATGAAATTGCCCATTATAATTGCAACGGGTCATTTGCAAGACGGGACCAAAAAGTATAGATTTGGGCTAAAGTTGTCCAGGAGAGAGACTATCGTGAACCATTGTCAGATGCACAAGACAAGAGTGGATGTCAACTTGTGCAAAGATTAGTACACAAATTATGATTTTGACATAATCGATCTGATCGAAATGCACAAGGGTACCTACCATGGGGATGGCATTGAGGAGTGTTTAGAGTTGAATTTAAGGCCTCTTACTTGAGAGGACTTTAAAGGGGTATGATTGGGTGTGGATTAGCAAGAATTCATGAAAAAATATATAATTTTAAATAAATTTTTTTTAAAAAAATGTGTGAAAATATAATGAGCATCTATCAGTTTTTAAAATAGATAAATTATATTTACACCCCTCTAATATCTAACAATTACAGATACACTCATTCTTTTTTATGAAATTACACTGCAATCATCTACTTTACAAAAATAATCTACAAAATCACATCCTCAAAGTAACTGCCATCAATAACGCCATATATACTCATTCAATTGGAAGAACATGAACATCTTGACCATGGACCCGTATATACTCACCTAGGAAGCACGGACACACCTAGGAAAGTGCCATGGCTGTGTCCAACACATGTCGGATACGGAAACGCCCTCGACACGTGTCAGACACTTCCCGTACATGTTCATTAAATAAAAAAAATAGATTAATTTCAGAGATGGCAAGGACACAGCGGGGTAAAAAATAGAAATTTGAATTGTTTTAAAAGGGGTAATTTTAGTTATAATAAACAATTGATGACCATATGCTTTTGCAAAAGCTGAAAAATTCATTATTATAAAAAATTTTAGGGACACGGCATTTTTGCCTTAAAGAAGAATGGTTTTGTATCATGAGGTGCATGCCTCTTATGATGGAGCGTAATATTTTTTTTAAAAAAAAAGTAAAATTGCATAAATAATTATAAATATATATTTAATTATTTATTTATTGTCGTATCCCTGCTGTGTCGCGTCTTGATATTTTTAGAAATTACCATGTCGAGAGCGTCCGTGTGGTGTCGAAACCTTGTCGCGTGTCCGTGTCCATTCTCCATAGATACTCACCACACTAGACTCATGTTGTAAAACCCCGAATTTTTCTTAGACTTAATTAATTAATTATAAAATTGATTGCCTTTAGTTAGATTTAAACGTATGAGTTAATTTAGGATTAATCACGAACACGTTCAACTTTGTAGCCAAACAAGGTGATTGTTTTCTAATCAATGAGTGATAGGTTTCGTATCCTAGTTAAACACTAACTTTGAAGGTAATCCTAATTAAGTTTGGATTAACTTGCACCCTATATAAGAAACCTTTAGGGAAGATTTATATTCTTTTGACTGAAAACAAAAGAGAGAGAAAGGGGGATGACGATCCGTAAGAGAGAAGGAAAAATAAAGGAGCTGATGCTGTTTTGTACGAATCGACTGCCAACTTCGTGTCTATTTACAGGTAACTTACCATCTGTTGACTAGTAACTTTACTGTGTTACCAAGATTTTCATCTCTAATCCAATCGTCCATATCTATCACTTCTACAATCACTAAACCATCATCACCACCACTCAAAAACCCCTCCATAGCTGCTGCAAAAGATCATCCAACCACCACAAATCTCTTTCTTTGGGTTTGGGTGACAAGGAAAGCCAAAAATGGTGGTTTCCACCACTTCCCATGTCCACCAGCACAAATTTTCTCAAACCCTACCATACACCCTACTACAAACATCTCTCCCACAGATTTAGGGACTGATTTTGAGGGAAAATTAGTGGGTGAACTTCTGCTTTTGCCTTGGGTAGCATAGGAAGTCAATACAAAAATCTGCTACTGTTTTACTACGTTCTGATTGTCAACTTCATATCTGTTGACAGTCAACTTATCTCGGATTGACTGGTAACTTTACTGTGTTAAAAAGTAATTCAAACCTATTAATTTATAATTTAACATGAATCTATTTTAATGCCACGTTAGTGTATATATTAATTATATTAAATGTAGTAAGCATTATAAGGCCATGAGAATTAGACGTTGAACCCTTAACGCACCACCTAGCTGAAGAGACTTTTTAGCTTAAGTACGATTTATTGATAAAGAATATTATTGATTTTAGATTCTGAGTAGCGTTGGGATTGTTAGGAGTTTGATCGCTTGGATTATTGAAGGTTTGGCTTGAGGTAAGGGAACTTGCACAATGTATCGCCCTCTTTGATTAAATAAAAATAAATCTGATTTTTATTCCTCTTTTGTGAGCCAATGATTTATGGACAATTGTTTTCAAAATTGTTTCATTATTAAAGTATTTATTTCTTATGTACTGTGGGTCAAGCAAAAATAGTCATTTATTGAAATTGTTTTACATATGTGTTTGAATCTATTTTACTTGTGAAAGATATTTGCCAAATGTTTTTTTTTTTTTTTTAATAAGTGTGAACTCTGATTAGATTATTGGTCCGTCATAGCAGGGGATTCTAATACTGTTGGAAAATTGGTTTGTGCTAGCAGGGGATTCTAATACTGTTGATCATCAGTACTGATGTAGTGTAAAGTCCCACGATGATGGGAACCTATTGAATGTGAGTCTAGTCAGAGGAAGTACTTGTATGAACTAATGTTTATTGATTTATATTATATCGATCAGTGATTTTAAAGTGATTTATCGAATGAATTGTTATCGAAAGTATTTCAGTGTTATTGTTTATTGAATTGAAAACAAGAGAATTATTTATAAAAGTTTATATGCCTACTGAATTGAAAGAAATGATTTATTGTGAAACCCTATCGTTTTGTTACTCCCGTTTTTTAAATTAATCATGCGAATATGTTTGACCTCTTCCTGTATATATTGTGTAAAGTTTTTTTGCTGAGCTTTATGCTCACCCCTTATATTTTTCCCTACAGATGATTAGCTTGATGTGAGTGGCTTCCGCGTGCGAAGAGTTAGGGAGTCGATGGCGTGATTTTCTAGTTAAACTCGAACTTTTATTTTAATATTTAGAAGAATTAGTTTATTTATTATTTCAGTGGACGTTGTAGTAGGTTATTGGAGGTGACAATTGCTTTAATGGATGTGGATTTATCTGGTTATTCCAATTAATTATTGAGACTTTAGTTATGCTATGGTTGGAATTTTATTATGGATGAAATATTGGAGACAAATTTATTACAGGTTGATATTGTTAAGTGGTCTAACCTATGTGGGACGTAGTCCTATGTGGGTTGTGACAATCATGTCGCTAAATCCAATATTTTGGGTTTGGGGCGTGACACATGTGAAACTTTATATACTTTACCAAGGATTTTATTGAAAGAGCTTTCATTCATAACATATTAATGAATTCATGGTGAGTGAAGATGCTGTGATTTAGGACCCCTCCCCCCCCCCCCCAAAAAAAAAGAAAAAAAGAAAAAGAAGCTTTGATGACAATTAGAAGTAGAGCACCCAAAAATTCCTTTGATGCAAGAATATTCCCACAAATGGTAAAACCCCAACTCCATTACTGGTCTTACCCAATAGAAACCGCGGATCTTAGCCATCCCTAATTGCTTTGTCCCTTATATATATATTGAAAGTTTCGTTGACACCTAGTGTAAGAGTTTAACAAAGTCGGGTTAAGATATATAAGCGAAGACCCATTTGATTAACACAGTCAAAACTTTCTTTCTTTCTATCCAACAACTTTAGTTCTTACCTATTTGGCCGCCGACGTCACTACAGCAACTTCTTCCACCTCTTCCTCCTCCACCTCTTCTTGTTCCTTCTTCTCTCTCATTCTTATCCATTCCATTGACGACCTCATAATCACTACTGCTAATGTTGCAATGTTAATGGTGTTGTCACTTCCTTCTTCCTATTTTAACATTATTTATTTATTTATTATTTATTTATATATATACATATATAAAATTTTGGGTGATGAACCCATTTAACCTAACTGTTAGATCTAAGAGGAGATTATGAGCTTTCGACATTCACAACGTAGAAGAGCATACACAGATGTCAATTTCATGGTGGAGGCATGACGGTTCGTGCAATGGCCACATGGGCTCGTAACATCAAATAGTAAGCGATTCTCGGGTCTCTTCTTCTAATAGGTATGTCCTTGAACTCAAATTTGTATGCTATATGCGATAGTTATAGCGTATTTACATTGGTATCAGACCCATATGATTCTTAGTTCGCTTTGTAGTTGTGTGGTTTGTATTCTCTTTCTAAAACACCATTGATGGATCATTTAAAAACATTTTTCAAAAGTAGTTTTTATCCCAATATTTTTATATGGATGTATTCTCCTATGTGGGAGGAACATGCTCGTAAAATTTTGTGAGAAAAGGACGAGTATTTTTAGAGAACGCAAACTTTAGTTTTGGAATTTGTGTTTTTCTAAAACTTTAGGCTAATTTTTGATGCACATAGACTTGTTAATATTGAATAAAACCAGTACGTTGTTAAGCTACGTCGCAAGGGTTTTCCAAAGACATTAATTTTGCGCAAATCTGATACCATATGACAAAGTTATAGCCTGTCGAAGTAAGTTGCCCGAGCGAAATCGCAAATGCTGGTGCAATTTTGGTTCATTGTAGAAGGTGATGAATGGTGGAAATGCAAGCCTACTCTCTCCCGAGGAGAGTGTGAGCACATGAGCACAAATGGTGGGTCTCCATAAGGGGTAGAACCCACAGTCAGAACCCAAACACTGAGACAAGTCTAACGATGTCGGAGGTGTCACTAGATATGGGCCGGTGGCTGTTTAGCTGGAGAGTGGGCTTCATGCGCAGTGCAAGGAGAGTAGCACAGTTCTGATATATTTTTTAAAAAAGAAAAAAAAAATGCTGCAGTATGCACCCACATGTGGGTGGTGGTGCGTGGGGAGGCTTCTTGAGGCCATTTTGGGCAAAAATTTTTCCAGAATTTTTTTATTTTTTTATTTATGATTTTTTGGTAAATTTTAAATAATTTTTTAATTACTAGAAAATATTTATTTAATTAAAAAAAATGAGGAAATCACTGTAAAATGACGCCACTTGCGCGCGTGGGGGCGCGTGAGGAGGTGTTGGGCTTCTTGGAAAATTTTCCAATTATTTTTTGGGCTTGTTCTACACTGTAGTATGTTGCACTTCCTACTATAGCTTTTGGATTTTTTATTTCTTTATCGATCAACCAATGGATTTTTTATCTTTACAGATTAACTAGTGGGTTTTAAGGTCAAGGGACTAGAGCGCAAAATGTGTTTGTTCACTGTTCCGTCCATGGGCTCAAACAAACATTTAGGTAATGATATTTGAGATTTCATGACTCTATCACCATTGTAGATTTTAGGATGATTGAACATATTATGTGTATTTTTAGTGGTCCAAGGGAAATATCCTTATCTTTTTTTTGTATGTTGCTAACATTCTTATAGTTGGAAATAATATGGAGACTATTGTTGCCACTAAAGAGTGGTTGTCCTCTATTTTGAGATGAAGGACATGGGTGAAGCAAATTATGTGTTAGGAGTTAAGATTGTTAGAAATTGTTCAAAGAACCTCTTCAGTTTATCTCAAGAGATTTACATTAGGAAGATTCTTGAACATTTTCGCATGTATAACTCCAAACCCATTAACACTCCAATTCAAAGAAGCTGCACCTTAACCTTAAACTAGTTTCCTAAAACTTATAAGAAAAAGAATCATATGTCCGCATTATCATATGTAGTTGCTATAGGAGATTTGTAGTACGCGATGCTATGTACGCATCTAGACATCCGGTTTATATTGTTAGTGGTTGTTATTAGAGTTTCTTTGAACTCGCACTATGGATAGTAGTGATTAGGTTTCTTCGATACCTATGTGGGATCGCTGACCTTGTTCAATGTCATCTATGGACGTTGAAAATCGACTCGGGGGGGGGGGGGGATTGAGTTTCTCTTTCCACTTTCAAAGGAGTTTTCAAAAAGCAAGGAGTCGCCACCTCATTTTTAAGGTATGAGGAAACCACTAAAAGATTTGTTTTATAAAAACAAATTTGACTCCATTAATAGAAAATAGGCAAGTCTTGAACCAAAAAGAAGGGTTCGGGGGCTAGGTTACGAAATAGGAAGGTTCTAGGCCATGGCCTATAGGCACCCATTTCGCCCAATAAATCAGTCTCATTTATTAATTGGGCTTAATTAATTTCAACCATACAGTAACTAAAAATTAAGAAAATTAAAAGATAGAAACTAATCTAAGTTGGACTTGGGCTCAAGTGAGCGACCTACGTACTTCTGACGAAAATCAAAGTCCACGTAGTTCGAACAAACATGTTAGAGGGGAAGAGTTTTACTCTTCATAGGACTCTATTAGAATCCAATCCATAATCAAACACTTTATTTTGAAAATAACTTGCTTTGAAACAAACAACTTTAGTTTAAAAACTTGTTTGATTTAGGATCAAAACCCTAATATAATCCTATGAATAATAAAACTTATGGGAGCATGCATCATTACATAAACAATTATATCATGGCAATGGAGTTTAGAAATAATACATGACAGAACTAAGGCAGAGTTCTGTTTGCAACCTCGGGGTTTTTGAGTTGAAAATTGGGCAGAGCTTTCATGCTTTCCAAGCTTTAAGATAGCCTCAAGGGAGGGAGTTGCAAGTCGGGCAGAGCTTCTGCGCCTTTAAGCTCTAGAATGGGTTGCAAGCTAAAAGGTACTAATAGGAACGTTCCCCACTAACTATTGAGCCCAAGCTCTTCTTTAAAATGAGTCTCAAGTGAAGAGAAACTAATAAGAACGTTTACCCCACATTCAAGAACTTAAGCTCTTTATTTGCTTAGGAAAATTCTACTAAGACTTGGTGGAGAATGAAAGAAGGAGGACTCCTATTTATAGTAAAAGGTAGGTGGAATGAATGGCCGAGATTGGATCTAGCTAGGAATGATCCAAGGGCTCTAAAACACTCCCAAGAACTGGTTCCTATCTCAAACACTTCAAAAATTTGGAGGAAATTCGAATTTGAGCAAAAGATGGACTCTAAAGAGGTTAAGATAAGGCAAAACACCGTCAAAGGCCAACGGGCACCCTTGGTGGCCTTTTGGCCACCCTGAGTGGCCGTTTGGCCCTTCTAGGTGGCCACTTGGCCAACAGTAGCTGATTTGTGCTTTTTTGACTCCTTTTGTGCACTTTTATCCCTTCTGTGCTATGTATTTGGTCCATTTCAAGTCCAAATACATTGATTTTGGACTTAAAACGACCCTGGCTCAATTCTCTATTCAAAATATGATAAAAACAGACCTAATTGAGCCACACTTGATCAATTAATCAAGGGTTAAGCCCATGTGACTCATAGAGATCAATTAAGGTTTACTGGGATAACATTAAGGTTTGAACCCTAAGGGAGTCCTAGTTGCAATCAAACTCTCCCAAAAATAATTCCAAACATTAATACACCTTAATTAAGACTCAATTGACATTAATGAAGCATTAATTGAACTCAATTGAATCAAATTAAGAAGCAATTATAAGAAAGAACGATGAACGGAGTCAAACCAAGCCTACTTGGACTATCCTTAAGCAAATCATCTCCAAACTAAACCAAATTTTAAACCAAGCCTACAAATGACATCCTAAGGTCATTAGGATCATCTTGGGATGAATTTGGTAAGAATTGGATATCAAATAAGAATTATGCAAGTGAAATGACATAAATGCCCTCCAAGTCACAAAAGTTCTTATTAGCTATCAAGACTTAACCAAATTGAACCCCGGAACATACTATGAACTCTTTGGGATGTATAGAGCCTAACTAGAGAGTTTTAGTGCCAAAATGATTTAAAATTCTGCATGTGATAATGCATAGGAGATGGAAAGGTGTGAATGGGGGGATGAAAATGGGGTGTCTACATCATCATTATAGAGACTCAAGACTGAGAAGTTAAAGCGATAGAGATTAGGCTATTTAAAGAGATGTGCTTGAGTCCACCTCAGGTTATGCATCTATCCTTGAAGGTAAATGTGCTTTTTTTATTTTGGTATGAAGCAGATTCGCATTGCCCTGTCCCTAGTGGAGTCGGAGAATTAGATTGCTAAGCGGTTGTTCGAGAAGTTGTTTGGTTGAGTTGATCTTCGCTATGTCTAGGCTTTACAACTCATTAGGAGATTATAAGTCTGATTGTGTATTAGCCTTATAGTATGCGAATGGATCCCAATCATTTTAATAGATCTAAACACATAGAAATTTGTTTGAACTACGTTTATGATATGGTTACGCAAAGAGGAAGAGGTCTTGAGGCATATCTCCACTAGCACTGTGGTGGCTAATCCTTTGATTGAAGTAATTTTTAGAGATGTTTTTCACTTCTCATGTGAGGAGAATGGGACTTCATAGGATTTGATGTGCTCAGACATTAAATTTGTGATTGACTTATTATTTTGGTATTGATATTCATTCTTTGTGTTTTATGGAATGTTTATATCATTTGTGTACACATCTTTGTAATATGTCACCGGGCTTGAATCAACCTACTCACATGGGTGATTCACCTTAGCACTGATTTGGCGAGTAAGATGAGACATTTATATCTTTGGTGCCTAATGTCACACCCCATTTTTGTCACCTTAGCTAGGGTTTATCATTTCATGTAGCTTTCTGTTTCCTTTTTGAGTCTGGTCTTTTGCATTGAGTTTTTATGGTATTGAAGATCATGTGTATGAATTTTGTAGTGATTTGGAATTCATTTCAATAGTTAATAAGAACTTTTACGACTTTGAGGGTATAATCGTCTTTTAAGTCGTATATTTTCCATTTGACTTTGAAATGAGTCCCGAGTCATTCCTTTAAGTTCATATGGATATATAAAGTCTATATATAGGCTCAATTTGATGAATTAATGCTTTAAAATCAATTCGGCTCATAATGGTTTAGGTTATCTAAAAGACCTTTTCTTAGTTTACTCAAATTGGCACATGTGACCCACTCAATTTACTCTCATTTATTTCAATTGGGCTTTATTTACATCATAGATATGTTTAAAAGGGTTGAATTTTGAATTGGAAAGCATTTGGCTCAACCTTACGTGCAAGCCCTAGCTTTGCAATGGTGGTACACTATAGTTAGCCGCTTTTGTAAAACCTAATCATGTACCCATGGATAAGGATTTTTGTCCTAAAATGTCTAAAAATGTGTTTCTTTTCAAACCACGGTCGTTTTGGCTTTTATTTTATCAAAATTGGACTTAATTTGACTCTTGAAAGACTTTGGAAGGCTTAGAAGTCTAAATCGAAGCGAGTTGAAGAGGGCCCTCGAGTGACCAACCAAGGTTGGACAGTTAGTTGTCTAGGCCCAGATGGCTAACTGTCTAGGCCTGGTCGATTACCCTAGGGACTCTGTCTTTGAATAGGTTTCACCTCTCCTTTCCTTTTTTGACGGATTTCTCCGCCCTTGTAAGTTGTTTCCTTCTAAAATTGAGTAAATTTGAGTTGTTTGATCACCAAGAGAGTCTCTAATAGCCCTAAGATCATTATTTAATGAATTAATCTTAACCATTAGTTTCTTAGGTTAGTCCCCTATATAAAGAACATGATATTTAGTACATAGGGAGGCCATAAGTGCACTTTATACTTAGAGAAAGAGGGAGTTACAAGTTTAGAGAGTTAAAAAAATCAAAGAGAGGTTCTCTAACCCTAAGCAAGCAAGAGAAGAGTTGTTTCAAAGGCAAGAGAAGTTCTACAAGAGGTAACCATACTTTCAATTGCTGAAATTAGGGTTTCTCCTTTTTTTTCTTCTTCTTCTTCTATAATAGTTCTAGTGCATGTAGTAGCTCTACATATTAGTTGAATTCAATGCTTTTTTGATGTTATATGAATGGTTTTAGGATGGTTTATGGTTTAATATGCTTAAAAAACCTTAGTTTACTAAGGTTTTGAAGGCATTATCCTTTTTATCTTTTTAAGTCATGCATGTTTTATGTAACTTATTTGCTGTGATAATTGTCATAAATTAATGCTTCTGTTAGTTAATATACATGATATTATTGATATTCATGATAGTTTAAGCATGTGTTAGGATTGATTCATGGGTTGTTATGCATGATTGTGAAATTATGGTTTTGGTAACCCTTATTTCATGCAAGTTTCATATAGCATGTTTAGGTTAGCTTTGTGAGTTGTTGCTCATCGTGATTGTTCTATATATGCTACATATAGTTGAATCATGCTAGGTTTGCATTCATATAGTGGATTTTTTAGGGTTTTTGGAGATATTATCCTAAGGATAATTATTCTTTTCGCTAGGAAGGGTTGTGTATGAGAGCTTTCTGTGATGTGTTTAAGCATAAAATCACTTCTATTGTGTTCTAAGATATATATTTTATGTAGGATATGATGATTTTACCTCCTCATAATGAGTTTTTTTACATGAAACTATCTTAAGATAGTTTGCTTAAGAAAGCTTGCCATAAGATGGCCCTTTTTTCATGCTTTACATAAAATAATATCTTTTTGGTTAGAATAGACTTTGTTGTCATTGTTATGGATATTATGGGATGTTTTCATGATTATTGGTATGTTGTTTGCATGATAACTAGGTCATTGCATGTAGGGTTTCTCTTAATCCATGATTCTTGTTGTTTTACATGAGTACTTATTAGATGATTTTAGGCCTTAATTCAATTCTATCCAGATTTGATTATGATCATTGTGGTGATGTTTTGAGCATGTGAAAGTCTACTTTTGAGAGTAATAATTGCCCAATTAAAGATATGGTTGGTTATTGGATATTACATGCAAATTGCAAGTGATTTTTGGTAAATACAAATCCTATAGAAAGTGGGGTAATTATTATTGGCTATTTCAAATAGAAAATTTGCAAACATGGTGATTTCCTTATGAAATAGGGCGCTTATTTAACAGGTTGCTAATGTTAAGCATGATGGGTATAGAAATTACCCTTTTTCTCTCTTTCCTTTTCTCTTCTCCCTCCTGGGTTCATGTCTTAATAGAGGGATACGGTGAATTTAGGGTTTCTTTCCACCCCTTTTCAAAAGTTTATATCTTTCATTGAAATATTTTATTGAGGATTATTTGTTTTTGAAATCCTTTGTGGAAGGAAACTAAGGTTTACCATAAGTCTCTATTTGGTTATAACTTTATTCTATTCGAACTATATGAACTTTGATCCATGTATTTCCATGCATGGTACGTAGGTGCTCAATTGATATGCACGTTGTATTTTATTGAGTGATATTGATTTGCATGTGATTAAGTCATTAAATTAGTCCAATCAAATTAAGAGACCAACTCGGGCAATGTGGGTGCCTATGGCCTTAGCTCAGAACCTACCCACATCGTAATTTAGCCCCCGAATCCAATTTTCTGATTTTAAAGACTTTGCTTTTCCTTTTACAATGGAGTCATGAGGTTTTTGGAAATAAAACATTTTGTGGTTTTCCTCTTTGCCTTAAAAAAATGAGGTGGCGACTCTTTTCCTTTGTTGTCCTTCACATAAATGCCAAAATCCCATAGGCTGTTTTCCTAAGTTCACACTTAGTTGGCGAGCAAGATATACAGTTGTTATATTATATGTTACTTTAGATTGAGCTAAAATTAGATCTCTATTTGATCGAACATTGAGTTTTTTCTACAACTCTATGTAACCCATTTGGTAATTGAATGTGAGATTTCAAATAGGCACTAAGAGAGCGAGTGAGCTGAAAAACTCAAGTCAAGTGCTTTAGGAGCGACTGGACTAAGATTCGTATGGCGTTCGTTAGCTTCTTCTTATAGTGAGATGCTCATCTTTATGAGTTAATGTCATATCATACATTTTATATTATATGTTTTTTATATCGATCGATAGTAAGAGGGATGAATAGATCCCTGTTTCATCATTGTGTAAGTCACATAGATCACTATGATCCAACTTTGTGCCCTTTTTGACCTAAGACTATGTCATGAAGGGGATGCTTGATGACGTTACTTTAGCGTGTTTCTTAAAGACCAGGAAACAATTCGGTCTTATAGGGGCATGCATATCTATGAAAGCGGTTGAGTTAAATTGAATTGGCAGGAAAGCTTAGGGAAGATGATTTGATACTACGCCATGTTTTGTGATTTATTAGCAGTGCTGCGGTTATGTCGTATTTTGTTATGATATGAGACATGGGTACATTGCATATGTAAGATATAGCACTGCTTTTATATTTATATGGGGAATTAAAGAGTGTTTGATCTGGTATTTTATGGATTGTCTGGGGCATATATGAGATACCTTCGAGTGATTCGTTCTTGTTAGTTTTGTGATACTTAACATTTACGCTCCTATGGTTGTATATTCTTCTTGTGAGGTCGCACGCTCCATTTCCTGTATAAGGAGATGAGTATTGGGAGGCTGAGAGATTGTTGGAAATAACTCACCCTACGTGAGCGAGTGAGAAATGTTAATATTTGATTCGGTGGGTCAAGACCCGAACCATTGGTTTACCCACATATGGGTGCTGGACCTTGATGGTCAAGTCTCCTATCTAGTGAGGGTTTCCTAATTGTAGATGAAAACTAGGTCCTATTAGGGTTGGACTTAATAGGAGTTTATAAGGGAAATCTCTTTATGTGATTGAGACTCTCCCATCATTATTGCCTCTAGAAAAATTTCTACCCTTCTCTCTCTAGTTCTCTCTCTCTAGGATCACTATAGCCTAGTGGCCTTATAGCGTGGATACATAGGGAGAACTCTAGTTGCGATATTGTAGACAGCCCATTTTCATCCCTTAACATTTTACCTTTCCACCATAGGAGCATTATCACATGTAGGTTTTTGCATCATTTTGGCATCAAATCTTTTTAGTCAGACTCTAAACACCCTTAAGAATCCATGGTATCTACCGAAGTTCAATTGGTTAAGTCTTGATAGCTAATAAGAACTTTTGCGACTTGGAGGGCATTTATGTCATTTTACTTGCATAATTCTTATTTGATATCCAATTCTCACCAAATTCATCCCAAGATGATCCTAATGACCTTAGGATGTCATTTGTAGGCGTGGTTTAAAGTTTGGTTAAGTTTGGAGATGATTTACTTAAGGATGGTCCAAAGTAGGCTTAGTTTAACTCCGTTCGTCGACCCTTCTTATAATTGCTTCTAATTTGATCCAATTGGGTCAAATTAATGCTTCATTGGTATCAATTGAGTCTTAATTAAGGTGTATCAATGTTTAGAATCATTTTTGGAAGAGTTTGATTACAACTAGGACTCCATTAGGATTCAAACCCTAATGTTGCCTCGGTGAACCTCAAATAATCTTTATGAGCCATATGGGCTTAACCCTTAATTAATTGACTAAGTGTGGCTCAATTAGGAGTGTTTTAATCAGATTTTAAGTAGAGAATTGAGCCATGGGCGTTTTAAATCCAGAATCAATGAATTTGGACTTGAAATAGACCCGATACATAGCCTTAATGGATAAGAAGGTACAAAATAAAGCAAAAATGGGCAATAGAAGCTACTGGTAGCCATTTGGCCACCAAGGCAGCCCAAATGGCCACCTAGAAAGGCCAAATGGCCACCCAAGGTGCCCAAACGGCCACCAAGGGTGCCCAGCTGGCCTGTGATGGAGTTTTACTCAATCTCTACTTCTTTAGACTCTATCTCTTGATTTAATTCAGATTTTTTCTGAATTTTTGAAGAGTTTGAGATAGAAATTAACTCTTGAGAATGATTTAGATCCCTTGGGTTATCCCTAGCTAGATCTAATCCTAGCCATTCATTCCATCCACCCTCAACTATAAATAGGGGTCCTCCCCTTCTTCATTCTCCATGAAGTTTTAGTAAAGTTTTCCTAAGTAAATGAAGAGCTTGAGTTCTTGAGTGTGGGGTGAACGTTCCTTATTAGTATCCCCTCATTTGAGACTTATTCTAAGAGGATCTTGAGCTCAATAGTTAGTGGGGAACGTTTTTATTAGTATCTTCTGGCTTACGACCCATTCTAGAGCTAGGGTTGGACACAGTTCAGTTCGGTCGGTATTTTGGGGGTAATAGCCAGTGAACCGAAGGTGTTGGTTTTGCCAATTTGTCAGCCGAAGCCGACCGACATACAATGAAAATCACACCACACCGACCGAATATAAATCGGTGCGGTTCCATCGGTTTTTTCGGTTTAAAAGGGATTAAAATCTAAAGCAATTACTATCCTTTGATGAACAAAAAAACCCCTAGAAATTAGATCTTCCCTATAAATACACATTCATGAATCCATATATATATATATATATATATATATATATATATATATAGGTGTGTGTGTGCGCTTGTGTGTGTGTGTATATATATATATATAGAAGATCGAGAAATGGGTACCTGAACGGCGTTGTGGAAGCTATTACTGTCGTTTATCACAGTCAAAGATGGTGTTGAGTCGTTGAGAGCGTGAGCGTTGAAGATGGCCGTCGTTGAGAGTGTGAGTGTGAGTGTCGTCGTCATCATCATCATCATCTTCGTTTGTCAAAAGTCGACCGGCATCCATCCTCAAGAGAAACAAGTGCTTCTGGTTTTTAGTGGAAAGGATGAAGAGGGTTGAAGGTGAAAAAGCAGTCTGCTACTCTGCTTTGATAGACGTTAGGCCCTTTCTCACCAAACAAAAAATAGACGTTGGGCCCCACTTGTTTTTAAGTCCTATTTAACGTCTACTTTCTTTCCTTTTTCTTTTTTTTGAAAACCGTGCATCTCCCTCACTTTTTTCCTCACTTTTGTATGTTTGAATGCAAACATAAAAGTGGAGAACCATATATATACATAATATCGGTTCGGTTCGGTCGGTTAATAAAAGTAAGTGAATCGTGGACCGAACCGGAAATGCAAAAATTCTTAAATATAAAATCGAACCGACAGAGTTAGTGAAGTAAACCGGCCGAAACCACCAATTTGGTCTGGTTTTTTAGTTTTTATGGCCATCCCTATCTAGAGCTTAAAGGCGGAGAAGCTCTGCTTGACTTCGAACTCCCTCCCTTGAGGCCATTTTAAAGCTTGAAGGCACGGAAGCTCTGCCCGACTCTTAACTTCAAAACCCCAAAGTTACAAACAGAACTCTGCCTCAGTTCTATCAGGTATAATCCCTAAACTCTGATCTTTTTTAAGTCCATTGCCATAATGTAGTTGTTTATGTGATGATGCATGCTCCTATGAGTTTTATTATTCATAAGATTTTATTAGTGTTTTGATGTTAAATCAAACAAGTTTTCAAACTAAAGTCGTTCTTTCAAAGTAAGTTGTTTTTCAAAAGCAAGTGTTTGATTATGGATTGGATTATAATAAAGTCCTATGAGGAGTAAAACACTTTCCCTCAACATAGTTGTTCAAATTACGTGGACTTTGATTTTTATCAGAAGTACATAGGTCTCTCACTTAAGCGCAAGTCCAACCTAGCTTAGATTTTATCTTTTAATTTTCTTAATTTTTAGTTATTATGCATAGTTGAAATTAATTAAACCCAATCAATAAATGAGACTGATTTATCGGGCGAAATAGGTGCCTATGGGCCGTGGCTCGAAACCTTCCCATTTTGTAACCTAGCCTCCGAATCCTTATTTTTGGTTTAAGACTTGACTATTTTCCATTATATGGAGTCAAACTTGTTTTTACAAAACAGATCTTTTAGTGGTTTCCTCGTACCCTAAAAATGAGGTAGCGACTCCTTGCTTTTTGAAACTCTTTTAAGAGTGGAATGGAATTCGATTCCACTGAGTTGATTTCCAGTATCAACAGATCCCTTCGACATTCATAACATAGAAGAGCATACACGGAGGTCAATTTCATAGTGGAGGCATGACGGTTCGTGTAATGGCTACGTGGGCTCATAATAACATACGGCAAGCGATTCTCAGGTCTCTTCCACTAAGAGGTATGTCCTTGGACCCGAATTTGTATGCTATATATATATATATATACACACACACACAGCTACCTTTGTATGGGCATGGTGGGATTTAGAGATTGTGGGTGTGAGAATGTGATTGGATTGGGTTAGGGCTTGATAGAGGGGAAAAGAGAGGGTGGGTCGAAGGATGGGTATGAAGGCATATATATGTTACTACTTATAAAAGTATATATTTTAGAAAAACTTTTGATTGACCATTACATCTTTATTTTAAATTTTAATACCTCATATTTAACCAATTAAGAATGTTTATTTTCAAGCAAAAAATAAAATTTGAAAAAAAAAAAAGGAGAAAAAATGATAATGACATCTACTTCATGAATTTTACGTAGCCTCCATTACTATGCATGCATGCCTTCTAACCAACTTCTTATTTCTACTATGACTCCTATTCATGGAAAGAATTTTGATTTGTTGTGTTGAGCATCCATTCTAATGACTTAAATCAATAAAAAGTAACAAATAATTATATTTTAATGATTTGTTTTAAATGGGACTATCCCGTAAACCTACTATATTGGCCTAATGATGTGGCCACTTTCTATTGGTGTCTTCTTTAAATGTAAATATAGTAAAAGGAATTGAAATCTCTAAAATCCATTAAAATCTAGTCGAGAATCACTGAAAAACTCATTTGGCATTTTTTTGCGTGGGAATCTCGAACCAGCAAGATTGAATGTTCCTCCTCAAATAAGTTATTCTCTTTTTTAGAGGGACCATTTGGACTTCTCAAATCAGAGCATTCTCCTCGTTGAGTGCTGGAGAGATGAGTCGACATCCTATTAAGTTACAAAGGAAGATTGAGGAGCATTTGTTCGTTGTTTGTCGGCAATCTAGCATCAACGTTAAGTTATCAAGAATTGAAGAATAGGTCAGATTTGTACCCACTTTTAGGGTTAGATCGTTTTGTGATGAACGACAAAAACCCTATGTCAATAATCTTGTTTTAAAAAAGATGTAGTGATTTAAAACTCTCAAAATCTTCATAGTACCCAAATTCTTCATAGTAATTTGGTTTAACACTATCAAAGTATTTGTTATTGAGTTGATTTATGGTGTATTATGCAATGTTTATTCGTAGTCATGGTAAAGAAAGGGCTTTTCTTGTGTGGGTATTTTCACCAGTAAAACTTAGTATTATCAATTCAAAATATGGATAGTAATTGATTTTGTGTACAATTCATTTGTGAAGTGGGAACTATTTAGATATATAGTTATTAAGAGATATAATTTGTTTTGTAATGGGTGATTTATTAAGTTATAAAGTTGTGTATTTTCCCTAATATATCTAGTTATCAATTGATATAATTCATTTGTGATTAAGAGACATAATTTTCGTGTGCAATTAGTGATTTATTAAGTTATATAGTTATGTATTTTTTCACAATTTTATCTAGTTATCAAGTCACAAAAATTCATTTTAGAGGTAAGGGTCTGTGTATATAAATATATATTAAGAGATATAATTCAGTGTTAACGAGTTAACAAGTTATTAAGTGATATATTTGTGTATTTCTGTTAAGCTAATTATCAAGTGATCAAGTAAATACAATAGCTAAGAGCATCTCCAATGGGGCTAGCTATCCAACCCCCTTAGCTATTTTAGATAGCCAAATCACATTTTCCTTCTCCAAGGGGCTAGCTATATGGCTAGTTATTTTGACTATCATTATTTCGGCTAGCTACATTTAGCTAGCGAATGTTTGTTAGCTAAACTATTTTTAGTTAAAAAGGTGACACTTGTCTCTCTATATGCATCATTCCCTTTTTATCTATCCACCAAATGATTAAAAAAAGAAAGATTATTAATAAAAATTTGAAATAGCTAAAAAATAACTAGTACCCTTAGAGTACTACTTGGATAGTTAGCTAGCTATTTAAAAAAGAATGTCATTTTACTAGTTAAAGTAGTAAAAAAAAAAGAAAAAAAAAAAGCAGTTAGTACCCTTGGAGTTCCTCTAAATTATGAAGTTATAGCTAATTTTCTTTATTCATGTAGGTGAATCTTGGGAAGGGGAGAACTGATTATAATACAATGCCTTAAATGGCTAGTTAAAGGAGAAAGTGAGATAGCTATTAATATGGAAAGTAACATCTAAATTTCAGCAAAACGTGGAATAAATTATGCTACTAAATCATATCCCTACAAATATGGGATTGTACGTGGGTATAACCGATTATAATATAATGCTTTAAATGGTAGTAGGCCAATCTATTAGGCTCCTCTATCATTTTGTAATTTTAAAACATAAAATCATATTCGTTATTAAATAAAAACTCACGTGCGTTGTGATATCTAGTAAATCTAAATGGTCGAATTAGTAAACTTTAACATCTTCTAGGTATCTGTGGTCCGTGACCCAATTGTGATATAAAATGTATTAACATTAGGTTAAAAATATCTTTTTTGTTGGAAAATGCTAAGATCCCAAAGAGAAACAAAGGGTAGGATGCCCCACAGAGAATTCCACCCTCTATGTCTAATCAAGAATCTCGAAGTTGGAATCCTTAGCATGGTCTTTTTTTTCATTTCTTTTTTCTTTTTTCTTTCCAATTAGGGTACTTATACTTTCAATCTAATTCATTGTTTGCACATGAATGAAGCCACCACCGACTTTATAGTGATTAACCCTTAGGATAAACCATGCTTGTGGCTAGCCCAAATGAAATTGGTTGTAGCTTTTGAAAAAATGCGATTTTTTAAAATCCTTTTAAATGTTTTTACATCAATTTTTATTTTTTGGTAAACTATAGATAACCCTTTTGAAGTTTAGGGGTCAGCAAATAACCCTTGTATGTTTTAATTTTACCAATGTGCCTCTTTAGAGAAAAACAAAATGATTATTATAGAATAGTAAATTATAGATCCCTCTTTGGGAATTAAAGATCATTATTACTATTTGAAATGGAAATAGTGAGATCTCCTTTAACATTACCTTTGTGTATATAATTGTTTTCCTTTTTTGGTAAGCTACAATAACATACCCGCACAATCACACAGACCCGCCTTTTTCATCTAAATCTGTTAGTTTTGAACACATCTCTAGCCCTCTTCCTCTCCTTCTCTTTCTCTCCTTTTGAATCTCTTTCTCCCTCTGTTCTCCCTCTTCCTATCTCTCTGGTCTCTACAACTCCTAGTTTCAATATCCTGTTTTCTTGAACCTTTCTTAGGGTGTTAGTGGGATTCATTCTCTTCTTGTTTCATAAGTCAGAGTGCATAGAGAACAATGACTTGGAATTCTTGGGTCCACGAGGGATCATTCCAAAGGATGAGTTATTGATCCTCATGTCCAATGTCTTCATTCTCTAGGCCACCATGTGATAGCAAATAGCCTGACTTTTGAGACTCATACTCAAGATCAGTTATTGACATGGTATATACTTGAAGGCAATTGGAAGAGAGCTTTGGACACTTTTACCATGGGTGAATTTGTCACCATCGAGGACGAAGAAGTTTGAGTCACAGCACTGTGTCTTATCCTTTAACAAGCCATCAGAGAGCGCTTATGCCTTGGTGACGTTAGGTGAGTGGTAACACATGCCAATTGCCTCGAACAACTTGCACTCCCCCTTGTGCTCTTTCTCTTTGTCAGAATGTGCAAACTGCATAGTAAAGTTTGAACAACTGACTAAAATATATATTACGAAAATATAAATGCATTCATAGAACAGATTCTTACCCACACCTTACCCCGTATGGGCACTTCCTCCCAAATTTTGTGAACTTGCAAAACTCATTCTTCTAGAGCCATAGCCTCTATGGAGCTCTACCGAGAATCAAGTCTGTATTGACATGAGCAAATTGCTTAAGAAAATTTTCTCTTGGGAAAATTGCACAAAGAAAAGGGGAAACAAAATAGATTTAGGAGAAGTCTTGATAACATACATAACACTCCAATATGTAACACTCGCAATTGCGCCCAAAATGACCGATTCAAAGCCTTGTTTTGTAATCCTGTTTAGTTAAACAAAAAGGACTATGTGGAGTTATTCTGGGCCTGAGTTGAATAAAAGGGATGGATTTGATGGCTTGCGAACGGCTGTGTAGGACTAAAAAAAGGAAAGACGGGGGGTGGCGGTGGGGGTGTGTTTGGAAATCTCACTAGACCAAAGCAATGGCGCATAAACTGTAACTACTTATTAGTGAATATTGACCAAACCAAAGGCATGTATAGTCCAAGCCCTTGTACTACTACTCTTTCCCTTTGAATGTTCACACTAGACTAAACAAATTCAACCATTCCACATATTACAAAAGAAAATTATGTAAAAATATTTATATCTACTAATGCTATGAAAAAAATAGATTAATAAGAATAGTGTGAAATGATTTTTACCTCTGCCCCTTCCATCATGGTTCCTTGTTCTGACCTTTGGGACATCAATAGAATAATATCAGTTACTCTCATATGGTTGAATTTGATTATTAAGATCATAGAAATTGTGATAAAAAAACATACCTCGATCTCTAAATAGAAATTTAGACCTTTCCTGGAGAGAGATTTTTACAGAGTAAAAATCCTATAAAAAGAAGGGGATACAATTTAGGAATTTTTTTTTTTGTTAGGCAATCGAACCTAAATTCTTGAATTCATCCTATATGTGAATCACAACAAAATTGCGTTTAAAAATAAAAATAATAAAAATACACTAAAGATTTCGTACTCAATATTCCATCTATTAAACCCATTAAATCACCCAATTACATTTCTAATCAAGAAGTCTCATCGAACCACAAAAAATAATAACCTTTACAATAAGATATATTAAATCTTGTTCATCAAATATGTGAATCACTACACAAAAAATATTAAATTTGGTTCTTGAGTTATATCTTTACATGCTCCCAAAGTTCCTACTAATGACACATTAGGGTTTTCAAGATCCCGGAACATTTTAGGATAAATCTAATACCTCATCATGCCACCAATTTATCTGTGGCTAAGCTAGTAAAGGGATTAAAATTTATATAATTGTGGACTTCAGGTCTTATGATCATCTTCTCTTCGACATAGTCCCTTTAGAAATCTTGTCTACGTCATTCCCTTCTTGAATATTTTTTCTAAGTTCTTCAGAGATAATCACTTAGAATTTTGGGTGCACGAGAGATCATTCAAAGGCAAGAATTGGTGACCCTAATGGCTCAAGCCCCCGATTTTGTAGGCTATTATGTCATTGCCAATAGCCTAATGTTAGAGGCTAGAATTAATTCAAGACCAATCTCTGCCTTTGTATATCCTTGAAGGTAACTAGGACCAAACTATTGATATGCTTAACACTCGTGAATTTGTCAGTATCGAGAATGAGGAAACTTGAGTCATGGCCTTGAGTCTCATCCTTAAACAATGCATTGAGGAGCATTTTCATCTTGGCGACATTATGTTGGCTATAGTTTCAAAGGGACTATTCCACATTGAGGGTGGGAATAGAGAAGATTCATCATTTGAGCAATATTTTCATTATTGGGAAGATTAAGGAGATGTTGACTCGTTTGGTGAAATGTAGCAAAATTTAGTGACTAAGTTAGGAAATTTGCTTCCGCAACCGACTTTGGTACTTGAAAGTAGGTTGAAAATGTTGGTTGAGATTGTTGTTGATGGTTAGAAAAATTCTTTCCATTTATCATAACTCGACTGATGCAATTTCGTTCTATGAGGATCATTATGAAAATTCCCAATTATTTATCTCTTCCTTTCTTTCTCTAATTCTCTTCTGCTTGGGTATTCTTCTAATGATTTATCTTCTTGTAATAGAATCCATATTTTTTTAATGCATATATATATGTACACACTAGTTATTGCACACGTACGTTGCACGTGAATTTTTTGTCAATAATAAAATGATTTAAAGATCATCAATTATTTTTCCTAAATAAACATATAAAAGATCAATGCTTTCCAAGATCTTTTTAGCTTAAATAGGGATTGACCTTTTTCATGTAGCATAGCCTCTCATCTAGTGGTAATTATCTCTTCAATAATGTCCATATCGATTAAATATAAACTTAATTTACTTAAGGAAGGTTATGCGGCTATTTGTTCTTTAACATTTAATCCATATCAAGTGTGAAGATTTGAGATGTTAAGAAATTATTTATTACTCTGTAGAAAGTTTTAGTCCGTCTACATCAAATGATTTGGAAAGAAATGTTAATACATAATGACACGTAACTATCAAGAATCTTGACAAATAACTAATTTATTGTCCACCAATTATCTACACATCTACAATAAGAAACATATCAATGAAGAAGTAAAAAAGAGAATAATTAGAATCAAAATAAATGGGGAAAGTATATACTTAATCTCTAGAGAGAATTTAATTTGGTTGAATTGTTAACCATATGGCAAGTCCATTGTATCGTAGAAATTATATGCAAAAGAATAGACTAAATTTATTAATAAATTAGTAGTTTATATAATGTGACTTACACATCAACAAATTCTAATACATTTTGGATCACTTAAAGAATAAATACATGCTAAAAAAGATAAGAGTCCTAACACCATATTACTATCATGAGATATTATTCCACTTCATCCAAATGAAACTTTACTACTACCTCTCTTCAACTTCTTTGTATATATATATATATATATTTTTTTTTTGGATGAAGAATCTATGGATCCCCACTTTGTAGCGAGACATTCCACAATGCATCATTGGAGCTTAACATCTCATTAATTGAAACAACCAAAGATAACATAGCACGAAAACTAATCTTAGGATTCAAAAAATGGGAAAAATTACATATCAAAAAATAAGGCAAGATGCCTCATCAAGATCATTTAGAAACCTAATGCCCTTGTTCTCCGGCCCACCCCTCAAATCACCCATGAACAGTGTAATCTTGAGAAGGGAATTTTAATCTCGAAGAAAAAAATTAGAAAGACAACACAAAGATTGAGCATTTTAAAAAATAATAATAACATAATATACATATCTCTTACAAGGGATTTTTTATCAGCAAGAAAAAATTAGAAAGAGAATGAGCTTATAAAAATAGCTTTTCAATTCCCATCGGATATTTCCAAGAGCAATTTTTCATTAAAAGAAAAAATATAATTAGATGATTTACCACGTAAAATAAAGGGTTTAGCATTCAAACAAAAAGGCATTTTAACAAATTGCTTATGAAACTCTACCAGTCAAGTCAAAAGTAAGTGAAAATACTCACAGCAAAAATAAAAAATACAAAACCAAAAACTTGAATAAAAAAAACTCTAGGAAAGATATATAGAATTTAAATGAAATATGATTACATAAAATTAATTTCTCAGAGAAACAAAATTAAATTAAACTTAATGTGATTATTAGCATTCAAACCAAAACCCAACTCAACAAATTTCCAGCACAATACCATATATATTATAATTTGTAGAGCAAAACTTACCAAAGAAAAGAGAAGTCACCGTTGGAAAAGGTGGAGAGAAGGTTGAAGCTACTCTTTATGGAGAAAGTGGAATTTACAATCTGGCTGTTTATTTATTATATACGAATTATAGTTTCTGTTTCCTTAGAATTCCTATATGGGTTTGGCATTATTTAATTATTATACGAATTATAGTTTCTTTAGAATTCTTATTAAGGTATGTGTTTTATATTGCTATATATCCTATATATGCAAAATGGTAGTTGTATAGTTTCCTTAGAATTCTTATTAAGGTATGTGTTTTATATTGCTCTATCTCCTATATATACAGTAGGGTAGTTGTATATGAATTATAGTTTGCATTTCCTTAGAATTCCTATCTGGGTTTGGTTTTATTTAATTATTATACGAATTATAGTTTACTTAGAATTTTTATTAAGGTATGTGTTTTATATTGCTATATTTCGTATACATGCAAAAGGTAGTTGTATAGTTTCTTTAGAATTTTTATTAGGTATTTGTTTTATATTGCTCTATTTCCTATATATGTAGAAGGGTAGTTGTATAGTTTCTTTAGAATTCTTATTAAGGTATGTGTTTTATATTACTATATTTCTTATATATGTAGAAGGATAGTTGTGTATTTAAAAATTAAAATAAGGTTATATTAGTCAATCTAAAGTTTTTATCACATTCATCTTTTTATAGATAGTATAGATATATTTTTGGGTATAATGGGATGGATGCGAACCCCTAACCTATCCTATTCCTACCCTCGATCCCATTCCTCGTCACCACTAGACTAGCCCTAGTTGCTTAATAGAATGCATATTTATAGTGGAAGAATGATTAGGAGGTTCACTATGGTTCTAACATGTGTTACAAAGGTGTTTAGATCTTAACAAGTGTCTTGAGTGAAAGATAGACATGTGTCTGTGTCTAAGTTCAAACACATGTTGCTATGCATGAGATACTCGATCCATTACACGTGTCATGTGCATCCAATAAAATATCTAACTTTTGAAGAATTAATAATTATATGGGACCTTAAAGAACCTTACATAAGACTCTAGAAATTGTATAGAATATTGTGGAAGAATATGGATAAAATCCAAAAAAACAATTTAATATAGCTTTTAGTTATATTTATCACCAAAAAAAAAAAAAAAAAAAAACAATTGGCATTTAAGATTATAGAATTATCTAACTGTTCAGAGAACTTTATAGATTATAGTAGAACCTTATAGAACTTTCTGGAACATTGAAGAATATCATAAAAGATTCAAGATATTAACAAAATTACTATTTAGTGCTTCTTTTTAAATATTATTACAAAACTAGCAACCTAGTAAATAAAATTACAAAAATATCCACGTATCTTTTAAATTATATTGTTCCTGATAATATACTATATATACTAATAAGTAATAACACAATTAACATTTCCGGATAAAGTATCAAATTAGTTCTCAATATAAAATAATTATTTGAAGTATTACACCGAGCCCCATCCTTGAACAGTGTATTAAGGAGCATTTGCTAAAAAAATGGTGGTAATATTCTATTCTTTATTTTTACTAAAAAATGGCATTTGGTAAACATTTCATCAATGGATTTCAAAGATTTCCCTTCAAGATTCAATTTTGGTGTAAACTGCTTGTGTTCCAAGCAAACATCGAGAAAGAGAGAAACACAAAATAGGGATCATTTTATGGGTAATAATATAATGTTTAAAATGCCTAGATTACATAATTGGCTTATATGTGATATTGCTAGGGGAAAGGTTCGACCAATCATTTGTAAGTGTGACAGGGAAGTGAAATTCATAATCTATTCTTGCTTCCGTGGGTTGGATTCGAGGTTATTTCTTTAAAGTGGAACTTTTAGAGAATAAATATATAATTGCCTAGTTGATTTACTGCAAACTTAGGGCAGTAGAGTTTAGTCAATGACATTACTTCCAACTGAATTATATTTTGAACCATTGAATAAAAAATATGGGAATTGGCGATTAATCTATAATTAGATAAAATATCAGCAATTATTGAAGCAAAATTTTTTCTAACTCAATTAGTTAATGCAAGTGAAAATTATTTAGCAATTAGTCGCATTTTTTCAAAAAATATTTGTTTTACCCTTATTGTTACTAAAGACACCCCATTTTTTGTTACTAAGGACATCCTATGTAATTAACTTGATTTTTTTAGTGTTCCAATTTTTTTAAAACTCATAACTTGCAATACATACATCCGTTTTTTTAAAAAAATTTATATTTTTAGACTTTATTCGTCGACATCTTCGAAACAAGATCCATGTTGAATAGGTAATTAACATAAATATTGGAACGGTGAAATTTTATTATTTGCTATTGTATTCGCAGTAATAAATGAAGTATTAAAATTTTACTATTTATTATTATCTTTGAAATAGTAAAATTTTACTGCTTTAATAATTTTACTATAAGCTCACTTTTATTAGGTAACTACCGGAACCGAAACAGCAAAAGCTTTGGTTCTTGAAAAGGCTACTTAGGCAGTGGCTTAGGGCCAAGAAGCAAAAAAAATAAATAAATAAATTTTGAAGAAGAAGAAGAAGAAGAAGAAGAAGAAGGGACAACATCCTCATTTTTAATTTTAATCTTTATTTCCTACTGTTTGTTAAATTGAATCCTTTGTCATACTTTATACATACACAGCTTCATTTTTAAGGCCTCATTTTCATTTTTTTCTTTATCAGGTAAGGTAACCAAAAAAAAAAAAAACCCAACAGTTTCATGGAGTTAAACTTTCCATTCCCATTTAGCTTCTCTTGTAGTTCAATGTAGTCCAATGGCAATGATTAATACTCACATACCACTTAGGGACGGAACTACTCTTGGGCCAAGGGGGGCCATGGCCCCCACTAGCTTTTTACTGTCAAGGCATGTCAGCCCTTATCTTTGGCTTATGTAAAATGAAAACATGAAAACAGTGTTACAGTGGGGTGGGTATGTATAGTTTCTAATAATTTGTGCTGCCTTTTCTCTTGGGTTTCTAGTCTTGTATTTTAAAATTTCATTTACTTTATTATTAGCCAAATAACTTTGTGGAATTACAATTTATTTTGCTATTGCATGTAACTTTAGAAACTTTCGTAGGTAGATGAGCAATTCTTATCCAGGCTTATTAAGCAACTTGTTTTTATAAGTTGGTTTTGAATCAATGAAATCTTTGGTTTATAAATTTATATTATGAAAAAAAAAAAAAAAAAAAAAAAAAAACCTTAAAAAAAATCTTCACATAGTTTTAAAATAATTCTATCTAGTTATATCTTTCACGTATTAATTTAATCTTAAATCTTAGTATATTTCTTATTTTTGAACAATAAAAATTTTTAATTCATCTTTGGCCTCCTTTGAGATGAAATCTTGGTTCCGTCCCTGCATACCAGTTATTAAGAGCGGAGAGAAGCTAAAATAAAAAGAAGAAATCCCAGTTTTAATAAAAAAAAAATACTCACATTTTTTGTTTTTTATGTTTATCAATTTGTAGGAATAAAAACGCATTCATATATATGTATTTTCCCCCCTCTTTTTTTTTTTTTTCAAAAAATATTTCTATTTTTTCTTATCCCCCATTAGAACTGTTCCTGAGGAAGGTGATAGACTCAGGTTTTATACTCACAAATCATAGATCCCCAATTGCAAGAGAAATACAGAAAAGGGGAAAGTGATGCATACATACGGAGGCCGCTCGCCAAGGAACCATGTCTGTTTCTCTGCGTTTTCCTCAAACAAAACCTATCTTCAACATTGACGAATGTTGTTGATGTCGTAAGAGCTTGCTGTTCACCTATTGCAAATAGAGAGAGAAGAAGGGTCGTTGATGCATACATAGGGGAAAGAACTGATGCCGATGGAGGAGTGGTGGCTATTGTAAAAGTTTGCGTTGGAGTCACAGTTGCTGTGGAATGGCGTTGGTTTGCTACTAGTGGAGTAGTGGTGGTAGTGGTTTAATATCACCTAGGATGGTCAAGGAGGGCGGAGATCTAGTATGTGCCGATGAGGACGATCGGAGATCTGGTTGCTGGTTGTGCAATTAGTAAGAGAAAGAAAGGAGGGAGTGAAGAGAAGAGAGATCTTGGAGAGAGAAGGAATACAGAAGATCGAGTGTGCACGCTTGCAAATAACAAGATATTTAAACATCTTAGTCCGCAATGGGCCAAATTGACTAATTGATAAATAAATCTTATTTACTTGACTAATGGACAAATCACCCTAAAAAATATTTGTTCACGTAAAAGTTGCATTGTTGCAAGAATTGATGGTCTATCGAAGAGGATTTTTTTGTTCTTCTGCTTCTAATAAGATGGGAAGGAGGAAAATAAGACGTTTTTTTTTTCTTTCTCATAAAATATTATGTCAAAATGAAACTAAGATTGTAAATCGTTAAAATGTCCACTTAAAACGACAAATTTTAGAAAAATAATTAGGGGACTTACAAATAGGTCCGGCTACAGGCAAACAATTACAGTTCAATTACAGTTAATAGTCATTCTTAGTTATGTTAGTAGTCATTTACTAGTAAGTTAGTAATCATTTGTATTGAACCGTAATTGTTCTCCCTTAGACGGACCTATTTGTAATTCCCCCAAAAAGAATTTTACAAAGGTTTTCAAAATGTTGTCGTCCAATAAACAATGCAGCTAGTTTTCATAAAAACTTTTTTATATTTTTCACAAAACCTTAAAAACGTGAATTGAGTTGGGATACAAAAGAATTTTTGTAATGGCAATAGCCCACCTCAAAAAAAAAAAAAAATAAATAAAAAAGGAGGAGGAAAATACAACCAACATATGGAACTACTGAACAAGCATGCATAAGAGACAGGCGAGTCCTGTTAAATAAAGGTCTCCTCTTTGTTCACGGCAGTACAGGGAGGCACATTCCAAGATTTCTTTCACTTGAGGATATCGTGATGGGCGACCGTTCAATCAAAGGTGTTTAACGTCAAGTCAAGAAAGTTATATGTGCCTATATAGTTGAGGGCAGCCTGACTTCTCCCATTATCAATCATATATATCGATCTATGGAAGTTAATATGTTTGAAACAAAACCAGTTAAATGACTTACCCTATATATCTCCTGCATATTTTAGAATTGTACAACATTTAATTAATCTCAGTCACCCTTTTTTTTTTTCTTTTATTATTTAATTTTCAGTAAATATATGTTGCAGAGCTGAGTGCGCGCATAGCCATCTGATCATGTGCTAAATAAATGTATATCTGCTTTGTTCTCACTTCTCTATTGGCACTTTCTTGTCTTTGCATCAGAATAGAATTTGGGTCAAACAAGTTCGAATGAACTTGTGTCTTGTAGGAGAGCTTGAACATCGAGCATTGAGTCATATAAATAACGTACGTGAATTATTGCAGATAACTGGCTCAGCATGGCATTGTGTTACAGATACCTTGGCTGATTTGCGCATTGTACACAGAGTGGGGATCGATTGCTTTGTATATTTTTGCTTTTCTTTTATTCTGCTTCAATATCAAGTCTGCCAATCGTTTTGAAAATGATAAGCTAGGCTATACTTTAACATACGGAGGAGTCTTACAATTTTGAATAATAATTCCGCGAAAAATGTTCCAGCAAAATGGTCCACAGTCCACTTAACTTTGTCTTGTTTTTGGTACAGTTGATTATATCATTTGGAACCCATCACTCATCATTAATTCTCTCTTTTCTTTTTTTATCTTTGGCTGCGAATCTTCGCACTTTACTCTTCCTCTCTGAAATTAGTACAGGGTTTCTACCAGCAAAAGGGTGCCTATTAATTTTGAGTTTTAACAGGATCTTTCTTTGAATTTAGGGGTGGTGGCTGTGGATATATGCAGCCAAAATGGCTGCGGACAAGGCAACCCCATTGACGAGAAAAAAACAAAAAGAAGTTAATTTTGTTTATTTTTACCCTTTTAAGGAAAAAATAAAGTTGACCAAAAAACTACTTTACCACTAGATGTCACGATCTAAATGGCTGCACTATGCGAGGCACAGCTTTTTCTTTTCCTTTTTCCCTTTTGCATGTGCGATGTAGATTGGCTTGCAAAAAAACTGTCATAAAATAAGTCATATTGTAGAGAAAAACTATTTAGATAAACCATTTTGCATTAATAACTTTTGATATCAAGAGGTTTTAAATGTTTTGCATTCAATTAATCCCTTTGAACACATGTAATTCCTCATATTACATGTAGCAAATAATTACAAAATAAAATTTATAAAAGTGGCTCTGAGGGAGAGTTGTGAGAGTTTAATCCAAGACCTCTTATTTGGAAAGAAGCTCTAAGACCATTATGTCTAGAAAAATGCTAGTTAGCCTCACGTTTTGCAGTACAAATCTTATCCTACTGAGAGAATAGAGGGGGTAAAATTGTGGAACCTACTGATATATGGTTAAACCCTAAAAATTGAAATAAAACTAAATCCACATAATGAGGTAAGATTGTAGGGCAAAATGTGAGGCTATCTATCTCTCTTTTCTTCTTTTTCTGTTGCAATGCACGGGTCTACCGCTAGTTAGATTATATATATTAGATTAGATAAGCCGACCTGTAAAAAATAGTTCTCGCTTCACCGCAAGAGAGGGGAAAGCATTAGGCCTTTTTTCATTTCGGGTTCAGGGGAGCATTAGGGTTTTGTCACAATGTTTGTTGCTGAATCTCCATACTGGCCAATCTGGGCAATGGCCATGGAAATAAATACTCCCAGTAGACTCGCATGCATACTTAAGCGTTTGATTCGAGAAGGTGAAGAAGATAGGAAGAAGAAGACAACGATAACGATAACGATAATGAGGACGATGACTATGACGCCGACGACGATGATGGCGGCGTACGAAGAGAATCAGAACACAAACACGATAGAAAAGAAGAAAAGGAAAAGTCCCATGTCAACACTCCCATGCTACCTGGTGATGGACATCTTTTGCAAACTGCCCATCAGATCCTTAATCTTCTGCAAGAGCGTATGTAAGTCATGGCGCGATTTGATATTAGACCCCCGTTTTCCCAAACTCCACCCCACCCCCCCCCACCCCCCCCCCCCCCCCATTCTCATGTTTAAATTCAATACTTCTTTCGAAATTGGTGAGAAAAAAAAAAATCATTATGCAACAACGAAGGTGAACATGGGTCTTTATAAAAATATCCCAAATTTGGACAGAGCTGAAATTGTTGGTTCTTGTAACGGTTTGCTTTGCTAGTTATGTGATGACCGGTTACGCCACTCTTTTTACATATCAAATCTAGTCAGTACTGCTGAGTGCATGACCCTTCCCAAAATCAGAATGGTTCAGACACATTTATCTGTGTGTGGGTTTGGCTTTAGCTCAAAGACTAACCAATACAAAGTGATGAGGATACTTTATCAAGGGATTTGCGATCCCTCTGGACGAGTCCTTTCATTTAAATGGGTTGTAGAGATATACACCCTTGGCAATATGGGCACTGGAACGTGGAGAGACATTGGTTATGCCCCGTATTATTTCCCTTATAATTTATCTGGCGTTTTTTTGAACGAGGCTCTTCATTGGATTGCACATGATGATAACTCTTCTAAACTAATATGTGCTTTTGACATTGGAAACGAGCAATTCAAAACAATCCCATTACCCCCTATTTCATTCTCAGAACAAGGGCGTGCAATTGATTGGTCAAACCTTGGGGTATTAGGAGGTTGTCTCTATATATATGCTGGTGAGAAAGATGTTCCTCAGTTTGTTGAAATATGGGTTATGAAGGAATATGGCGTCAAGGAGTCTTGGACTAAAGAGCTTGTCATTAAAGATCTCAAGGGGAGTGGTGGAGTCCAAATTTCCGGCTTCAACTAATTAGAAGTTCAAGGAACGAGGAAACTTTGATTGTGTCTGGTGTGAATTATGTGGTTTTTAGCAATCCTAGATCAAGAACTTCATTCACGGTAACTTTTTCTGGTGGAATTCGACCCATGATTGAACTAATTCCTTATATTCCAAGCTTTCTTTCACTTGAGGATATCGTTATGGGAGACCGCTCAATCAAAGGTGTTTAACGTCAAGTCAAGAAAGTGATATGTGCCTATATAGTTGAGGGCATGCGCATTCTTACTTATGCCATCATCAATCATATATCTACTGAAGTTAATGTGTTTGAAACAAAACCACTTTTATGATTTATCTTATCTCTTACATAATTTATAAGTGTACAACATTTAATCTCATTGTCGTATTTTTCATTATTTAATTTTCAGTTAGAATATATGTTGCAGAGCTGAGTGCATACTGGTTAGATTTTGTTTTAAATAAATCATATGACATGCTACATAAAAGTGTATCTGCTTTGTTCGCACTTCACTTCTGGCACTTTCTTATCTTTGCATGAGAATGGAATTTGGGTCTTATATACCGAAATAAATTTACTTGGACACAGTGCCACCTCTTTTCATGGGTCAATATTCGCTAATTTATTGAATCCTATCAAGTAACTTTCTATGTCATCTACTGCCTGCAGAGAGGTGAGAATGGCTGATGGATTTATGACAATGGCTTATGCCTTGTGGTGGATTGGTGTCAAAGTATTCTTAAACTAGTCTGTCCTTGGCATAATAGCACCTATACAAAAATAAAAATAAGGCATGCATAATGCTTCTTGGTAAGTCATTTTTAAGAGCCAAATTCATAGATTGTTGTGGCAGGTACTTGAACGTAGAAACTTGACAATGAAACACACAATACCTAACACGTGGAGAAGTTCTGAAGTTATGGGATGTGGAAACTAGAACATGCGAACACACATTTAATGAGCCGGGTGGCCCCATTTTGAGCTCATGCACTTGGTTTCCCTGACTTGAACCGACTGATCTTTGGAAGCTCTAGACCCAGCAAATACATCTGCGAGTACAATATCAATGAAAACAAGCTGAGTAGCTAACTCGATATCAAAGGAAAATAAATCCAAGATTATATATATCTTGTTATCACACCAAATGGGAAATATATTATCTGCGCCTTTTGGGACAGATATATTGAAATATGGTTTAGGAGTAACGACAGGTCTTATAAGCGTCTTATCAAGGAGTCTTTTCCTATTAATTTAGTTTCTATCTGCAGCAGGGTCGGTTTTGGGGCAAGCGGCCGCCTGGGGCCCCACATTTCGGCTAAAAAATGAGGGTCCCATTTTGGGACTAACCCTTGTAGTAGGTTTAAGTTTTTTTTTTTTTTTTTTTTTTCTTAAAGAGAATGGTTATTGCAACCATTTAATTTTATTTGCACATTCCATTAATTTTTATTTACCAATATTTTACCAAAACTATAAAATGTTTTTATGAAAATTTGTTACGTAATCCACTAGAAAACATCATTTTGAACAACTTTGTAGAATAAAGTTTTTTCAAAATTTATCGTTTAAATGGATTTTTTGATCATTTACCATCTTTGTTAATTTTAGGCCAAAAAGTCAACTTAAACGAAAAATTTTGTAAAAATTTTCTTCTACAAAATTGTTCAAAATAATGTTTTCTAGTGGATAGCGTAATTAATTTTCTTAAAACCTTTTATATTTTTTTAAAATCTTAAGAAATTAAAATCACTGGGATGTACGAACAAACTTGATGGTTGTACTAGGAAAAAAAATTGAGTGTAGAGGGTCTCATTTTAAAAATTCGCCTAGGGCCCCAAAAATCTCAGAACCGACCCTGATGTGCAGAGACAATAAATATCTACTTGTGAGTTAGATCAACAAAGAGATCATCATATGGGGACATTGCTAGCGGAGAGGTCCAATGAATCATTTATCGTTGTCACAGAGAAGACAAATTTGTAACCTTTTCTTGGTCACTGGCTCTACCAATGAACAAACATGTGTGGACTCTCTGAGCAAACTTGCATGCTCTTCAACATAATTTAGGCACCTTGAGAGTTCAAATCAGATTTGTAAACATGAGTTTAAACTATATACCATTACTTTGAACATCTTGACCTTGCTTCATCTTTTTCCTTTTTAATGCAACTCAATAATATAAAATCTTTCTTTATTTTTATTTTTTTAATTAATGATAACAACCAAGTTACAAATTAGAAATCATGTGATTCAAAGAGCAAGTAAACAAATTGATAGTCTGTCAATTGGCCAAGTACATATTTGATAAAGAACCAAATTTTATAATTTACATTTAATCTTAGGATTTCAATATAATACAAATCATGCTTAAGAAATTATAAATTTCATAGCAATAAGGCATTCAAGGTTGAAGAGCATACATGAGTCCACAATTAGGTAAGTTGTTTGCAGTTGTAAACTTAATGCTCTTCAACATAATTTAGGCAATTTGAGAGTTCAAATCAAATTTTGCCGAAAATAGAGAAACTCTCTGAACAAACTGTTTTTTTTTTTTTTTTTTGCCTCAACTGTTGCTTGATTCTTAAGTTGGTATTTATAAGCTCATTGTGTTTTTTGGAAGCAGATTGAGGTTTTATCTGGCCATGAAAGGGCAGTGAACTGTGTTAGTTGGAATCCTACTAGGCCACAAATGTTAGAATCAAAAAGTGATGACCGGAGCATCCGCAAATGGGGTCCTAGCAGAATCAACCTTGATAAAGGTATTGCACTCATCTTTTGATATCGGCAAGTGCAAATCAGAAAATCCTGATACATGGGTACAAAAAGATGTCCACTAGTTTCTTTTTTTTCCGTGCAAAATCAATTCTTCTTCTAAATCTCTCAATATAGTCCCATATATATGAGAAATGATTGCTCAGCCGAACCAATTGTGTCGACTTCGTTAGCAGAAAGTATAAAATGACGGAATAGTTCCCATCTCATCCACTTTTCTTTGCTCTCCCGCCTCTCTTCTAAATCTACACTTCCATCACAAGCCACGTGTCCCCTTTCCCACCTTTTTCTCCCCACATACGAAATCCAAACCCACATCCTTGAAAATCTCTCTCTCTCTCTCTCTCTCTCTCTCTCTCTTCCTTCTCCCCTTTTATCTCTGTAGATGCTTTCCACCTCATTATTTATCCTTATTTGATTAGACGTGATCCACGAGGCTGGTCCTTGAAACAAAGCAACGGTGTGTGTATGTGGGTGAGGGTGAAATATAAAGATAAAAAAAGAAGGAAAACCTCTTGGCCCCGCTCCACAACCCACATAGTCAATTTTTAATTTTAATTTTTTTGGTTATACATTTCAAAGGGCAGTGTGTATCATTGGGCAATGTGTGACCGTCTAGAATACGCTTCTTCTCTCTTTGCTATCTCTATCTTCATACCAAGCAGTTTTCTCTCATCTTTGTATCCCATCTCATTCCATAGCACTTTGGTGACTCCCCTCATTCTCCTGTTTCTCGTCTCCTCTCTTGTCTTTTCTCACTTACTCTCGTTTCAACTGTGACGCCAACAAGTCTAAAGTTGGGTTGGGTAGTCATATCCAGCATTTACAGTATGGTGAAGATACATGACAAGTTCTATGCCTTAATGAGATAAGAGATGATCGACAATGAGTGAGCGATGGGTCTTAAAGAGGTTGGAACGAGCAGATCTGAGGCTCTGACGACCCTCCTTTACCACTGGAGCTCAATTTTTGATAAAGTTAGCTAGATTTTTATAAACTTAGTTAGGTTTTTGGTAAAGTTAGCTAGAATTTTGGTAAAGTTAGTTAGGTTTTTTTTTTAAGTTAGCTAGGTTTTTTGTAAATTTAACTTGGTTTGTCATTATGTTTTTCTAAGTTAAAATCCAAATGAATAAGTTTCATTTTTTTTGGTAAAGTTGGTCATCTTCTTCTTCTTCTTCATCCTTGATTTTTTCTTTTATATTTGTTTCTTATTTCCCGTATTGTGGGTTGCATTTAACTAGTTTTTCTTAAAAAAAGTTATGGTTGTGTCTAAAGAAGAGGGAGATGTAGAGGAAGTAATTTAACTTGTTTTTAACAGATATTTGAAGTTAAATTCGAAAAAAAAAAGAAAAAAGTTTGAAATGGTCCTATAAGTGTTTTTCGTACAGTTGATTATATCATTTGGAAGTTGGAACCCATCACTCATCACTATAATATCATTGTTACCATATTTGGAGGGATGCCAATGGGGTGAGACTACTTAGACCAGTTCATGTATGCACCTCGCACTCTTTTCTTTTCTTTTTTATCATTGGCTGCGAATCTTCGTACTACAGGGTTTCAACCAGCAAAAGGGTGCCTATTAATTTTGAGTTTTGAACAGGATTGTTCTTTGAACTTAGGGGAGGTGGCTGTGGATATATGCAGCCAAAATGGCTGCCGACATAGCAACCCCATTGACCAAAAAAACCAAAAAGTTAATTGTGGTTATTTTTTCCATTTTAAGGAAAAAATAAAGTTGACCAAAGAAGTTGCAATAATCAATGGCTTTGGGGAACATGCATGAAGTAGAGGAATAAAGGGTTCCAGTGCCACAAGTTTATGCCGGCGCCCAATTTTCGTGTCTTAGAGGTCTTAATTAATAAGCAGCCCTCGTGCATGCAACACCTTTTTTATAATAATTTTTTTGGTTACTCACCACTCATCGTTTTAATATTGCAACTAATCACTTGCATGACGTTTTTTGGGTTTAATATCCCACCTAATTACTTGCATGGCTTTTTTTTCTTTTTCTTTTTTTTTTTTTTTTTTTTTTGGGGGTTGGGGGGGGGGGAAGTGATCAGCTCTAGAATATCAGTCATTGCGGATATCCTTAAAAAACTACTTTACCACTAGATGTCACGATCTAGATGGCTGCACTATGCGAGGCACACCTTTTTCTTTTTCGTTTTCCCTTGTGCATGTGCGATGTAGATTGGTTTGCAGAAAAATGTCACAAAATAAGTCATATTGTAGAGAAAAACTGTCTAGGTAAACCACTTTGCATTAATAATTTTTTATATCAAGAGGTTCGAGATGTTTTGTACCCAATTAATTCTTTTGAGTACATGTAGTTCCTCATACTATATGCAGCAAACAATTACAAAATAAAATCCATGGGAGTAGCTCTAAAGGAGACTCGTGAAAGTTGAATTTAAGACTTCTTATTGGGGAAGAGGTCTCAGAACTCTTATGTCTATCCTTCAAGGTTATCACCTTATATTAATGAAAACAAAAACAAAAAAAGGATTACTTAAATTAAAAACCTCACTTGAGAGGACTTTTTTTTCTTGATAAAAAAAAGACCGATTGATAGATCGTCAATCAGTTTAATCATATGTTCTTTCTTTTTATATATAATCTCTCTCACATCAAAATGAGATTGAAGCTAGTTCTACGTGAATTAATGAGTCCCAATCATATGAGAAAGGCAATCAAAGTGACAATCTATCTAGCACCTACTGTCTATCCTAACACACGGCCAAAAGAGAAAGAGAGAATATTCTATGTCCTCCATATCCCCATCAAACATTCTCCCGAAAATCAACAATCAGCCGCTTACAATCCTCTTTGACCAGGTGCAACAAAGCTCTATCTCCTTCCTACAAGAAGAATTTCAATGAGACCATTCCGTGGCCACGGTGGTGAGACCACCCAATCAAAGACAAGAAAAATATCCTTGTCAATGTATTTTTTGACCCAAGGGTACTTTCCCTCCCTGATTGGATGGTCTCACCACCCTAGCCATACAACGGTCTCACTGAAGTTCTTCTCCCTTCTTACACTATCCTCTCCCATCTCTACTCCTCCAAGAGAAAAACAACATACCATTCAACTTTAACCAAAATATAAGAAAAATTGTAACAGTTTTATCTCTACATCACAAAGGAACAATAGTATATAATGATAAAGTTGTGTTTGGGCCCCTCTTGGCATCTTAATAGTTTGGCATTTTTTTTATAAAAAGATTCCTCATCTCCTATCCCCCAATCAAAACCTATGCATTATATATATAAAAGAAAAAGCCAACTTCCCATTTACTCTCTTTAACTTGTACCAAGCTCTGTCTCTTCTTCTTCTTCTTCTTCTTCTTCCTATACAGAGTTTCTTCCGGCCTCCATTATTCTACCTTCATCTTTTTCATGGCAACACCATCATCGAAACCCGATTCGTCTGCGAATCTAAGCATCACAGTGGAACGGAATCCCTCCGAATCGCGATTAGCTGAAGTGGGAATCAAGTCATGGCCTAAGTAAGTGTCTTTTTCACCGACAATATACCAATTTGTGCATGTCTATGGTAATATATGTGGTTTCTTGATTGTTCTTTACATAATAATTAATCTTCCTTCTTTGATTTCCTTAGATGGGGCTGTCCGCCAGGGAAGTTTACGCTCAAATTCGATGCAGAAGAGACTTGTTATTTGCTCAAAGGCAAGGTGAAAGCTTACTCGAAAGGATCATCTGAGTTTGTAGAGTTTGGTGCAGGAGATCTTGTGACCATTCCTAAAGGACTCAGTTGCACATGGGACGTTTCTGTTGCCGTCGATAAACATTACAAATTTGAGTCTTCCTAGTCTTCACCAGTCGCCACCATGTTTCTAGTATTTAAGGAGGCCGCTGCTGCTGCTTCTTTTTTCTTTCCTAGTTGATTAATGCTTGCAACTGGTATGACTATATATTCTTGATAGAACGCTACTAGCATCACAAAGTGTCATATATTTGTTTGTTATGCTTTTGATGTAAAATATTTTTATTTATTATTTGGTACTAACCTAACCTTCTATATGAAATTCCATAGGATAAGTCTATTCTTAGTTTCTTACCCCTTTTGTTTGAAATACGGATTGCATGCCCGAACTCTCAACCTCGCACACCAAGCCTAAGTAGTAAAATGTTTATATTATGCAGAAGGCAATTTTTGTGATATGATTTTTTAGCTCCAAACACATTAATCGATGGCATATGTTAAAGATACCAAATAAGTTATCCACCCCACTTGTTCATCGGCCGGTGATTCTGTGGTAGCAGCAAGGTAGCATATCCAAAAGTGATAATCAATTATGGCCTGTTTGGTTGTCTAATTCGAAATTAAACAATTGAAAGAAGTTTTACATAGGATTGAAAGTATAAATTTGTCACCTTGAATTAGAATATTTTAAAATGTTATAGTTATTAATATAGTTGATGTTATAGAATCAATTTTAAGGAATTCATAAAATACCATTATTTTGAATTATTACTCTTACTTGTGATAATAACCATCATTTTTTGTAATTCAAGATGATGGAATATGCCTTGATTACTATGTCAAATTTTTTGAATTGTTTAATTTCGAATTGGACAACCAAATAAGCCCTTACATTTTGTGATAACTGATCATATTTTGTAGAGTAACCAACTATCACAAAATTTTATCAACTTACTAGTTAATTACCACATATGTGGCTAAGTTATCACAAAATCTGATCAATTACCACTGAGGGCCTGTACAATAGTCTCCCACCCTGCTTTTTTTTCTTCTTTTTTTTTAGTATTATAGAATTTCCCTTTGATCATTGATAGGATACAGAAAAATGGACCAAAAATTAATAGAAACATCAAAACCAATAATACATGGATGAATTTGATAAATATTAGGGCTTGTTTGGTTGTCCAATTCCAAAATTAGATAATTTCACAAATTTTACGTAGTATAACAGATACAAATCCATCACCTTAAATTAGAATATTTAAAAAAGTTAGAGTTATCACTAAGTTGGAATTATAATTATTTTGAATTTTCACTCATATTTGTGATGATGACTATCAGTTTTCTTGAATTCATTTATTCAAATTGATGGATTTGTACATTCAATATTATGTAAAATATTTCAAATTATCTAATTCAAATTGGACACCCAGCAGGACCGTTATCTAATATACACATCACTCTTAGTTAGTATATGTCCAGTATAAAATATAATTGATCATACTATTTTTTTTTTTTTCCTTTTTACTAGGTTTATAATTAATCATTCTAGTATCTTAATATATCGTCTCTTCATAAATAATAATAATAATAATAAATTAATTAATCATTCTAGTTCTAGTTATATGTATGAAAGTCTTTGCATGTGCTTTTAATGTTAATTTGACCGGTCAGTTTTAAAAAATTTTATATGATAGAAGAAGAAGCAAACCCATATTTTGTTTTTGTAGCTTCGCAAATTGTGAATGACACGTGAAACCCACATTAAGACATGTGAAAAACGCAGGCAAAAAGTAAGGATTCAGCCTTTTTCGCCTCTTCCCAAGAGTGCCAAACCCACCGGCCACCGCCATGTTGACAATAGCTCCTCCACCACTGTTTGATGTGAGAATTGGCAAATAAGCACAATTATTAATGTGGCATAGGCCACATCAGTTATCATTTTTTTGTGCTCCATTGTCAACACTGAAGTCACATCTGTATTGACAATGGACAAGGGGGTCATATTTATCTATAGCCCCTCCAATTTATTTATTTATTATTATTTTTTTTTTTTGGGAAAAATATTGCATCTGGTAACTCAAAGTTTTAAATATAAATCTTGGCCCTTCAATGTTATATATACCTAAGCTTTTCACTACTTTCATTTCTATCAATTCACTCAATTCTTTTACCAAATTGGTATAGGAGTCTTCTTGTGGCCCCGTTGATTTAAAAAGAATTATTTATTTAAAAAATATTCTTATAAATCACTCAAATCAATTTGTTGGTAAATTACATATATTCTGTTTAGAACTTAATTAGAGGAAAGAAAAAATGAACCCAAAAAAAAAAATTTATGAAGAAGAATATATTATTGTTAATAAATTTTATAGATTTTGTTTTCATACTGCTAGTTTAGTCCCTTTAGTCCCTGCGAATGAAAATTTCTGACTCTACTCCCTTCTTGTCATATGGGTTTTGTTTGGATCTCACACAAGTACAAAAAAATAACAAATTTAAAGAGATAACTATAGTTTTATCACTCAATTTTCATTCGAAAACACTTTGCATACCTCTAATATATATATTTTCAAACCTATATATAGGATGCTGATGCATGTGAGCACGTGCTAATATGACTTATATCAATCCCGCATTAAGGATTGTATCTCGTGCATTGTGGGTTATGGACACAATGAACCAATGCACGAGATATAACCCCTTAATGCATGGTGTATGTGTTGATATAAGTTAAGTAAGCACATATTCACCTAATTGGAATTGTATATATATATATATATATACTAGCTATAACACATGTGTGTTGCACGTAAACATTTTAAATGATAATAATTATATATAAAAAATGCATGAAGATTTTTAAATTTTTAGCAAAGTTTTTGTTAGTCGTGGTATGCTCATCACACTTTGACAAAAACACAATGACCTGCACAAAAATAAAGTTAATTAATTCAACGTTGGATTGTGATTGTAACTAAACAATGACTGTAACTATAGAAAGGATTAAAGGAATTGATAGGAGCTATCTTACTATGATCGAGTGAACCTCAATATGAAGAGGTAGATATGCAACTTTTGGAAGACTTTTTCACCCTTTAATTCTTTCTCTAGATAATCAGATATTCACTATCGTTGTTCATATTTTTTCTTTTCTTGAGAAACCGTCCTTTTATATAAATATAAAGAAAACTAATCCTAATCAAATAAGGTAAACTAATCCTAATCAAATGCATACACCTTAGTACTAGATCATTAATTTCTAACGTTTCAACAAATCAATATATAATGTAAACGAATTTTAATGTAGGTAAGGGTATTGATGTTATTACATTTTAAAATAAGGGTATTTTAGAGAATCAAAAGTTTTTCTACGATTCATCCTTTTATCACGTGCGTTGCACGTGTCGATATTTACCAACCTTTAATCACCATTCTATCATACCTACGATTATGTATTTTTCAGAGAAATCAAGCTATAAATTTTAAGCTCATAAATACAATATTGAAAAATAAACTACATTCAATTGAACATTTATGCATTAACTGTAATAGTATGAATTCTATGTATTTAACAATAAATTAATTAAAATATTTAAAAGGATTAAAAAAATGCTCATCTACAAAATTAATTAATTAGTAAATAAAAGTTAACAAACAGATAAATAAAGAGGTTTTTTTTTTCTTTTAAATAAAATGAAAAATGAAAAACTTTTCAATATTAATGCATCAACGTACAAAACTTCTCTTCTATATAATAGATTACCTAGTTATGTACCACAAATAATCACTGGCATCATTAGCAACGGCCTTTTGATCAATGAGTCCATTTGCTCTAATGTGAGCTTTGCCATGGACGACAGTGTCATCAATGCTCTCAGGCCTCCATACCCAACTTAGAGAAATTGGTTCATTTTCAGCTTGGTTGGACTTCTTATTACCATCACTGATGTTTGGGTGTTTACCTAAAATAAATAATCTGGTAATTTTAAACTAACTAATGTTTGGGTTTTATTTATTTACTATATGAATTATAGTTTCCTTAGAATTCTTATTTACCTATGCGTTTTATATTCCTATATTTCCTATATATGCAGAAGGATAGTTGTGTATTTAAAAATTAAAATAAGGTTATATTAGTCAATCAAAAGTTTTTAATTAAAATAAGGTTATATTAGTCAATCAAAAGTTTTTCTCACATTCATCTTTTTATAGGTAGTATATATATATATATATAATAGATATTTCCCTTATGGCGTTAACAAAAACAACAATGTTATGCATCATTGCCATATCATTGGCGAAATAATGAAACTGTCCCCATTATATTATTAGTATGGCATTTTCTTCCTATAAATGTTATCCATGGATCATGTCAATACTTGTAACCAATTTTCATGAAAAAATTAAACAACTGAATGACGGAATAATGTAAAATGTCGTTTTCCAAAACTTAAGGAGTCAAGGTGTTTGAAAACAAATTCTAGAGATGTAAGTGTTTTGAAGTGAAAGTTAAAAAAATAAAACTATAATTTGCAAATTTAAATTTACTTATACTCGGAAAGGTAAAACTATAATTTTTTCAAGTTTAAAATTACTTACACTCTTCATTTTTGTTAATTTCCTATGCACTCTCCAAGATCCTAGCAAAGGCTTAGTATTTTTTTTTTCTTCTTCTCAATGCCCACATTTCAAATGTCAGTTTTACTAAAAATATAGTGTGCCAATGTGCACGTCTGAGATGGATCGATGGATCGATTGATAATGGTGTAGAAGGAAATATGTCATGAGCAATAAGGTACTTGGGGCTGCTAGTTTAGGTAAAAGGACACCAATCTAATAATAATTGGCTTTGTTTGGGTCTATTTGGAAGTGGGCTGTGGTCTTGTTTGTTTTTTTTTTTCCTTTGTAAGGGTGTTTGCATGGCTGGATGTGCAATGTGCTTGGAATGACGACACCCACGTTATGTTTTGTTTTGTCAACAAAGAGGACTTTTTTTTTTTTTTTATGATGACTTCTAGTTTGTTCACGTTTTAGTAAGGCTTTGAATATTAAATCTTCTGGTGGATGTATGTCCTTATCCTTCCAGCAATGTGACGTGTTTTCTTCAAACTTTGGAGAGGCTTGAATTAATTTTTTTTTTTTTTTTTTTTTTTGTGAATTATTTTTTCACAATGAGTCTTTATATTGGATAGTGTATTGCCAACAAATCTCACTGGGTCAATAATGGGTGGTCCAAGGACGATCCGACCAGATGACCCGATGAGAATCTCAGGGTTGCTTCCGAAACGATCGAACATGTTAGAACTCCTTCAGGCGCTCCTCGTCGAGTCCCACACTGGTGCGGTGTTTGCCAAAGACACTCTGACACTCTAAGTCAGAAATGGTATAAGGTTGGGTGAGTATGAGAATCCAAGATTTACTTTTCCCCAATTTATTGCATGGATATTTATAAATTAAAGAAGACCATCCCTCTAGTTGTGGAACCCAATGGATGAGAAAGAATGAATTAGCGATCCTTAATTGATCCTTCCCCTATCTTCAGGATTTGATAAGTTGCAATTATTTCCTTCCTCCTTTGGCGGTGAATTTGAATTTTTTTTCCCATTTTTATGTTTCTTGCCCATGTTGACAACGGAGGATTATTTGATTCGATAAACAATTCGATCGAACTCACCCATAAATAAATAAATAAATAAATAAATGAATCAAATTCAAATATTATTTTGAACTCAATTAATTTATAGAACAAAGTCTGAACAAGAGGCTCTATTATTAATTACTCTAGTTTTATCGCTTTGCTACCATCTTCGATGCAAAACGCCAAATAGGGTGCCAAAGCAAGCATAATTACATGCCAAAATGCTATATTTTGGCATGAATGCTCCAATTGAAGAATACGAAGGCTGTGTTTTTTACGAGTGAGTGAAGGAGGGAATGGAATGGTGATCTCATTAACCAAAAGAAAAAAAAGGTAAAATGCAGAAAACCCCCCCTATTATTAGCCATTTTGTAAGATACCCCCTTTAAAAAAAAACCCAACAAAAAACCCCCCATATTAATTGGGGTCGGCAGATTGCCCCCGACCGTCCATCTGCCGCGAGGAAAATTAACAACATAGTGTCACATGCCTAGCACGTGACATTGTTTATCACCTCTAAGACAAAAATACTCTTACCTGTACTAAAGTTACTCTTTTACCCTTAGTGAGTTCATTGACTCGCTCTTCTTCCTCTCTCTCTTGTCATGGCTACCTCATCAAAGGCTATAGTTGCCACACTCTCCACCGTCGATTTTGCAGTTCCCAATTTCAACATCAAGAACAACTCTCTCTTTAGATATATATATATAGAGGTTTCTGTAACATTTCTTTTTCACTCTATATATCTCTGTCTCTCTTTCTCTCTCTATAAAATCAATGGAGGATGCACCAGGGCTCCGTGACATGTGTGTCGTGGATCCGGCGGCTTAAAAACGCCCATCTCTTGGTGGTGGGTAGGTCTAAGAAGGGCGATTCTCCAAATTCATGGTCATAAAAAAATCGGTCCTGTAACACCCGTAATATCACACAACTTAAAAAAAAATAAATCGAAATATTCATTCATCAAACATAATATAGATACTAATTTATTATACATAAAAAGTATAACCATACATCTCCATAATAATTTCTTATAAACTTTAAACTCATCAACTATAGAGTACAAATAAAACATTAAAAAGTTTCTCTTAATATGCGCAACCCAAAGCTGTTCTTCTTCTTTCAATCGTCTCCTCATCAACCTGAAAAATTTATTATAATAAGAGTGAGCTACACAGCTCAGTAAGAATAACATCTATTTTAATTCGGTATTAATCTTAGCATGAAAATAATCATATTATGATGATTCAAAGCGCATATTTATATTGTGTCACATTATTTTACTATTTTCTCAATATAAAAATTTTCATACCTAAGCCTCTGTTGCTATTTGCAACCTGCAAAATACAAATAAAAATAACCCGCACAGGCCTCTTGCTGTACATGCGTATTCTTACAGCCACAGCACATATGTCCTATCATATGTGTATACTAGTCATGGTCTACTTGCTCAATGACTCAGTATATTGGTGCACTAACTGTAAGGCATACCTAACTGGATCCACTCCGGCGAACCACTCCACAATTCATTAGTATCCAGAATAATAACAACAATAATTCATGCTATAGAAACATCATTATCTCAATAGAAAAATGTGCCACAATTATTGAATTGAATAAAAAAAAATTAATACATAAGGTCTTAAGGGTCCCTACAATTCAATCATTTAAAAATTATATTTCCAATATTAACAACATGTGCTTAATTTCATTATTTATTTATTTATATATTAATGTATTTCTTAAAACTATGGTTTATTAACCAATCAAAGAAAATAACGAATTGATTATAAATATAGTTTTTGTTTCTGAAAATTTAATTTATTTTCAAAATAACAATTATTATTATTTTTAGAAATTATTTAATAATGCTTAAGACATTTAAATGAAAGATAATCACTTTTTCAGTAACCAAACAGAGCCTTAACATTTTGAACAAAATTCTGTTTTTTTTTTTTTTTCAAAATTAAACTACAAAACAGTACACTTTTATATTATATTTATAAAACAGGACATTTTATTTACGAAACAAGACAAAGTATTTACAAAACAGGTCAATTTATTTACAATAAAATCGTCTTCTTCATAATATATTACTGAAATGATACAATTTGCAGAAAAATAATTGTAGTGAAGGACAAACTTCAATTGCTTATATCTTTTTCATACGATGTCAGATTCGAGTGGTTCAAAAGCTCAGACGAAGCTTACAATGTCTATTTTCATATTCTATGGTTAATTTTGAGAAAACATAAATACAGTAATTCAGATTTACAAATAAAGTTCTAGTGTGCAAAAACTCAATACGAAACTTTAAGCTTTAAATACTCCTTTCATGTCTAACCATTCTCAACCAAACTTCAGAAGTAATATCCACATACTATAAGGATTCTAAAGCATAAAAAATGGCGTTAAATAATAGAGCATAGAAGGAGAACTAATTTATTGAAATTCAGACTCCGTTAAAGCTAATTTAAGCTTTTGAAATTCAAAATTCCTTCAAATTAAAATTAAATTGAAACTAAAAACTATTACAGAACCAAAATAGATGTTGAAACTGACTTAAATCACAGCAGTTTGCTTTTCAAATCCTTCGTAACAAACTCTCCCTTTATCCTTCCTGTTCTACCCGTTTTTTTTCTCTACGTTCTCTCTCTAGATACACCTCCCCTTTCCAATTCTTATTCTCTAGTTGGGCTCAAATTACAGCTAACATATATATATATAGAATCTGTAATGATTTCAAAAATTTCGTGGCTTGTTAAGGAGCTGCCAGCGTTCTTCATGTAAGTTTCTATGAGTTTCCAAATGCTTTCCTCTTGACATCTCAACTGTGCAAGAAGCACAGGTTGCCACGCTAGCATTTACATGCAAAAATTCTTTTTTTTTTTTTTTTTTAATAAATAAAACCTAATCTCTTAATTAAAATCCTAATCAATCCTTATAAATAAAATTCTTATCATCTTTAATTCCATAAACACAACCCGATAAATATTATAACTATCTTTATAAAATTATGTTGTGAATTATTATTAATTATATATATATTTATAGTTGTTTAAACTAAAATATTTATTTAGGATTGTTACAAGTCCACTACTGGAGGAGTGGGGAATTAGGCGACTTCATTAGCTTTGATCAAATGTCTTACGCAATAGCCTACTTCATCTATCCTTTGCCTCTACTAATTTCAAATTGATGGCGACTATAACCTGTAAATGGGTCAAATCATACGCGACGACGACGATGATTGTTTAATAGAAGTGAATTTGAGTTTAAGGGTGTTGACGCCAATCTTTCATTTCGCTATCCATGGTGGTGTCGTTTAAGTGAAGATGATGGTACCAGTGAAGTGAAGATGATGGGTATTTTGCAATAATGGGTATCCTCCAACCCTCCCCACTAACAATTAATTTTCATCTTTAAAACCCTAACCCTCCACACCACCATAATCGCCTATTGCCCACGCATGGGTTTCGTCCACACCACCATCGTCGTTGTTGCCGCTGCACCTCCAGATGGGTATTTGAAGATCAAAGATAGATCAAAGGATGGGATGCCATTGCACCTCCACTGTTGTCGTTGCATCTCCAATGGGCCACTATTGTTGCTGCTGCCTCCTTCACGAGATGTTGCCGTTACGCCTCCATTGTTGCCATTGTTGCTACTGCTAGTGGTGTATATGTGTGCACTGATGAAGATGACCGAAAAGTATGCTGGAGGAATGGAGAGTAATTTTTTTATTTTATTTTTGTTTCTTATACGACATTGTTTCATATATATAACAAAATTAATTTTTATAACCTTTTAAAAATCATTTATAAATGTCAAATACTAATATTTTAATATTTTCAGTACAGGGGTATAATAGACTTTTAACATCCTTGTTAACGGCGTACCCCTTGCATAATATGGGGGGTTTTTTGTTGGGCTTTTTTTTAGAGGAGGTATCCTGCAAAATGACCAATAATAGAGGGGTTTTTTTTTGCATTTTACCCAAAAAAAAATAAATAAATAAAATGGTGACCATTTGGTAATCCTAAAGAAGTGATCATTAGGTAGCCCTAAAAAAATGACCAAACCAAGAGAAATGACCATCCCCAACCCTTAACGAATGAAATCATAATGAATCTTGCTTGATTTCTTCTAATCCATTCCCATTCCATTTTTGTTCACATTCTATTTTCATTCTCATTCCATTCACACAAACCAAACACAATTGCGGTATCAAAGTTATTCTTTTATTCATTTACATGAACCTCCATTACATTTGCTTAGATGCTTTACATGGATTCAATAATAGTTTACTCATATTGATTTTTATTTTTACTTTTTATAATCACTTTTTTATTTTTTATTTTTTTGGCCAAACAATTGAAGAACATCAGAACACACCTAGATATATACCCGTGTGTAATCAAAACCAAGACCTTTACAAATTTAGCACCCATTTGGTCCTTTATCGTCTTGGTTCCAAATTATAACCTTTGTCGTGTTGGTGATGCTCAACAGCCGAAAGAACGAAGTTACCAACCCTGCCCTAAACCCTTTTTTTTTTTTGGGCTGAAACTCTGCCCTTAAACCCTAACCACTGAAAGTACTCTGTGGCAACAGTTAGAAGTGCTAACTTGTTAGAGAGAGAGAGAGAGAGAGAGAGAGAGAGAATGGTGGTAGCAGGAGGGGAGGAGGAATTGGTGACACCAGGAGAGGTGTTGGGGAAAGCATCAGATGTGAAACCAGGGAGAGGTGCCTACGTGTCGCCCCACGATAACACCGTCTACGCTTCCCTCACCGGCCGTCGCTCTATCGTCCCTCCTTCACCCGACTCCTCCGACCAGGTAACACTTTCTCCCATCCCCCATCTCATTCTCTCCTTGAAACTTTTTAGGGATTTAAGTCGGCTCTGTTTCGTTTCCAAGAAAAATGGAGGAAAACGAAACAATAACTCAAAACATAAGAAAATTTCAGAATTCTCACTGCCTAATAGCCTGATACAAACCATTTGGCTTACTTCAATTCCCCTTTTTTCTTATGTTCAAGCGGCAAACAACAGTAGGAAATATGAGACTCAAAATATTGTCCCCCCGGCCCCTGTTGTTTTCCCTGTTTTCTCGGGAACCAAACATAGGCTTTGGACTAATGGACTTATGACACATCTCCTTCTCCTTTGAATTATAGGGTTTTTGATTGCAAGAGTTATAGGGTTTAGTACTTTGGTTTTGGAAAATAGTATTCTTTCCTACTGGTTTATACTGGAAGCCCATGAATATTGATGTTGCGACGGAACTTTTGAGATTAATTGCATAATGGTGGTTAGTTTGTTCATTGCTCATGATTAAAAGAAGAATGGTGCTACATCCATTGGTGGATTTGCTGATGTGGTAGCCACTATTTTTGGGTTAGTGACAATCTTGCCATTGATACATCATCTGGCAATGGAGTGGGTGAATGAAACTGGTAGCTTTCGCATTTTTATTAAAGGAATTGATGAGCCACGTCAGCAAGTATAGACATACATTTGAGTGGCAATGCTCTTATCATGGAACTGGTTGACTTTTTTTTTTTCTTTTTTTTTGAATTGATGCTTTATTTTTAAATCGCTTTATCTCTCCGCGATGTGATGATGGTAATGAGGATATTGATTGTTCATTAGAGACCAACTGTTGAAGTAACTGGTCACAAGGCCCATGGTGCGGTTCCAGAGCCTGGTTCTGTTGTCATTGCGCGAGTAAGTTGCCACTCTTTCAACCTCTAAATTGGAATTTTTAGAGCTCCTTATAACAAGTCAAGTTTGAGATCACCAATATTTGCCTATTCTATTTTTCCCCCCAATTCAAAGAGATCATCCCAAGAATTTATTTTGTGCAGGATGGGAACTATAGAGAAGGTAATCACGAATTAATATTTTGGATAAATTGTGTTTCTGTGGAACATAATTGGTGGAAATTCTCTAAACAATTTTTTTTTTTCTTTTAAAAAAGTCTCTATCATTATTATTGTTATTATTTTGCTGCCTTTTTTTCTTTGACCTCTAGATGCAATGTTGTTTTGTCCTTGTTGAATATGATTGTATTTGTTCTGAGAAAATCTAATACTGGAGTTAACTCGTCTGGATTCTGGAATGTGAACTAAAATGATTTTTCAGATTTATTCTTACTGTAATTAGTGCCCAATTAACTTATATTTTGATGCATGCTCCAAACTTTTTGATGAGAAACTGATATATATTTTTCTTCCTCTACTTTGAAGTAGTGTGTACCATATAAGAAAGGTATTCATTGGTTTGTTTAGGTGAACCTCATTTTATTTTTTATGTACATGATAGGTTACAAAAGTGATGGCTAGAATGGCTTCAGCTGATATTATGTGCGTTGGCCCCAAGTCTGTGCGAGAAAAATTTACAGGAATAATTAGGTATGGAAATTTTTTGTACTTTATAAAAGTCAAAAGTTGGGTTGCTATTTTGTAATATACCTTTTGTTGTCTTGTTTTAATTTTATTTTTTATTTTTCATACTTGTGACTGCATTTCAAATATTTGAGAATTATTAGCAATTTGACAATTTCCATGTTCATTGGTTATGCTTGCTTATACTTGCCATATTTGGGTAATAAAGAGTTAGAAAAGCTAAAATTTGATTAGATACACTTAATGAACTGTTTATCAACAGTCGCTTATGGGCACTTATATCATTCAGCTGTGTGTACTGGTAGCTCACTTCCATGTTTTTCCTGAACAGCTCCTTAGCTTCTAGGCCTCACATATATTGTGAAGATGTTATTGCACATACTTCATTATTACAGTATGGAGATTATCTCTACATTCCTATACGTTGCAGTGTGGCCTTTATATATTCAAGTATTTGTTGGATTTAGATGAGATCAAGTCTTATAGATTTTATAATAGGTATTGATAGACTTAAAACTTCTCAATCGTGGCAGGCAACAAGATGTTAGAGCAACAGAGATTGACAAAGTGGATATGCATTCGTCTTTTCACCCTGGTGACATTGTCAAAGCTCTAGTAGTATCCTTAATGCTTGAATTGTATGTGCTATTGCTCAATGAAAAAGTTTTAATATCTCTGTGTTTTGATATCTATATGATCGAAGTGGAAACAAATACATGCATGGCACATGAGGATGTCTCAAAGTCCACAAATTTGTGGGTATTCCTCATCAATACACATAACGTATGTGGCATTTGTAAAATCTTTGGGCTCAAGTTTTACTCAATTTCTTTGGAATGGATGAAAGAAAACTCTGGCATAATTTTAAGAAGTTCTGCTGACGTCTTTCATTGATCTGTTGTAACATTTGCAATTGTGGTCTCTAAAGTTATCTACTTGTGATCAAGGGACATACTACTTTTAGGCACTTATGGTCCAGCTGCTGGGCCTAATGTGTTATATGGCATTGTAGTTAATTTACATCTATGAGCATGGACCTGGCTACAAAACTGCTGGGTCATTTTGAGACGTGTTTCCGACATAAACACTGCTTCAGACATGCATCCGACATGCGTTAGGAACATCCCATGTGTAACCAAAATTAGAAATTGAGTCTTTATTTTTGGGCACGTGGCTGATATGGTCCAGATATGGCTTTTTATCCCCTCTTTAGAAGAGAAAAATAGGAAAAGAGAGGAGCACAGATTCGAAAAACTCAGCACCGAATCCATGCTCAGGGAGAGAGAGAGAGAGAGAGAGAGAGAGAGAGACCAGTAATTGAAGAGAGAGCAGTAATTCTCAGAACATGCCCAGCTTGTCTTGCTAGCATTGCTCCTTAACTGGGTAGTATTCCACTCTCTCTATGTGTGTGCAGGTGCATTGTGAGATCAAGAAACAATTCTGAGTATTAATGGTGTCAATTGAGGTTGGAATACTGCAGGTCATGAATTTTCTTACAAAAAATAATTTTTTTAAAGGTGTGGTGGTGTTCACTGAGGTTTTGAAAGTATTTCTTGGGATTATAGGCTTTTGCTTTTTCTTTTGCTCACCTTCTGCTATATTGATGTCTAGAAGGGTCATCCTATATCTGCATCAGTTGGAATTTGTAATGATCTTTTAAGTTGATTATTCTCGTATAATCTGCCTTAACATATTTCCCTTAAAAAAGCTCTCCCTTGGGGATGCACGGGCATATTATCTATCGACTGCAAAGAATGAACTAGGTGTCGTATCGGCTGAGAGCAGCAGCAGGTTAGTTTATTTACTGTATTTGAAAATTGAACTGTAAAGGATTTGAACTTCTTGTTAGTTTCATATGAATTCTTCAATAGTAATTTCCCTATGAGTGTGTTTGACATTCTTTGACTACTGGTTGTTTGGCTTTTATTCTTTTAATTAACTGATCATAGTGCTATTTTATCCCCATCCTGTTATTTAGGCATATATTCTATTAGCTATTTCTTCTTCAGGATATTATTATCATTATTATTTTATGCGTTATTTTCTACTTAACATCATTATTTCTTAGTGAGAATATAATCCACTATATTGAAAGAAGGGCAAAAATAGGTAGGCAGCCAGTGTAAAACCTTTAGTCAGACCATCATGAACTTTCAAAGATGTTACACCATGAATGTTGTTTCATCTTAGGAATAGAAATGCGAGTAAATTTACCTAGCATGTAAATTGGCCATTGTATATCCTTGATAACCCTAACCAAATCTGCATGGCGACCATAACTTTTGAATTGTGATGTTTTGCATGGTTCAAACTTTTGTCTGGGAAGTTAGTTCTGATCATCTATGAATTAGAAACATTTTTTGATATATTTGTGAAGGATCCATCTTGTACCTACTTGCTATGTTTAATGTGAAATTTGCCTTACCACATAATGTTGCTGGCATATTCTTGATAATCTAACATGATCTGCATCGTGACCTTGACCTGTGGCAAATTGGCAATGTTTTGGCGTAATTTCTAATTTATTTTTAAAAATTTTATTTTAGGTGCAACAATGGTCCCAATCAGTTGGACAGAGATGCAGTGTCCAGTTGACAGGCCAAGTTGAGCAAAGAAAGGTTGCTAAGGTTGGGGGTTGACAAACCAAAACTAAAACCCAGTAGCAGATGATTTTTAAGTTCTGCTTCTTTTTTTAAATTTCTTATAGAGAAAATATGTTGTAGAATACTATGATCTATGAGAAATTATGGCTGCTGTATTATTTGACTGAACTGGTAAGCCTTCAAACATCAATTTGCGCATTTAATGTATTAACCTAATTTCCATTTATTCCTGGGAAGTGTCCAAACAAAGTCTTAGTTAACTTATCTTTTTCATGCCTTATTTCCCTCTTAATTTTATTGTTTGGCGCCGCCTGTTGCCCGGGCAGAAGAAAGAAGTGGAGGTGGGGGGTGTCGGGATAGGTACTACCTAGAGAAGCTGGTTCATGCCATGCATCTGGTTCATCTTCGCTAAATTTGTCTCATGGACCCACCCAATTTGCAACGTGGGTGGGTTAAACTGTATATCGGACATAGTAGAATTACTTCATAAGATATAGAATGGCTTGTTTATGCTGATCCGAGGGGAAAGAAAAAAAGACAGAAGGGCTCGTCTACAAACTTCAGTGATATATAACTGAGCACTGATTGGCTAAACAAGCTTATTAGCTAATAAAAAAAATTGGGAAAGCCCAAACAAGATTTAACTAGGTAAGCATGGCAAAATTTTGGACCATGCTCATGTAAGCCCATACTAGTCAGGATAGAATGGGGGGAGGGTGGATCTTTACTCTGAAAATTTTACACCCCCAAATCATGATGAACCACAATTAGGAATACAATAAATTTACCCTCCATGGACATATACACAAATGTGCAAGGATACAAATTCACTCAATGAATGGACTATGATCCGGTCGACAAGATGGGGTAGTGATTGAATTTCTTCTTGTTTATGTACATAATTTTGTGATCTTTCTTGCTTCATCTATTTTCTTCTCATACCACTGGGACCCCATATGCGGATGGTCTTAGTCGTCACTCGCTGATGCCAACATATAATGCCGTTTCGGGTTCCAGCTTACACAGTTCACAACCATTGAATGGCCAGACAATATCTCTATTGGCTTTGAGCTCTGCCGATTCCAGATGTAGACCTGCTACCACAAAAAAACACTAGAGCTAAATATCTCGACTTTAGTAGGGTACCATCTAACAACAGAATGACTTTGGACTGACAAGTTTCAAGCCTCTTGCTTAAGAATGGAAATCTGAGAGAAAAATTAACCAACTTTTGTGGAACCCTCAACAAAATTCCTCATTACATATCCCCATGAATGAACTAAAAAACAAACGTGGGTGGTATTTTGATGCCAGCATTGCCAACAATTTTCAAGTCTTCAAAAACAATTTATATGGACACTTTTACCTGAACATTTATTCATACCACCACAACCCCCAGTAGGCATTTGGAATGATCAACTCAAAGCAATTACAAAACAAACATAAGGTTTGGCATCTGAACATACCTGTGAGTCCTCACTACCACTGGCGATAAACATGGAATCCAATCCACCAAAGCAGGAATGGATAACAAATCTCGCTTGCTTATGGCCTTGGTATACCAAAGGCTTGACCAATTTCCCAGCAGTATCCCACACATGGATTTCTTGGTTGTTGAGATTCACTATCAGATGGTTGCCATCTTTGGAGACACAAACTGAAGTGATCTCAGAATTCTCAGTGATTTTCCGCTCAGTATTCATTCCAAGTTTTCCAACGTCCTGTATAAAAATTTCATTCCTCGTGAAAAAGCAAATGAAGTTGCTATTTGACGCAGTAGCAACATTACCCGCCATGGGATTGTCGCTCCCTGACAATTCGATGAAACTTTTGTCATCAAATTTGTACATGTGCTTGCGCCTGTTGGGTCCAGAGCATCCAAAGATCAGTCCCTCTGAATTTGGGAACCAGGCGCATGAGCTCAAAATGGCGCTTTGCTCGAGGAATGTGCAGATTAATCTTCCTGTATTCACTTCCCAAAACTTGAGAACATGGTATCCACAAGTGAGTAACTTTGTGTCATCAGGGCTCCAAGACACAAAGTAAACTGGACTTTGGTGGCCACGTAATCTCTGTCTCAATATCAGGTTCCCATTTTCCCACACCTGCTACAAACATCCAGAAGGAAATAATAAAAAGTGATTAGCCAGTGAGCATGATCTGTAAGCAATAACTTTTTCTTGGATGGGCGGTATTCTGCAAAAACTCAATACATAAAAATCTCATCAGGTGCAGAATAAGGCCAACACAGGTCATACCAATTTAGAGGATAAAAATGGCTTGTTTCTTCACTAATTCCAACAGAAAGTAGCAACAGATCGAGAGACCTCTGACCAGTGATTGAAGTGCTGATTTTGCGGGAACTCTTAAGATGAAACCAACATAATATGAAATACTGTGTGTAGCAAGAGTGAAATAAGCAAAGATAAAATACAAAATTTCATTTGGCTACAAAGAAAGATGAGAAAGACAATGCTTATGCCATGTAATTATATTCATTTTTTATAGGTGAATAGCAGAAATCAAATACTACTATGTACAGAAATGAAAATTTTCATTTACTACATGATATAACTATTGGAAAATGATTAATCTGTCACAATAAGTATATGATACTTTCATGACAAGACTATCTATGTACCTTTTAGCATGGTCTGATGTCCATATTTACAAAGGTTAATTTCCTCATATTTGGATAGACAAAGGCATGATGTGGGGCTCGATTACACCAGCCTGGAAAGTTCATAGGGGCTGAAGATTGACTACTGACAGGTAATTAAGAGCAGCTTTGGGAGAATGTTAGCATATGGCTCATTATCATGATTCAAGAGGGATCTATAATATGTTCAAATGCTGAAATCATCTTACATGATACTATCTAATTGTCAGGAGGGGTATATACTTGCACAAAAAGCTGACACCAAAAAAAAAGAAAGAAAAATGAATAGGCTGAAAATCGGCTGTGGTGGCAGTTGTACAGTTGTACTCTCCACAAGGATGATAAACAAAGTAAATAATTAACAAGCACATTAACTTAATGATAGAAAGTGGGATACTTGTTAATGGTTGAGGTTGGCCTTCTCACCTATAGATGAGCCTCACCAGTAACACAAGTTGTACCTATGGAATGTACTGAAGCCCATTGACATATGCAATCCTCAAATTCTTAAACCTAATGGAAACTATTTTGACAGATCTACCATACAGTGTGATGTTCCATGAAAGGTTATTTTGTAACCAAACTATGAATAATTATTCCCCATGAGAAAAGTATATAAAGCCAAATACAAAATTTTAGTCTATTGTCTTAGTGAGGAAAATACAGCTTGTTATTGCTACATGGACTAGCTATATAGTTCATAATTATGAAAGTAGGTAGAGGGAGACTTAAGATACACCTCTTTGTTCAGAAAATAATTATATTATAAAGGAGATCAAGTAAAGCACGTCAATTGTTAAAAGAAGTTTAAATGCTGTAGCTGGGGTGGAATTTCCAAACAAAATGTTAGTAGCTGGCCGGATGGCACAACGCTTCATTGACTTTACATTGAATTTAGTTAAGTTGAATATAGCTTCATCCCCACCCCACCCCAAATCACCCCTACTAAACAAACAGAAGGACCAGGGGGAAAAGAGGGAGGAAAAAAAGAGAAATATTATAAATGACCCAAAAAGGATAAGAAATCTACAATACCTGCCATATGATGGTTTGGAAGTCACTTGATCCTGAGGCTAAGTACTCCCCGTTATTTGAAAACTGAATGTACCAAACTTCATCTGTGTGGTGCGTTAGAATCTGCAACAGTGAGAAGCACACTTACTGTTTAGACAAATAAGATAATAACAAAACTAACAGCATATCTGAATAATTTTATTGACAACACAGAGTAATGTGTACTTGGGTAGTATGAAACATAGTTTTTTGACTTTCTGATGGTAACTAATTAGCCGTATTTTTTAATCTTTAGCATATGCAATGTAATTTAAATCAAGAAAGAATTAAAGTTAATGTAGACTGTGCAACAAAACACTCGTATTTCAGCCTTTTATGCTGTGCTGAACACACCAACGCATGGAAATTCTTTGGAGATGAAACCTATATCACTGTCCAATTTGTTTTGAGGTTATCAAGTTAAATGCAAGAACCTGTCTCCACGTCTTTTACATAGACAATGACAAAATAGATTAAGATCCTTTTCTTAATCTGTCTTTTGAAGGCTTGGCATGTATCCTTCCTTTCACATTAAAATAAGATAAAAACATTTCAAAGGTAGAGGCCAGAGGGGAACATATTTTTTTTTTTTTTTGGTTGGGGGTGCTAGGGAACATAAGTTTTGCAAGAACTACTGTTGAAACAAAAATAGAAACTAGAGAAAATGGTCTCAACTTAAGGCTCAAAATTCTTGGAAAATTTTAGAAAACAACGTTTCCGGATGAAACAGTCCAATAGATACCCCCTATGGCTCCATTTATCAATGATTGCATATGAGATCCACTCGTTCAAATAAAACAAATATCAACTACACATTAAGCTGATCAGATGCATCTAAAAATAAGAACTGAAATTAAGACCAGGTGTATTTGAGAATGGCTTGGTGATTCAGACAACAATGTTTACTGAAATTCAACCATTATATATATATATATATATATATATATGAAACTGTGTCTTATTTGTGCACTTAACTTGATTTAACTTTTTGTGGGTACAAGCAATTTTTTTTTTTTTTTTTTTTTAAAGAAAAAATTGGACTTCTGTTTTGTTTGAGGAGAGAGAGGGGGGGGGGGGGGGGGGGAGGACTTCGGAAACTCCATGCATCCATACTGTAGCTTTTCCCTAGTTTAGAATTTGTCTTCCAATATCTGTTAGTTTTCTTCAATAGAATTGTTTTTGGTATTGTCTTTCCCTATGAAGAAATCTCTTCCTCTTTGCACTTTCCTTTCTTCAATGATTTTAAGTTCTTACCAAAAAGAGAAAATGATATCACATCAACTATCTTTTAAACTCTACATTCTGTTTACTTGATGTCAGAAATACAAATAGCATCTAAATCACGACTGCTACTTATTTCAATCATTTGGACATAATTTTTCGTGGCTCTCCATCTTTTTGGTACAATTGCAATCTGTTTTATTCCAATACTCCATTTAGTTTCCAAGGAGTTGGTAGCAAAGAAAAGATTCTTGGCAACCAAAAGGAGCATATGGAGAACATTGATTTACAAGGAAAGAATTCTCACTATAACCCATAGTGCCATATAGTGAAGTCACCAGGACTTGTTGATAAATAAAATGATACTTCCTCAAATTTCAGAGGGGAAAAAAGAAAAAAGTCATACAAAACACAAATCCTAAAGAACTGAAAAACTTATTTTAAAAATGGAAAAGGACACAAACCAAACTTATAAACAGGATTTGTCTAAAATGAGTAACAAACAATGCCTTCTTTACCTACAAGTCTAAATTGATGCGGAAGAAAAAAAAAAAAAAAAAAGAAGCCTAATAAGATTTGAGAATTTGAGTACTACAATAATCATTCCAAAATTCGAACCCGATGTAGTTGCAAGATTCTGACTTCTTTTTCTTGTCTTTTCTTCTTCTTCTTCTTCTTCTTTTTCACAGTTATTTTCCTCTATCATAACAGAAACTTTTCCATAACTACATTTAGTTGAGAAAATTGAAACCAGGCACTAGATTGGCACCAACATGCGGCTGCTTATGTTACAATTTCTAAGCTGGATTCTTTCATTATGTGCTGTTAGACATTTAAACCCCTAAATTTTTTAATCGGTCGAAGCCATTATATCTTATGTGTAAGATAAGAATCTTACTGGGTAAAATTAGGGAACAGAGCATTTCCATCACTTTTCCCATACATGAAATCAAAATTTTACTCTTCTGAAGTGAATATCACTCTTTCCATTACTAAATTTCCCACAATATCTTGTTCATCAAATACATATTGCTATATATTGAATTCAACTCTATGAAACCATTGCCTGTTAGTTCAAACACAAGAGTATAACATAGATTAAATATGGCCAAAAGAAATTCTACAACATCCACATTTCAGAACAAATATAAGAGTGTATTTATATATTGTCCCAATCTTATCATGGATTCTGGGTATTTTTATGAGCGGGTAAATGTAGGAAAACTTAAACATCAGGTTATTGGGGTATCCAAAATTTGGGCCATTTGACAGAAAATGAAAGCCTGAGATTAAAAGCATGCATGTATCTTATATCAAGGTCCCTAACAGGAATTCTATAAAAATATGTGTTTGTGTGCGTGTGTAGAGCTGTAGAGAAGAAACGGATTCAAGAACATGTCCGTTGCTTAACGAATCATAGTAAATGTGCATTTCCAGGGAGACTAATTAACAATCAAATACATGTAAAAAGAAGGAATGCAGGCTCAATGAAAGTAATAGATTTGGAGATAAAAACCAACCTGCAGAGTCTCAGTAGGAAAATAAACTTTCCCACAGCTATGGTGGTCCTCATACAGCGAAATCGAATCCTCCAAGTTGTGATAAGTACAAGAACTTCTCTGGGCATCAAGCGCCTTCTCCACCAGACATTCCAACCTTCTATTGGGCGCCAAAATCAATTCTTCCAACCGGGACACCAAGTCTCGCCGCATTTCAACAATCACACCATCGTCTATATCTCCCAATCCACCAGGACCACCAATTTTATTCTTAGCAATAATAATATAAGCAATAGGGGCTATTCTATCTTGCCTCAATCCCAACGCCGAAAAATCCTTCCGAAGAATTCCCAGCGCCGTTGCATCGTCGCCACGAATCACACACTCGACGATGAACTGTCTAATAGTGAGAAACAGAACAATGGCTCGAATATCGTCCCTGATATCTTGAAATACGGCGAGGGTGAGTGATTCCCAATCTCCCAAAAGAATTTGTCTTTCGAGTAAATCGAATGGAGGAGTCCTGTATGAAATGTGAGACTGACTTTCTAAGGAAATTGCAGAGGCGTCGTAGCCCAAGGAATTGAGGCATTGAATGATTAGCTTCACCAGTTCTTGCTTGCTTATCAGTCCTTTTGGACCGAGCCGCATTGGCTGATTATCGTTGTTCTCCATGTGGTCTTCAAGAAATGTACCGTGAAACTCAGCGAAGCTCAAGAAAATGGAATTCGAGAAACGGGGCGAAACCCGGATGGTGATCAAGTGTCAGTTGCATGGGAATGCAACAAAGAAGGGAAAGAAGCAAGAAATCATGGAGACCCAGGTGAGAAAAAGGCCGAGAAAATGAGACCCGTGAAGTAGCAAAACCAGAAGGTCATTGAAATAAGGAGTTGCAGAGTGGAGGGAGAGGAACCCAAGAAGCTGAGTTGCAGCGCGGAAGAAAAGAAATTGGTTCTGCTGATACTAAAATGTGTTGTGTTGTGTGTTGTGCTGTGTTGTGGTTGTGGGGCGTTTGTGTGTTAGGCCCACGAGGGTCATAACCGGAAGACCCAAGGCCCAAGAGAGTTTGTATGAGATGAACAGAGGAGAGGGAGGGAGAGAGACATGGGGAGAAAAAGGAAGAAAGCATTAGGGCTTGAGCTTGGTCTTTTGGCTTCCATCATGGCCTTGCAAATCCGAGTATAGCACGTTTGTATTTATAGGATTGGTTCTTTTTTAACAAGTTTGTTTGGATTGTTTTTGTAGTGAAAATTTAGGATTTGAATAGAACCATTGTATTGTATTCTCATTTTGAAGTGGATTTAGTCGGAACTTGTCTCATGGTTTTTCCCATCACTTGGAAGATTTTCCACATACATGTTGGTGTCTTTGAATGTGTGCTGTTTTTTTTTTCTTTGTTGGTCAAAACCCAGTGTTTCCTCAAAGCTTTCAATCAGGGATTAATCACTGGTCATAGGGGGAGGGAACCGCTGGTTAAGGGGTTTTTTTACCAAAGTGCTGAGACTCAAATTTGAGATCTTTCACCTCCACTTAAACCAGCCACCTTGGGACCTAGCTTAGAATGTGTGCTTTTGATAATCTGTGTTTGATAAAATAACTAATTAAGTAGATTGTTTTGTTGTTGTTCAGCTTGGCTTAGAAATTATTACTAATGCCTTTTCGGTGGATTGGTAGTGCTCTAAGTTTACTGGTAGATGTGTTTATCTTAGGTGATTTGTTTTTTAGTTGCATTACACACTAGGTTTTGTGCTTGTCGCAGAACAAATGGCATCACAACTTGGTTAGTTGGGAGTGTGGTCGTCTAGTGTTGAATTAAAATGAAAAATTACTCTAGTGCCAGGATTATTCTAAACAATACCAATTCGTTGATGTGAATTTCAATCCAACGGTTAAAAATACACCTTATCCAGATATATCTAGTCTGTGGGGCTCTCATGTGGGACCCATTAAGCTCTTCTAACTTCCAAAACTACCAAATTTCGGTGGCCACCACTGAACAACACACCTCCAAGAAATGGCTTCCCTTCTCCTCCAACCTCTTCTCTCCAATCGCTTTTCCTCTCCTGCCCTTCTCTTTCCCCCAAAACCCCATCACATCCCTTCTCTCACTTCACCCAGATTCATCTCCTATAACAAGAAATCCCTCCCATTCAGACCTCTCACGGTCTCATTTGCTCTCACTGAATCAGACTCTCCCAAATCCCTAAACCCTAACCCTCAACCCCTCCTTCAAGAAATAGCTGTAAGCATCGATTTTGGCGTACTTTTAATTGCAATTTGATATTTATGATATGCGTTTTGTTTGGGTAACGATTTTGTTGCCATGATTTTGTGTTTCGTGTCATTTTGTTGTCGCAGGATAGCTTTGTTCTTCCGGCGGATTATTTTGCGCAGCTCCCTCAAGACCTTCGTCTAGACGTAAGCAGATTTTGTATTTGTTAGCAAGTTCAATTTTGTAATGTGATTAGCTTGAGATATATATATATATATATTCGTTTATAATTGAGAGTTTTTGGGAAATATTGTTTGAATATTTGTGTAGCTGAATGATGCGGCTTTTGATCTTTCGAATGGAGCGGTCCTCGATGAGGTTAGTTACTCTTACAGCCTTATTCATTTACCTTTTAGTCTTTATTTATTTATTTACTTTTTGGTAAGATACTTAGGATGGTGCAATTGCTTGAATTCTTAGGTTGCAGTTTTGGGGTTTTCTGTGAAAATATAATCATAGAGTCGATGGTACCATGTAACTAAAGAAAAAATGGGCAGAAAAAATGCTACAGATAAGAACATGAAACCTTGGTAGCTAGTTGGACTAACAGGGGCATGCTCCATGATTAGGTGGAGCACTAGGTTGCAGTCATGCCTTTCTTCTCCATGTAATCTTTGCCACCAATTGTGCCATGTCTATGTATCAACCAGCTCCTGTTGATCATTGATTCTTCTTTATTAAATTTCCTTCCTTGGATAACTTGATGAGATCCCAAGATTTGTTCTTTATATTAGACTTGAATCTTTTCATGCATAGTTCTCATTACCTTCCACTATTATGAAAAACTGTTGGGTTACTCGCCAGCAATATCCAATTCCTATATTCTTAAGTTCTTGACACAGTTTGTTGTTGAGTTTGTAGTAGTATAATGCCAAATCATGCCTTCATTCTTGAGCCTGAAATCACTTTCCATGACACTCAATAGCAATTAGGGCTTCAGCAGATCACATTTGAACATGTCATGTTCTTCACATTGTCTTTTTATCCTTAATATTCAATATATAAAATTTAGTTCTTCATCAAGCTACCAATGAAAAACACAATTTATAAACCTTTTTTTTTTTTGGTGGGGGGGTAAGGGGTGGGGCTAGGCAATTGTTTAGCATAAGGATGGGTTTCAAACCTGAGCATCTATTATTGACGCCAATGAGGCTTTACCACCCAGTCAAGGGCGTCTTCCAAAATAGTTGTTTGTTGATTTGTCCATTGTTTCAATCGATGGTTAACTTAAATAAGCAAATATCCCTATTTAGATTTTGATAATTTGTTTTTTATATCCATCTTGAATGTTTCTGAGAAAGTGGGCTTCATCATCATGTTCTGTGAAATTTTGGACTGTCCTTACGTCTTCATCAGACATATCGTTCTCCAGACATTGTTGTGTAATGATGCTTTTAGAAAACAATAATCTCTCCAAACTAATAAGGCTTTTCCTACAGTAAGCAACCCAAAACATCAGAACAAAATGACTAAAATTAATGTTCTCAACACAAATAATGCCTATCCCTTTTCTTTATCCATTCCGAATGCCTTTGAGATCTGTTGTTTCTCTTGCACTTGTCAACCCATGTGCCTGCTGTTTTCTGGACTTGTTTCGTGCAGGCATGCAGCACGTCCACATGTTGAAGTTTATCGTTTCAAGTTTTACTATCTCAAAGTCATACATTCTTAACTCACAATTATTGTGATTTATTCAAGCTCTCAATATGGTCATAAACAAATTAATCGACACGATTTGCTTTGCCTTGTTGTAATGCTAAGTTCATGATGAGGGGCTGCATGGCTGACCCAATTATGAACCTAATCTTTCCCCACATTGAATTTCTTTAAGCATGTTTAATATTCTCATATCAAACCACTGTATGTGATACCACTTGTTAAGTTTGACATAGGAATGCAAATTTGTTCCAGGTGCAACCAAAAGAAAAAAGAAAAGAAGGAAAAAGGCAGTAATATCAAAGCATGGACAAGTAGACTGCTAGAGGAATTGCCAGGAGAAGATAAGCCAGAAAATTTTATGAAAAGCTTCCCGAGCTTATTAACATGGCAATTTAGGCTTTCTTTCCTTAGTAAGAAAAACTTCACGCTTCCCCCTCTCTCTCTTGTGCACCTTGTAGATGTGTATCTCTTCTACAGCTTTGCAATTGTGCCAGACCAGTTGTATCAGAACCACAGCTTTAATCTAAGACAATGATACAAGCAATTCACTTTCGATAATATATGGGAAATGATTGATTGAAAAATAATACTAATTTTAAGAATAATAACTTTTGATACCAAACCACCTAGCTTTTAACTTGGTATTCCACTCACTTACCCAGTAGTCAACTCTCAATCTCGTTTTATTTTGATGGTTACATCTGATTTTACTACCCCCAGCAGCATCCCTGACCAAGGAAAGTGTCAAGAGTTAATAATGACACCCATTGGAGAGTCATTTTTTGGCTTGTCCGTTAGGCTCTTGTACAATTTGGTAGTCCAATGTTGGAAATGAAAAAACAAAAACAAAATTAAAATGAATAAGCAATAAGAAAAAACAAATTTCTCTTCTTATAGTTAACACTCATGGAAAGAGGCTCATTAATTACAGTAGGTCTACCTCATTCCATGTCATCCAAATTATCAATAGACCTCATTATAGCAATCCATTCTACTGATGCTATCGGCCTCAAAACAATCTTCAGCAATCATATGTTTCTGTTAAAACAAAATTTGGATACCATAGAATGAAGTACACAAACTATAATCCCATTTTATCTGTGCTTATTCCTTCCTTGCTTACTGACTGATTGGTCCAAAAAATCATTTTGGGTGTGGCATTCGTAAATTACTTACCACCTAAATCTCATTATAGATCTCTTCTCACTAATTTGTCTACATAATTTTCTGTTAGTGAATTGAAGAAAATGTAATTCAATGATGGAACCTGATACCTAGACCACTATTTCTTTGGACTTTATTTATTTATTTATTTATTTTTTTCCAGTGTGGTCAGGAGCTGGGACAGATATTGTTAAATCTATCTAGAGCATGGGAGCTAGGTGACACATCAACTTCCCTTACTTTAGCAGGCAAACTCCCTTTGTTAGAGGGCTCTTTGACAAACAATGCCAAGTCAGGCAAGATTAATTGCTGATGTGATTGGTGCTTGTTTTAATTTCATAAGAATTTCTATTGAATCCTATTTCCACTCTTTTTGCTGGTTTAGCATTGGGTAGGCGCTTGGTTGCTGCTGGAAGGAGGTTCCAATCCATGGGACAGTATGGTCAAGGTGAACTACAGAGGGTATCTTACATGACTTGAAAGCTATGATGATTATAATGTTTTAAAAATATCCACTTTTCCAATATATATTAAAGTGAAGAGGATGCATGCAATATTCCTTTCATTACAGTATCACCACAACATAGTCTACTCTCACAGAAGGTTTGCTTAAAGTTCTAAACTTGCCTGCAGTAATTGTTATGGCCCCCGAAAAAAACACAGTTAATATATCTTTGAATATTTTAAGATGCTAAATACTTGATCTCACTTTATCTCTATATAATTTTGCAAACAGTGGTAGTGCTATACAAACTAGCAGTTTTTCCACTTATTTTTGAAGGAATGTTAACTAGTTGTATTTTACCAGTTCGCCAAATTTTCTGGTTTTCAAACTGGAGATATATAATTTAAAAGAATACTTTACAAGTTAGTAACTTACCATCTGCTTCCAGATGAAAGAATTTCCATCATTTGCATTTTAATTTCCTGCTCCCCTAGATGTATTCTTTCGGGGACAGCTTTGGGGAGAAAAAAAACAAAAAGGTTTAGGACACATTGATGTGTAGTCATGTAAATTATGCTTCAAAGTGCACATAGTATCTTTTAAAATTTATAGAACTGGGATTTTTCAATTTCAAATGTAATATAACTTCTAGTTAACTTTCTCTAAAGCATCAGTTCTGTTCGATGCTTTTCAACCATTATAGATTGCAAAGGCAATGATGACAACTGGAAAGCTTCTGTCTGCACTTCCAGTATCTACCCCAACCGATGAACAACCAGAAGAGGAATCTAGGATGCTAAAGGTGGATGATGACTCTCCACATGCTATGGAAGTTGCCTGTGGATGATCTTAAAAAGAAACTTTAAATAACTAATATTGTTGCTGAGTGCAGTTTGGAGACCTTCAGGTTGAACTAACATCAGATAAAGCCAACATTGGGGCTGCAATTGGTTTTGTTTTTGGGTAATTATCCCATCTGATCTGTGAGTTCTCTTTTGCTAATTTCAATTTACAATACAGAGGCCTAACAGCAAAATAATTTTTTTAATTATACCCAAAATTTGAATGTAGGATTCTTTCATGGCAACTAAGTCAGGGCATCCAAAGTATACCAGAAAGCTCATTGCAGTATGCAAATGACAACGCTTTGCTGCTTGCCAAGGTGCTTGGAAACATTGTCTTTGATTCTTATCTGATTTTGTTCCTTCTTATTACCTACTACCCACAATGGAACCATTTTTTTAATAATTTTTTTATTTTTATTTTTTTTTGTTTTGTTTTGTGGATGCAGTCTTTAAGAGGAGCTCTGCTTGCAATTTGCTATTCATCAACAGTCTTGTCCGCTTTCACTTCGGTTGGACTTGTCTTACTCGGCACACAACTTAAGTCAAAGGAAAAGTGAGTGAACCAAGTGGTGCTATCCTTGCCTCAGTTTTTCTTGTAAAATGTTCATCTATTCACAAAACTTCAGTGTATGAATTTCAACAAAAAGCTTCATTGTATGAGTTCCAATAACAGGGATCAATGACACTAAATCTAAAATCAGTTTGTAAATACTGTACCAGGATTGAACAATTTTCCTTGTGTCATCCTTCCATGTTGTATGTTGTAAGAATGTAAGATACAACAATCAACAGTCTACTCTGTCCAAGCTGGAACACCCAGTGTTTTTTTTTTTTCGATAAGTTGGTTCACCCAGTTGACCTGTTGAGTTTATTGACTGGGGAGACGAGATTTGAACAGGATTTATATTGAGTGTTAATATTTTAAGATAGTGATGTAAATTAATATGTGGAGAGTAGTGAGAAATAGCCAACTAACACTTGATAAACTATTATGATTCTCAAAGCATGCAGCTCGTGGGATCAATAAATAATAGTAGTAATAATAATAATAATAATAATTTAATAGGTTCTTGAGTCTGTATGTGTAGCCCCCAGACAAAAAAAAAAAAAAAAAGAGTATTCCTAGCATTGTAGTAACCTGATATTTGGTACAGTAGAATGATAAGATTGAAGTTAGAGTCTCTAATTTGAACTAAAACCTTCAAATCCACTAGGGTTTCTCCGCTATTATAAGATTGAAGCTGGAGTCTGTATTCCTACTTCCTAGCATAAACATCATTGGCATTGTACTAACTTGATATTTGGTTTGGTATAGTAGAATGATAAGATTAAAGTTGGAGTCCCCAATTTGAACTGACACTACCTTACAATGAAATACTCCACTAGGGTTCTCTGCTTATTGATAGAAGTCTGAATTGTTGTACCATTACAATCCTGTTTGAGAGTCTACTTTCCTTATCATAACACTGGCTAATTTGCTAGCATTGGAATCTCTGTGTTTATAAGAGGTTTTATTGTGGCTCTGACAGTCAAGTCTAAAAAATAAAAATTAAAAAAATAAAAAACGAGGAGTTAATAAATGAAAAGAAGTAACCCGAAACAAGGGGGGAAAAAACCCTAGGTAGAACTCATCCTCGAAAATCGAATTGCAAGTAGAGGGTGTCTAAGAGCTAATATACACAACTATATGTAGATACCAGATACGTGCTTAAGGGAGAAAGAAGAAGAAATGTGCTCAAAATTTGGATAGCATGGACATCTTGATATTGTCACTAATGTACTCATCTCCTGTGATATTGAGTTCAATAGAAATTTGATCCATAAAATAAATAAAATAAAAAACCAAATCTGCAACCAAACAAGTCTACATGAATCCTTGTAGCATCCAAGGTGGTGGGTATAGATTCATGTTAGTAGTTAACCTAATGTGAATTATTATTGTTTTGTGATTTTGACACACATGAAACTATGAATAAGTCATCAGTATCAATTAATTATGAGGGGGCCTAATTAACTTTTTCCACCTATAAGGGCGATGCCTTTTGCAAGCTCAATGCGTATGCCGGGCCAAAATGCGGCGACTGGACAATACAATATATATATATATGTGTGTGTGTGTGTGTGTGACGTCGACCCCTTGGAATTTAGGGAGGTTTTGATCATATAAAATTAAGATTCTTCAACTTGCGAAAGGCCATCCCTTGAAGCTAATTTTTGGACCAACAATGTTGTCACAATCTGATAAACACTTGTTTTTTAATATCATGCTTTAATAATATTAATGCAGGTTTTAGTTCTGACTTCCAATGCCATCACTTTCCTCTTTAAACAAAAAAATAATAATAATAATAAAATAAAAAATTAAGAGAAAAATATGTTGGTTTGAGTGACTGAATCTTCATCGAGAGGCCATGTTAGTAAATTAATTATCATGGGGTTCATTGGTTTCAGGTTGCATATTTCATTATCACCGTAATCGTTAATTATTGTCAAGAATGAGATTAACATAACACATTAGTTATTAAAATATTTGCTAATCAGTGTCAACTTTGCCGTGTGAAGAGAAACCAGTGCCCCTCCACACTCTTTAAAGAGTAGACGTTTTGCAAGTTGGTGATTTGATATATTGAGCAAGTAGGTATGCTGCTTTGGAATAAACAAGAATTGTCCTCGTTTGTTCTATAATCTATATATGGTTTAGTACCTATATTATTTTGAATAATTTATTGGTTACTCTTTTTTTTTTTTTTTTTTTTAAATAATAAATAAAATGAAATTGCTGAAATTATCCCAATAGATGGATCTGCATGACACGTATTATTATATATTTTATGCCCAAATTAATTAATAGCAACTACTATTTCCATTATAAGAAAAGAAATTTCATTATCGCAAATGATATTGTTCATGTCCTTATGAATTAACAGGCTGGGTTGATGAGGATGGGGTGCTCCTAACAAAGGATACGATGCTCACATATTTTACTATTTTACTTTAAATACTATTTTTCATATTTCCTTGGTTTCAAATTGATTGTATTCTTTGAAAAAACACATTTTTTTTAGTAACGGCCGGCATAACATCTTTAAATGTTTTCACATTAATATATTCATATTAACATTGCAATTTTACCCTCAAATGCACAGGCCATATATCGGAGAAAGTTAATACATTCATGAAAAAAGGGTATTTTAGAAGATTAACTTAAAAGAGTCACTAACTTTTTAAATGAGACAATAATTTTGAAACATTCAAAACAAAAAGATGACAATAAAATAGAACTGAGGGATTACTGGTTTTATGGACAGTTGGCTAGTTTTATTATTATTATTTTTTTAAAAAGGAGATGAGATGAAGAAAGAGGCAAATGACAAATAACAAAACCTTGCACTTGTCCATATAACATTATCATCTATGATTGGAATTGCGCAAAAAAACAAAAGGTCAATAATTTGCTGCCACACAATTCAAACAACTCATAGGACCACCCACAAATTAATAAATGAAAAAAATAAACCAGTGAATACATAAGCAAAAAATTAAATAATTAATTAAACAAATCCAGTTTGATCCATGGATTTCCACATCTGGTAAAGCCTGATGAATTAATATTAAAATATGGAATCCCTTTTTTGCTATTTTTATAATATGTGCAAGCGATTATGATTGGTGGTAGATTCGATCATTATTGTGAGGTGTGTCCTAATAATATATTTTTATCAATCTAGAGATTCATATTTCCTGCATCTTCTAGTATATACTGATAAATTACAGATTACAAGTTGGCATTAGATTATTCAAAATATAAAAATTTATACGAAAATTTATAAATATAAAAATTTATATGAAAATTATTCAAAAATTTTTGAACAAAAAGTGAAAAAAAAAAAAAAAAATAGTTTAAAAATTATTCAAAATTTTTCACACAAGCAATATATAGAAAATATTTTGGAAATTATTCGGACAAAGTTGTTGATTCTGAAAATATTTTGACATTGAATCATAATATTTGAGATATTGTGGAATAATAGGAGAATTATTGAAGCTTATGAAATGAATGTGGTATGAATAAAATATATGGTCTCTTTAGTTGGTTTTCATGTTCATGAACTTGATCTCCAAATTTCTAACCATGATGGAGTTGGTATCAGTCTTAAAAATAGATTGAATTCTTTATTCCTGAATTACCCATATAATATTTGGGTAAAGTCATGCATAAACAAGATTAACGTACATAACAAATATTCGACCGCATTTCCTAACCACAATGGAGTTGGTGTCGATCTTAAAAATATTCATAACAATTATGCTACTTATTTTAACCATGGTCATTTAAGGATGTCACACAAGGATTTGTTTATATTCATTTAGAGATTTATTGAGAAATTAGACCAAAAATCTAAAGTTACCATAATCGTCAACATCTGCTCATCATCGCAAATATGGCATCGCAATTCAAAGCTTAGATATATTTAGTGAATCATTCATTAATCAATACTTAGAAATGGGTAGTAAGCTAGGTTAGTGGCTGCTTAATCGATTTTCCCTCTCACCAAGTTTGGTCTTTGAAAAGGACAAATATTGAAGAATGGCCAAGGGGTCGGGCATCATGTTGTCATGCATTGTCACCTTTTTTCTTATCATTGGCAAATTTGTTTGAAGGATTGAATCAACCGTTTTGATTCAGTAATTCAGTGTGTTTGAGAGTTCTTACACCAGATGAAACAAAAGCTGTGGTCGCACACAAATTAAGCATCCCTTGCCCACTCGTTTTTCATTAGAAAAATACTTAAATGACAACCCAATCATGCATGACAACAGAAAAAGAATTAAGAGTGTAACCAAAAATCTTTTTATTATTATTTTAATAATCACGATTTGATTTTCATTGTTAAAAAGTAATGATAGTATTTCATGTTAGAAATGTCTTTTTTGTAAATGTGGTATCCTACAAAGCTAATTCCAACTTAGAGTTTGAACCCAAACTGATTCCATAATGTCTATAAATAACATAACATACATCTCAATTAATTAGCATGATTTGATGGGTTTTGACCTATATACCTTGTACGTAATTTGCTTTTGGTAACATTCTAAATTAAAACATTTCTTTTCCTTCCAACAATTCAAAGAGGCAAAGCTCAAAAGTTTCTGAACAAAATGATATAAAAGCTGTGGCAGCACAGTGGTGATTGGTGCATGAAGCCTATCATAACTCGCATTTTTTTTTAATTAAAAAGAAAAAAGGAAAAAGGCAAAAAAGTCAATGACCTATTATCCAAGGAATCCCAACCTGTTACCATGGTGGCAGTTGGTTTAAGATACTGACAGTTGATTAATTGTTGAGGAGGGTTCTCGATCAACTTTAACCCTCAAAGTCTCCTCATTTCTTGTTCCCAAAAAAAAAAGAAAATTGCAAAAGAAAGAAAAATAGTATTCCCATTTTGTCCTACTCTCACTTCTTTGTCCATCCATCTATAAAAGGAACACCAAGATACTCTGCTTCCTTCATTCAAAGAAACAATCTCTATCTCAGTCTCTCTCACCATGGCCTCTCCATCCTGCTTAGCCTCCGACCTCCTCCCCCTCCTCGGCACCACCACCAACGCCACTGGGGCCGCCGCATATCTCTGCACCCAACTCAACACCATCCACAACCGCCTCTCCGACACCACCTACGCCGTCGACAACACCTACCTCCTCTTCTCCGCCTACCTCGTCTTCGCCATGCAGCTCGGCTTCGCCATGCTCTGCGCCGGCTCCGTCCGCGCCAAGAACACCATGAACATCATGCTCACCAACGTCCTCGACGCCGCTGCCGGTGGCCTCTCCTACTACCTCTTTGGCTTCGCCTTCGCCTTTGGCGCCCCCTCCAATGGCTTTATCGGCCGCCAATTCTTCGGCTTGAGGGACTTCCCTTCGCCGGATTTCGACTACAGCTTCTTCCTTTACCAATGGGCTTTTGCTATAGCCGCCGCCGGTATCACCAGCGGCTCAATAGCCGAGCGAACCCAGTTTGTGGCTTACCTTATATACTCCTTCTTCTTAACGGGCTTCGTTTACCCAATAGTATCTCACTGGTTTTGGTCCAGTGATGGGTGGGCCAGTGCAACCAAACCCCATGACCTTCTATTCGGGTCGGGTGTCATTGATTTTGCCGGATCGGGTGTTGTGCACATGGTTGGTGGGGTGGCTGGATTATGGGGTGCTCTCATCGAAGGCCCACGTATCGGCCGGTTCGACCGGTCGGGCCGGTCAGTCGCCTTACGTGGCCACAGCGCGTCCCTCGTGGTGCTCGGTTCGTTCTTGCTGTGGTTCGGGTGGTACGGGTTTAACCCGGGTTCGTTTCTCACTATCTCGAAAGCTTACGGTGAGAGTGGTAATTATTACGGGCAATGGAGTGCCATAGGGAGGACAGCTGTCACCACCACATTGGCTGGATCCACGGCCGCTCTAACCACCTTGTTTGGCAAACGTCTGTTGGCTGGTCATTGGGTGGTCACAGACGTGTGTAATGGTTTGTTAGGGGGTTTTGCTGCAATCACCTCAGGGTGCTCAGTGGTAGAACCGTGGGCAGCAATCGTATGTGGGTTTGTGGCTGCATGGGTTTTGATCGGGTGCAACAAGCTCGCAGAGAAGCTAGAATACGACGACCCACTCGAGGCAGCCCAATTACACGGCGGGTGTGGCGCGTGGGGGCTACTATTCACCGGATTGTTCGCGAACCAAGCGTACGTTAACGAGGTGTATGGGGGGCCGCCCGGGAGGCCGTATGGGTTGATCATGGGCGGCGGTGGGAAGCTTCTGGCAGCGCAGATCATACAAATACTGGTGATATCAGGGTGGGTTACAGCGACGATGGGCCCACTGTTCTATGGGCTCCATAAATTGAACTTGTTGCGGATATCGGACAAAGATGAGGTGGCGGGAATGGATCTAACGAGGCACGGTGGATTCGCTTATGTGTACCATGATGCAGAGGATCACACCCACATGCAAGGCATTATGTTGAGCAAGGTGGGGCCTACTAATGGAAGTCCCAAGACCAATCAGAATTCTCCCTCATCAGTGGTGTGAGATCAGATTCTGTGAATCTTTCCATGAAGAAGGCCTCCACCCCCAACCCCAACCACACCCCCCAATTCACCAAATGTTGGGAAGGTTGGTGGTTTAGTGGGCCCTACTTGAGAGTCAATGGTTTGCTACCTTTTTTCTTTTTTTGGGTTAATGTTTGCTGTCTTTTTCATTACTCAAGTTTTTTTTGTTTTTTTGTTTTCTTTGTTTTCCATTTTGAGAGCGTCTGTGGGACAAATGGGTCAATTCTGTACATAATATGAGGGTATAAAGGTTGCATTTTGTCCCTATATGGCTATCTTATTATAAAATTATATTAAAATAAATGTTCTGCGTAGTTGGATGTTAATGTGAATTACTAAAAGGTATCTGACACATTAATCCAAATTGAAATATTCATGGCATGGCTTGTGTTTAAACTTTAAAATCCTATATATCGTCTGTGTGTGGGTGTTCCAGTGTACCCTAAGCAAAAAGAAAGAAGATATGGTGAGACGTGGATTCCTAGAAGGCCACAAATAGCTGCTCTGAGATGAACAAATATAGTTAAATACCAGAAACTAGGTAAAGATGTGGAATGAGTGTGGATGAATATGGCAAAGCTTACAAGTAGATGATGGAATGATGATGATCCCACTGCCCACTACCCAAATATGTTACTATAGTGACAATGACAAATTGGTGATCAAATCAAGCAGTTTCCCTTCAAAATGCATTTGCCTCATCCTTTCAAAGGCATCAAGGAATCGCCCACCACCTTTCCAAAGGAAGGAAGGAAGCTATTTGGGAACACCACTAGACCATTAGGATTGGATATTTGAGCAAGATAAGACACAACATAAAGAAGAAGAAGAAAAGAAAAAGAGCAGCTACTAAAAATAAAAACAAAAAGAAGAAAATCCAGAAGCAAGACTCTGTCATTCTTCTCAGAGATCAATCCTCAATCAAAAATTTTGCATTTCTATTTGACCAACCATACAAGTGCAAAAGGATTATAAATTCGAGGAAATAATTACAAATATGACCAAAAATATAAAGGAAATAATTACAAGGCTTCGCCTCCTATTCAACAGGGTAAAAAAGAGCTACAAAAATCATCCTATGGTATTCCATATGTCCCAATTGCTAATGAAAATAGGAAGCATGTGAAAACTTGGCTCCAAGGATTAGTACGCAATTTCTCTTTCACCACTTTACTCAATCTGGTCCCTATCCCAAGTCTGCAAAGCATACAGAATCACAACAACCTAGTCCATGAGCCCAAGAATGGGAACACAGCAATCAGCAGCCTCAGCATCAATGGTCTGTCTCTGGTTTTTGTTCTTCTACTCAGTTTACTTTTCTTCTGTTGTTTTGGTGTCCCACCTGCCTTTTGAAATGGCGCCCTTTTAGGAATTTTATTGGTCCCCCCTTGCTTATCTAGTTCATCCCATCCGCCAAAACTAGATGCACTTTTGGTGCCCTTCTTGACTGAACGATAATTTGATGCCACCCAGGAAGGATAACTCCCTCCTTCCTTTCCATTCTCAATATTTTCTTCTTGTTCCATCTCACTTGTCCTAATATTACTTGCAGTTCTGGTAAATGGTTTCTTCTTGGTCCTGTTCCTGGTCCTGGTCCTGGGTCTGGGTTTTGGGCTGTTGCCTGTCCTTCCCCACACCTTATCAATTGCTAGAGAAAGTGCTGACTGTCCTAGTGGAAGTGCTATTGCCATAAATAAAGCATTTGGGCCTGTTCCTAGCAGCATTGATATGCCAATTGCTGGAAGCATCCAACCAAAAGCTCTGAATACCTACAATGACTCAATAACAAAAAGTCATGAATTTTTCTGATTATATTGCACATTATTTACAAATATCACAAATGATATTACATTTGGAAGAAACTACAATCAGCCAAATTAATGAGCGATTAGTTAACTTATCAATCAATTAAGCAATCACTACTAACCAAATTTAAGATTTAAGAAATGAATTTAACAATCCCAAATAGTTGGGACAAGGAACTCAGAAAAATGCTGAAGTGGTCTTGGAAAAGAGTCAAAAATCAAGTCGATAGGATCTTCCTATAGATTCAGTGTGGAGCCGTGTAAAGCCTACCAAAGAGAGAATATATTGGGATATCTTTCCCAAGAAATTTTGACATTGTAGTTTTACGGTTTCAAGAAAATCTCCCCTTTGGTCTCAACCTTTGTATCAAAGTTTCCAAGTTAATCGATTCATTACTTCCACCACTAAATTATGATTTTCATTTAGTGTATGAATGTTTGAGAAGGGGGGAAAAGTACAAAGAAAAAGAGAGACAATTTGTTGTTAACACAAAAATAGACAGGTTTAGTTGCTTGATGAAGTAATATAGCTAATCATGACAATAACTGCAGTTTGAAAATGGAACACATTCACATGCCACAGCCATCCCTCTCTAAGATGTGTTTGGTGGAAAAAGTATGGTTTGATGCAAACTGCCAGTGGTAAATCAAAACTTACAAAATTGGATGTTCATATTCATGGCTTTAGATGCCCTACAAATGTACCTGCAGTAATAAATTAATTGGATTTTGAGTTAAGATTATGCATTTCAGAATGCTCCAACAAAGTGCTTTGATTTAAAGGAATATGCAGTAATACTCAACAAAATGAAAACCAATGGTCTTGAACTTGCAAAAATGTTAAAATGCGATTCTCTTAAAGTTTCATTGAATCATAAACAAGGACAATGTTGTATGACAGTTTGAAGTACGTGATAGGTTAAGAACCATAAACCTGCATCAAGTTCATCATTTAGTGGCAGTGTGCTCATTCCCATCCTTTATGTTATGCTATGTTACATGGACTTGAGTATAGGTGTCAAGTGTCAGTATGTGTCTAGGTGTTGGATTCGTCTACTTTCCAAAGTTCTTTCACTCTTTGGAAGTGTCCAATAGGAGTGCTCACACCCATGTCACATATATTCGACACAAGTACTTCATACATTTTGAAGTATCTATGTAACATAGATGTGATGCAAGGAGAGATGGTTTGCTATCAAGGGAGCTGGGGTGGGACATCTCATCTCCTTTAAACGAAAAGGAGTCCTCACAAGCAGCAAGCAAATTCAAATTCTAAAATCCTTTCTTTGCAGGCCTTTGCCCTGAGTTCAAAGTTTTGAAGATTTAGCTTCTAACCCAACTTCTTAGTGGAAGAGATTTTATGTTTCGGGTATTAGCATACTTGGCTCCAAAAAACAAGTCCCCTTCCTTGGTAAAATCTAGCTTTCACATGCTTCTTTCCATCCATTGAATAGGCGGAACGTGGTGAACACTCAAACGACTTATTTAAGATTACAACAGGTATGAATTACCTACTACTCTTCTCTGTTAACAAGCTAGCATTATTTTCTGCCCATGTTGGTAGGAAATAAAATTGTTCAAGAAATAGGTTAGATCTAGGTCAGAAATGACAAATCTTTGAAGCAAAAAAGTTGGAAAAAAAAAAAAGGAGGTAAAATGAAGAATATCTTGGATCTCTTCAATCCTCTGTCCTTGAAAAGACTTTTTCAAGATTTGACTTCAAATCTTTTTGGCATTATTTGTGACAATGCTATTGAGTGCTAAGGGCACTTAAGTATTTTTCCTTTAACCCTCCTTCTAAATTAACTCCCAGCTATGAAGAATGGATCCAAGAAAATGATTAGGATATGACTTGGTTGTGGAACAATATAAATCCCTCATTCAAAGGAAAATGGTTCAAGATACTGTCAAATAAGTGGGAGTTATCATGCGAAAAATAGATCCAATAGAGAGGGTTCCCATACATATGAGCAACAAAGGTGAGGAGCCTTTGAGTTAGTATTTCTAGCCGCTGACTAGTGACACAGAGTTGCAGAAGAAGCAGCAAGAGGAATTCAAAAGTTGCAAAGTTCTAGTCAAAATACCAAGCTTAAGACAATTATTAAAGGCCAGATTTCAGCAGGTAATGGTGACCTCACTTCACTTCATAATGTCTAATCTCTATTGTATATAATTCTTACCATCCTATTTAGATTCCCTTTTGTCTAGGAGAGCTCGAATCTTGCTCCATTGAGCAGCAGAGATAACATTTTTCAAGGTTAAGGAGATATCCTAGAAGAAGTGATAGAAGCATTCATTGTGGCTATGCATGTTAAGGAACTGATCCTAGTTTTGGAAAGTGGAAACTATATCCTAAACACATAAAAAAGTACTTCATAACTTCCAATTCAATTTAAGAAAGAAATTTATCTTATGACCATCAATAATGATTACGAAACAATCTTGCCAGCAAAAACTTTGGTAACACCAAATTGTGTTGCAACAGATGCAAAAAGTAAAATTGTTTTTTAGTTTAAAATTTTAATGTGCTGAGTTGTCATGCTTAACTAGTCATCCTTGATAGGGCTCTTCAGAAATTTTGTGAACAAGCTTGTTACCTTATCAGTCATCAATGCTCTAAAAACATATATTCAAAGCAACTAAATAAGTACTTACATAAATTACATCTATAATTAATCGCCAAATAATTACAGAGTATTTTATTTACAGATGCCTAACTGCCTTTGACATTTCAATGTTGTCAAGTACTCAAGTTTACTTAGTTTAGGTGAAGGATTTACCCCCCAGGGGGCAAGGAAAGGAAGATGACGGAATATTCTTCTTAAAAATGCATCCCCACATCTTGCAAACTTGGATTGCAATGCTTTTATAGCAAACATTTTACTAGTCTTTGCAACTCCACTGAGTGCTGCAAAGGTCATAAAATTAAGTACTCTGTATCATCCAATACCAATATACATCACTTCTTAGTTAATATAGTGTTATCACCAAGTAACAAACCAAACATATCATACAAAAGCTAGGGGAACTTATAGCATCTCAGAAAATAAATATTAGATATCAGGTGAGTTCCACATGCCTATTAGGCAAATGGGTTTGTTTCTAATCAAAGATATTTGAAAATCAAATGATTAAAACATATAGCAGTTTGAGCTTCCAAAAGGTCTCTGATATAACAACGAAGCCAAACAGTTGAATTAGGCCTGTTTATTTGTCCCATGAATGGCTCCATTTACATTTTACACAGCATTAGAGGTATAAGCCCATCATCTTGAGTTTTTGGAAATCAGGACACCAAAAAAAAAGAAAAAAAGGACCATAACCGTAACTAATGATATAGGATCAATTTTTGGAAATCAGTGCCCCTCTTTCTGGGATTATACTGTCAAATGTGATGAAGAAAACCACTTACTTGAATTGATCCATTTACAATGATCGATTGTTAACAAAATTATGCGCAAAACCATTGAAACAATTCAATTTCCATGGGACACCCAAAAGGGCCTCAGTATTGAGTTTCTTCAATTTACAAAAATATATATATATATATATATATATTGACTTTCTTTACTTTCCACCCTATTCTCAGAAACCAACCACACATAAATTCACAATTTTTCTTTTCCTAAACTGTCTCGGCAATCAAAATTGAAAAGTACCCATTTGAGATAACATCTCGTACCTTAAAAATCCAATACTCTTCATCTTCGCCGTCGTCAATCCCCGACGCATCGTCGGACCACCAGTTCCTCTGCTTCGCACCACTTGTAAAACCGAACTCATCATCATCATCATCATCATCATCATCTTCTTCTTCTTCACCGTAGGTAAAAAATTCGTCATCGAGATTGAATTTGGACCGTCCAGTTCGGATGGTCTGGCCACTGGAATTCCAGGGGAGCCCACCGAACATGATGGAGCGGCGGTGGACGGTGTATGAGAACATAGGGTTGTTGGGGTTTGGATGTGGCAATGGGAGTGATGGGTTGGTAGTGAGGGAAGTGAGGAGTGGAAGGAGGTGAGCCCCCATTGCAGGATTGTATTAAGTTTTTTCTTGTTTTTTTTCAGTGCATTCTTGCACAGAGCATTTGTCAGCAAGACAGTTTCCTGAGAAGCCTTCCTTCTGAATTGTAAAGTCCATAAGAGCATCAGGTAGTAGTCAAATTTTTTTTTTTTTTTTTTTTTTTTCCCGGATAATTTTACTTTGCTCTATACTTTTGTCCTACACTTTGTATTACCCATGTTTTTGGGAGGTGGGGTTATAATCACATTATTGAATTCCACAACATTAACCAATCTGATAATTTTTTACTTTTTGTTTTTAATTGTCAAAAAATAAAAATAATTAAAAAAATTTTGAGTATAAAAAATTTTGAAAATTAAAAGGTGAAATAATTTTTAAAAAATATTAAAAAGGTAACTTCCAAAATTTTGCTCTGTAAAAATCTATAAAAAATTTCCATGTTTTTTTTTTAATAAAGTGAAAAATAGGAAATAGAAACTTATTTAAACGGACCATAACTAACAAAATGACATTTTTCTTAAAATAGTTAGTTATATATCTATCCAAGTAAGTATTCCAAATATACTAATTATTTTTTATTTATTTCAATTTTTTTATTAATAACCTTTTTTTTATTCATTTGGTGAAGAGAGAAAGAGAGAATGATACATAGAAAGAAAAAGAGTGTTATATTTTTAACTAAAAATAAATTAGCTGGTAAATATATGCTAGATAAATGTAGTTACACCAAAATGATAATATTTGAAATACCTAACCATATAGCTAGTTTTATGGAAAAGAAAATTATGATTTGGTTAACTAAAATCGCCAAGGGCCGGGTTGAATAACTAGCCCTTGGGAGATCGATATTTTAATTAAGTATAGTGTATTGACGAAGAGTTGGGAGACCTATAAGCTAAGAAAGTGAAGAGAATATTAGTAGTGGAAAATTTTGACCCTCTTTAGATTTTCTTACAAACTCAGAGCTTAGGTTTTTCTTCTTTTTTAACTGCTAAGCAAGAAATTCACATATAAATATTGAGGCATGCTTTTATTTTGATGACATTGTGTGTTTAACTTAATTTTTGGGGACCTGGCTTGATTAAGGAGGAGATCTTTGTTAAACTGTGTTACATTGACTATATCATCGAGTGGTGAAATTAAAATGTTTGTGTTACATTGATTTAGGGAAAACCTTATTAAAATATTTGAGGACCGAAGTATTCTCACTTTGTTGAACTAATTTGAGAATCAAAATGATATTTGTAGACTCTTACAAACCTTCATTCAATCAGTAAATTGTGGATTTAAGTACAGTTAGGGCTAAATATTTACATTGATTTAACGAGAATATACATTACCAAAAACAACTTAGCTGGATACTGCGTACATGCGTGTTTTTTTAAACGTAACTAGACTTGTTCACTTTTGATAACATTTGCTTGATTTTGGCCTTTAGGCTCAATTTGGTTCGCGGGTTTAATCAAGGGAAAAAATAAAATACAAGGGATTGTAGTTTTTCATTATTTGACTGTAATGGAAAATTGATAGAAAATGAAGAATTAGAATAATTTTCCCACGATAAAATTGTCTTTTCCTTTTATTTTCTTTCATTCTTATTTTTTTCCCCTTTCTTTTTTCTTTTCCTTGATAGAATTCATGAACTAAATAGAGGGTTAGTATCACTTTAACAGGATTGTAGACGGATAAGCTTGAGAGTGTGCTAGTGTTTTTTTTAAGTTAACTAGATTTACACACTTTTGATAGCATTTGTTTGATTTATACACATTTTTTTCCTTCGTAGAATTCACGAACCAAATAGAAGGTACGTTTTGTTTTGTTTTTTTTATTTTTTTATTTAAAGTTAACTATGACGTACTTATACACTTTTGATAGCTTTTGCTTGATTTAAGCCTTTAGCGTCACTTTTGCGGCTCCGATCCTTATATATGCAGTTAATTATTGGTGCATTACTGCATTGTTGGGCTAAATTATTTGCTCAATAGTACTCTACTCACCTTACCTCTTACTCTTGCTTAATGATATTGCACAAAGCCACAAAGCACAATGTCGATAGTTAACAAAAAATAATAAAATTGAGGGATCAAAAGTAAATGAGATTCAATTTTTTTATTTATTATTAATTTAACATCACAACAACGGGCCAGGATGGGTGAAAGCAATGTTAGATTGCTACTAGTTTCGATAATTTATAAAAGAGAATGATAATTATTCAACGAGGTAACTAGGCCTATAAGGCAGGTTTGGATTCGGTGCTGAGTTGATAAAACTCATTACTATGTCAAGGTAATCTACACCTTTGAATGAGAAATTGGATGGCTTGAATTGAAAATTAAAAAGGTGCTACTGAAATTACCAAAATAATCTCATTGGGCAACATTTTCAACTTTCAATCCAAGTCATCCTATCTCTCATTTAAGGGTATGGATTACTTTAGCATGGTGCTGAGTTTTATCAACTCAGCATCGAATCTAATTCCCTAGAAGGTCGTCCACACTCGGAATAAAAAAACCCACCACATATACCTACCTCTAGGCCGCTGCAAACGAGTTGAGCCGAGCTTTGAAGTGTTCAAGCTCGGTTTAGTTAAAAGCTTGTTTATTTATAAACGAATCGAGCTTTAAACGAGCTTAATTTGTTGTGCTCAAGCTTGGCTCATTAAGATTTAAAAAAGCTTAAGCTTGAGCTCAAGCTCATGTTCAAGCTAGATTGGTTTGATGTGGTGAATGTTAGTTTTAAACATTAAGATAAAAGTTCATAAACCTTAAAAATCTTTTTTAGATAAGTACAAGATATAATTTCTAAGGAAGTATTATTTCTTTCATGTTAATTGGTTCACTCTACAAAGAGAAGCAAAAACTAAATTAGGGTATTTATACAAACCTATTAATGAGCTTACTAATAAGCTATTTTACGAGCCTTTAATGATCCTATTTGCGAGCTTATTCACGAACCCTTAATAAGCTTGTTCACGAATGTAAACAAATCGTCGAGCTATGGTCTGCTCAAGTTTGGCTTGTTTAATAAACGAGCCTAGTATTCAAGTTCAGACTCAGCTCATTTATTAATTGAACGAGTTCGAATGAGCCTTTATTGAGCTTGTTCACGAGTTGATCACGAACGGCTCAGTTCATTTGCAGCCCTACCTACCTCTAAATTTGACTAATATATATTTCCTCACCACATCTAAAATTAAAGGTCACATAGGTATTTTTGGGCTTATTTTTCCACATGGAGGTCACATAGAAAACAATTTTCCGAGCAGTCTCGTTATTTAATAAATTTTGAGCAAAAAAAATGAATCATTCATTGATATATAGAAAGATTGATACATATTGCATGGTAGAAGAAAACCAAAGACCTAAAAAACATCTACAAATGAAAATGCATTCCCAGATCCTAACCTTTCTGCTTCGAATTCTTGAACCTCACATGCATGCATGGTGATTCTCATGTCACTGTAAAAATTAATTTCAAGTACAGAACTTCCTTCTTTTTATATAAGTTCTAGCTAGAGCTCGAAAGAGTCGTCATCTTCCAACATATGAGACGCAGTGACCTCGTCCTCATCATCAATCTCCAAATACGGATTCTTCTCAGTCGGCTGAAAATTGTAGAAAATAAACAGATAAAAAGCCAAGCTCGCACCCTCGCCGGCGGCATTCATAACCCATTCAAATCTATAGCTTACAACAATTCCCAATGCCAAAACCACAACTCTCGTGAAGTACAAGTATCCCACCACAACAATGTAAAACTGCTTAAAAAGGGTAAGCTTCTCAAGGTTCCTAGCCGCCTTCCCATCCGTCTTGGACGCCTCACGCAGGCTCCTAATCGACCAAACGATGGGGAAAAACACGGCGCAACAACACACGATATCGACAAAGAGAAATATCTGGTTCCACGCCATCCAGTCCTTGGTCGCAGGACCTGTTTCTCCGATCACAGCATAGGCTATGTTCTCCAATACCTGCAATGGAATGACGGTTATCAACACGTTCTTCTCTCGTTCTTGGAGGTACGGTTTCAAGATGGACCAGCCGGTGCCTATGAGGATGATGACGGTGAACAGCATGATCCCTTTGAAAAACCCAAACACGTAGAAGGCCACGTCCCAGCCGTGGGGCGTCCCCGTTCTTCGCACGAACAATTTGTCCTCCGAGGCGCAGATCATTTTCAGTGCCTTGAAGAAAAGCAAGGCGCACATCACGAGATGGATTTTATTCATGGTTATCCTTTGTTTGATGCAGATGAAGACCCATATACAGAAAAAGGAAGTATATATGACGAAGAAGAAGAAATACAGTTTCGGCAATAGGGTTTGGCCTGCAGGGAGGAAGTCTTTTATTCGACCATCTTGCACATTGTACATCTCGGTATGAACATCCATTGTGACTTGGAATTCCGGCTGGCAGTTTCCAAAAACTAGACTGTATTCGTCGGGATCGTCGACGACGGTGGAGCCATTGTAGGTTGAGCCAATGCGGACATTGTCGAATTTGAATATGAGTTTTATGTAATGGCTAGTTAAGAGGCAGAAGCTGGTTGTGTACTCGGATTCGTTTAGTATTCGTGGGAATGAGGTCTCTCTGACCAGGAAGAATCCCATGGAAGATGGGTCAAGTTGTGCATTTGGGTGGTGTGATTTCCATGCAACGTGGTTTATGGAAATGGATACGTGACCGTCTTGCACGAACCCGAATCGTTCGAAGAGGATCATGGGCCGGGAGTCGTCGATAATGCGGGTGTTCTTGATCTCAGAGAGAGAAAATGGAATGCTTGAGATTATGAAGAAAGTATATATCAGTTTAAGTGTTGGATCATGGTGAAGGGTTATGTGGAAATTGAAATGTCCCATTATGTAAAAATGGGTTTGAATTTTTGGGGGAAAAAAATATTATTTATGTTTGATAAACTGATTGGAAATGGAGAAATTTGCCGATGGTGGTAATGAGATTCTCCATTAAATTTTGGGGGTTGTCAATGATGATGGTGAAAAGTAAAAACGAAGAACGATTTGTGTGCCAAAGATTTGGGAGAGAAGGGTAACAATGTTGCAACACGTGTTAATTCTATTCTTAGGAGAGTTAATATATAGGTGAAGACGGGTTTTGAACTTAGACCCATGCATGCCCAAGGCAAGAATTTTCTTTTAGGTGCCAAGAAAAATGCACCATCGAAATTGACAATTAACAACTACTGCCGCTCTTTTGAAACATAACATGGAAATAGAATCATAATATGTGGTGTAAATTTTTTAATTAATGTTTCAACATGTAAAATCCTAAGCTAATGTACAAATTTTTAAATTAATGATTGAATTTTTTCAGAAATTTTCTATTAATACTCAAACTAATTTTTAAAATTAATAGTAAAAACTCTTTTTTTTTAATCGGATGTCCTAATCAGACTAAAAATCAGCATTTGAAAATTAACATTATTGTTTTCAAATCAACCCTAGGAAAATCAAACCCAAGCCAGATCGAGCTAAGCGATTGGTGGAGCGCGCAACATATCTATATATATATATATATTTTTTTTTTTTGGGCACATTTTTTTCTATAAACTCTAGGGCAGGGTCATGAAGGCATTAGCACAAAGTTGGGAGCCATTAAGTAATTACCAGAAATTTCTTTTCCCAAGCAGCTTGAACGCCAGCCAGTCGCCAGACTAATTAGGAGAAAGCTGGGGGCAGCAAAGGGATCAGCAGAAGTTTCTTGTATTAAAATAAAAATAACAGGAACCGCATGGGCAGGGGTGTAGACAGAATCGGGAAACTTGAAGGTGGGCGCTTGAAGAATTCCGTAAAGGTTTCATGGAACTTGGTTATTAATCTTTTGGGCCACTAACTTCAGAGTATTTATGAATGTACAACATTATTTCAAAAGTTTGGAAATACCATGGGCCTTGCTTGCTCCTCATAAATTTTCCTATGCCACGTCTGCCGTATGATGCAACTTTACCACCAGTTTGCGTTAAGGGAAAACAGAGTTTTCAACTATAATTTCGTGGTACCAATTTTTAACAGGAAATGATCACATGGGTTCAAGTCCATCATAAGCTTTTACATATATAATTAAGATGAGTATTTGTCTCTTTCTGTTTTTTTTTTTTTTTTTTTTTTTTTTTTTTTTTTTTTTTTTTTTTTTTCACGTTTAACAAGAATCTCAAATATTAGTTAGTACTTTTAGTTAATGAAGGTGAATGCCCTTCGGGAAATTTAAGTATAAGCAATACAGTGTCTGCACGCTTTACCATCTAACCTGGATGGCATCTTCAAATAAATAATTAAATTAGTTTATAAAAATATCTAATCATGCATCATCAATTCTTGGTATAAATTTTATCTTCTTAGATGGCCTTATTTTAATTCTGGGTTCTTAAAATATAAACAATTGAAAGTGCCCATTGTCTAAGCAACTCTAGATGCTTACACTACACCATTGGCTAATCATAGTTCATCAAATTTGCTTAATAATTTACTTTATTGTTGCCACCATATCTTCTTAAACTTATTTAATAACTGTACATTGGATGAGAGTTATAAAGTCAATAACTGATTTGATTGTATGTGTTTCCCCACCTGAAGTGTCAATATTGGTTAAACAATCAACATAGGCAAATGACCAACTACCTAACTTTAGGAAGGAAGATGCCATAGGATATGCATGCTATCATGGTAGAAACCATAATTAAGGTTGCAGACTTGCAGCTATTGTATGTTGTTAGGTTTTTGACACCCCTCTATTTCCAGTTGACATCATCACATCATGAAGGAAGGCTCTCTTTTTTATGAAAATTTTGTAGGTCAACTTGGTAGAGAAGATACCTTATGCATTATTCCAAGTGATGGAGTCCTCAAGGTTGTCTTTGATTTGAAAGAATGGAATAGAGAGGGAATAAAATGAGAGTGAGAATGGAATGATTACTGGATTATTCTATTTCAATGTTTGATAAGGGATGAGAATGAAATTGAAAAGATTAGGTGTAACCCACTTTTAATGATTTCATTCTTTAAAGAGTGGAAATTGTCATTTTTATTGGTTTAGGAAGGAAATTCTTTGAAGAGAATATTCATGTACTCCCAAAAAGGAATGACTACTCCATTCTCTTGATCTACCAAATAATCATTTTTTTTGGTTAATGAAATTACCATTTCATTCATTGCATCATTCTCTTGTAACAAACATGGCCTTAAAGTCTTCGGATAAGGCTTAAGGATGGAAGTTGTGGCCGGGATTTACAAAATCCCACTTTTATTATTATTTTTTTTTCCTGTTTATCGAGTCTAACAAAAAGGCTCTTATCAGTTTTCATTGATTCCACCTAGGCTACAAGGTTGATAGAAATTCGATCCCTTTATTATGAAAATCAAATTCAACTAGTCATAAAAAGAGAAATTCTAGTCAAAGCTATCTAGGCCTTTTTCAAGGTCAATTTTTAGAGTCCTATAATATTCCTTCACGTGGTTTTCTCCTATGCTCCCAGACTGGATAACCAAGCAGCTCATTGGCTTGCCTCTAACCCTATAGCGATCGCGTTTCCTCCTATATATGCTGTGAATCTGTGGTCCCTTCATAGTTGAAGGAGACTCTTTAAGCTGATTCTTGTACTTTTAGTTGCTTTTATTGTTAGTCGTTCATTTTCATCGATCCAAAAATTTATTAAAAAAAAAAAAAAAAAAGGGTCAATTTTCAAAGCCACATCACATGTTTTTCTCCCTTCTCTTTGCCTCATCGAATGGATAATTTCTTGGGCCACCAGAATATTTTTAGTTGTATGCATTCTAACACAAAACTACAATGGAATAGGAAATACAAATCCCCTAAAAAGGTTTTAAATCTTTTGACGAAGACCTTACCAAACTTGTACAGTGAAATAGTTGTGTCGAAAATTGATATACTTCTGTTCCGCTACAATATTTTGATAGATAGAAGGTATGAACATCATATTGGTAATAAGCATCCAATATATATCTTACTTTAACCTTCTACTCTTACAACTATGATGGTATCTCTCAATTTCTTTTATTTATTTATTATTATTTAATAATGATTAAGGGTATCTTAAATTTTACTCTCGCCGTGATTTAAACTCATACTATTTTTTTAATGATTTTTATTAGACGTCTTATACTTATATAGGCAGTAATCCATACATAACAAAAAAGGTTACAAGGCAAATCTGATATTGTCTTTTGGGAAAAATGCACAGGGTAAAAAAACAAAAGCTAAGAGGTCTATCCTTTGGAGTAGGGTGTATCAAAAATGAAAAGACCCACCTTTATTATCTATAGGAGTATAATTTTCTAGGGGTGCAACTTGGTTCGGGAATTCCGGGGACCGGACCGTTCCGAGCAATTCGGTCCGGGACGGGACGGGACAAACAGTGTCCGGGACGGGACTCGGGACAAATTTTTAAAAACCGAATTTTTTCGGGACGGGACTCGGTTTAGGGGTGTTCAGTACCGTCCCGTACCGAATTCCCGGACCGAGTACCGATTAAATATAATATTATATATATATTTTTATATATATAATATATAATATATAATTATATATTACTAATATTTTGGTTTTGAATTATGACTTTCTTGAGTATAAATGTATAATTATGTTTGGTTGTAAAATAATGCTAATGGACAAGTGGACTTATTAGTTTATTGTGCTATCACTAGTTCACTACTATGAATGAATGAATGAATTATAATTAATGATTATGTATTTATGATTTTATGTAGCCTATTTTGTGGAAAAGCAGGTATATTTAACTCATTTTGTGGCTAATCAGGTTGACAATTTTTAATTGGAAGTAGTTATTTTTAATTTTTAATTCAGGGAAAACAAACTGATAAATACCGAGAACCGGACCGTTCCGTCCCGGTATTTTTCGGGACGGGACGGGACGGGACAATAGTAAATTCGGTTCGGTTCCGGTATTGATTTTCAAGTCCCGAATTACTTCGGGACGGGACGGATATACCCCTGTCCCGGACCGTCCCGGACCGAGTTGCACCCCTATAATTTTCTTTTCCAAATTCAGCACTAGGAATGTAAACTCCCTTCCCCAAGGCCCCTGCTCTATTTTGGATCAACCATTCAAAATTAAAATAAACCCTCCTTCTATTCATATTCTCTTGATTTCTTCTTCCATTCCTAATTTCTCTCCCAAAAACCAGCCCTAAAGTCCACATTGTAACACTCACCAGTCGCCACTACCAGATAAAACTTCCCTCCCTCCTTTTTGACATCCAACTGCCAACTCAGTGCCCCTCTCTTCCCTCCCTCTTCTCTCTCTCTCTCTCTCTCTCTCTCTCTATATATATATATATAAACCCACTGCCGTCTCTCTTTAATTCTTTGATGCGTCTCTTGTTCAATCCAAAACCAATCAAAACCCCTCTTCTCAATCTCATCCCCTTTCGACTCGCCCGTTCTGACTCGCCCAACCCACTCCGATTCTCCTCCTCCTACTGTTTCCACTCAAATCGGAGGAGATCATCGTCGTCGTGTTCGACGTCATCATCGTCATCGTCAATGGCAACGCCGACAACATCTACTTCAAAGGCATCTTCCATAGACAACGCGGAAGGAATCGCGAGGCGATTCTGGATCAAGTTCCGTAAAGAATGGGTCTGCGCCATGTACAGCCCCTTCGCAGTCTGTTTGGCTTCCGGGAATCTCAGAATCGAGACTTTCCGGCACTATATCGCCCAAGATTTTCATTTTCTCAAGGCTTTCGCTCAAGCGTAAGTGGGTTTTTATTTTTTATTTTTTATTTCTAGTTTTCCCTCTTTAAATCTTTTGATTGCTGTGAAAATGTGGGAAAAGAAAATCCTGAGCCGTAGATACTTTATTAATTTAAAAGAAATAAACACTTAAGATTTAGAAGTTCATTATCTTTCCTATTTAGTTTTCTCGGCAATCAAACAGAGGGTTGGGGTATTCAATCATCGCTGCTTGATTCGTTTTGTTGGGTGTTTCTTGATTTTTGTTTTTAAACTTTAAATTTTTATTTTGTTGCGTCCGTTTGGCTGCTGAGAAAATGTAGGAAAAGAAAACAAAAGATTGATTATTAGATTTTTCACTGTCATAGGGAAAAATTGATAAACCATTGTTGTCTGTATGTCGTGGTTGTCTGATTCTTCATTTGGACTGATGAAAATGTAGGAAAAGAATAGAATTTAAGTTCGAATCTTAATCTGTGTTTGGGTGGTGAGCAAAATGTAGGAAAGGAAAAGAATATAATATATTAAATCTTAAGCTATGTTTGGTTGCTGGGGAAAGGTAAGAAAAGAAATGAAGCTAAGATTTTTAATCTGAGGTTTTTAATGATTTGAGGGGACCCGATAAAATTGAAGACATTCACTGAACTGGGCATGATTCATCTATTCGGCTTAGTTTGGGTGAAATTTTCATTTTGGGATACCATAATAATATATAATTCAAAAATCTGTTTTCTGTTATTATCTCTCAGTTTTATAAAAGCAATCAACAGAGGGTTATGGTTAGATTCTAATTATTTGGGAGGAAAGCTTTTTTGATTAGTTGGGGTGAGTTTTTTTCACTTGTTGAAACTAAAACGACATAAGACAATTTTCCAGATTTTATTTTCTCTTCTTTTCCTTATTATTATTATCTTTTTGAGAATCCAATAGGGGTTGGTTATCTAATAATGGGTGTTTGATTTCTAGTAGTTCTTGTTTGTGGAATTTTTAGGTATGAATTGGCAGAAGAATGTGCAGATGATGATGACGCTAAGCTTGCAATCTGTGAATTGAGGAAGAGTGTTCTTGAGGAGCTGAAAATGCATGATTCGTTTGTACAGGTAAGATAATGGATTCTATTTCTCTCCCTTTCTTTTCCATTCATTTAATTGCTGAGGAGATGAAGGATGTGGAGAGATATTTAATTTTTGATTTCTCATGATTTTTGTTGGTTTTGTTTCCACAAAATGAAAATTCATCTCAACTAATATAGTTTGTATTAGGCTTATTTGAGTGAAGTGTCTTAGATTTTTTTTTATTTTTTGGTCTCATTTAATGAAAAAGCGAAGATTTAAAATTTCACTTTTTTTGTTGTTGTTATCCAATGGTTTCTTGGGAACTAGATTGGGCATTCTTTTATTTATTTTTATCTTACTCATTTCTATCATTTCTATAGATAGATAACCTGGTAGGGTTGGTGGCCTCTTTTGTTTCTTGCAAGATTTATGGTTGTCATGAACTATTGCACGATAGGGAATTGTTTATTCTACTACTCCCTCCACCCCATAATAACAGTATAACAGTCCCTCTTTCCTTTTTGGGATGTCCCAAAATTTTTGTCCTTGTCAAAATATCAATGGATCAATTTTAATAAATTTAGCAAAATGTCCTTCCTCATGGTGTAATTCGTTTTTATCCATATAAAGAGTTGTAACCTTCTCTTTTTAAGTAGAGTGAATACCAATTAAAAATTTACAGCTTTAAAGCTCTATTTTTAGAGGCTGTGAATGCCTAGATCCCTCTCTTCTCCTCGTTCTTTTTCTCCTCAAACTCTTTCTTATTTTCCATTCATTTCTCTTTAAATTATACTGTTTTGCTGTTTTGAACAAAACAAACTGATCAAACTATTAAAATGCCCCAAAAATCTCTATTTTTACTTGCAAAACTCTATTCTACTAAATCCTAATCACACTTAAACTAATCTACAGCAAAACCTAACCCCCATTATTCTTTATAGTGCTTAATTTGGTGAAAGGTTTGAATCAATTTGATATTAGAGGAAATGATCATATCTTTTTCTAAGCTAGAAAATTGCCTTCAACCATTCTAGAGTTGGTCAATTTATTTCAACCATTCTACTACCATGGTAACAACTAACAAATGTAAAGCTCTTATATAAGTTTGAGGCGTTCTGAGAAGATTATCTGCTCATAAAGAAAGATGTTGAGGCCACCAAGAAAGATGTTGCCTTGTTAAAAATTGAGGTCGCCAAGAAAGATGTTGCATTGTTAAAAATTGAAGTACGAACTATTGATACTACTTTAGAGGAGATGAAAATAATGATAATTAGATTGTGATCTAATATTCTGGTCGAGGAACCTATTCCTCTTCTGATCTCGCAAGGACCTAAGCTTTCTCTAGATAAGCGAGAGTCCTATATTAGCTTGCCAAATAAGAGTTAATGAATCGGGTGAACAAATCGATGTTGTGGAGACAGAGATAAAGATGCAGATCGTTGTGGCTACAGAGGAAAACATGAAAGAAGAGAAAAATGACGATGCTTAATCCAAGTAACTCAGAGCAACGGTTGGGTTTGTTTTTGGTTTTCTTGTTCATGGCCAATCCAAGGATGTGTTTGTCTCACATACCTTCCCAACCACCAATTTTATCACTCCAAATAGATTTTATGAGATGGATGGAAATATGGATTCCTGAATGTTACTCTTGTCGCTCCAAATCAAGAAGGAAATCAAATCAACTCTAAAATTTAGCTCTTACTTTAAGGTTGCAAGTTCGAAGCCCGAAGATTGGAATTCTTCAGGCTCTACAAAATCCAAATCAAGAAGGAAAAACTTGTGGATACTAGTTACAAATGAAAGTTTGTTCTAAATAAAAGCATTCTTTTAATCCGTATGAAAGCATACCTGGCCCAAAGTTGCTTGTTTCATGGCAATCATGCTCCCTCACTGTGTGACCTCATTCAAATATCTCAATTCAAATATGAGCCATTGGGTCACCTAATTAATGACCCAGATGGTGGATTTCGCAGTGCAAATGCTATTTAAATCACATCGAGGCCATTTGATTTTCCTACTGTGTTCTAATGTGGTCTAGTAAAAATATTTTATAATAAAATTTCAATTCTATGCACATATACTTATCATTTCATACACCCATGTTGAAGATTTTTTTTCATGTAGTCTGAAGGTTTGAGTCATGCAGGAATGGGGTACTGACGCTGCCAAAGAGGCCACTCTTAACCCTGCAACTATTAAGTACACAGATTTTTTGTTGGCAACAGCCTCTGGGAAGGTTGAAGGAGTGAAAGGTCCTGGTAAACTTGCGACTCCTTTCGAGAAAACAAAAGTTGCGGCATACACACTTGGTGCCATGACACCTTGCATGAGGTTGTATGCCTTTCTGGGGAAGGAGTTCCAGGCACTTTTAGATGCGGGTGAAGACAGTCAACCTTATAAGAAGTGGATTGACAACTATTCGTCCGAAGGTTTTCAGGTGTGTCATATTATTGAGCTGCAAGCTTTTTGTTTCGTTTTTACTGGTCAAACTGATAACACTTTGCTGATTACAGTCTCGGAGGAAAATACATTACATAAATGGCCTTCTTACTCGAACAGCTCAACTATCTTATTCTTTTAATTTAGGCATCAGCTCTGCAAACTGAGGACTTGCTGGATAAACTAAGTGTCTCTTTGACGGGCGAAGAGCTTGACATCATTGAAAAGCTTTATCACCAAGCCATGAAACTTGAAATAGAGTTCTTCTCTGCTCAGCCACTTGTTCAGCACACTGTAGTTCCTCTGATTAAGGAGCATAACCGCGCAGAAGATCATCTACTGATATTTTCTGATTTTGATTTGACTTGCACTGTTCTTGATTCATCTGCCATTTTGGCAGAGATTGCAATAATTACAGCTCCGAAATCTGATCAGAGTCAACCCTGAAAACCAACTTGCTAGGATGCCATCAGCTGACCTGAGGAACACATGGGGTCTTCTTTCCGGGGAGTACACCGAAGAGTATGAACAATGCATAGAAAGCGTTATGGTCACTGAGAAAGGTATTATAATTAATTGAGCTTTTGTATGATACTTTAAATTTTAAACCGTTTGTTTTATATTCTTAAAATGATATAGGAAGCATGGTTAGTTGTCTGAGATGGATTAATGCTCAGGTAGTTATGGTTTTAAACTTTTAACTTCTTTCTCTCTTTCCCCTTTTTTTTTTTTTTTTTTTTTTTTTTTTTTTTTTTTTTTTCAGTGGAGGAGTTTGACTATAAAGGTCTGCGAAAAGCACTTGAGCAACTTTCGGATTTTGAGAAAAGGGCAAATTCTAGAGTGATTGAGTCTGGGGTACTTAAGGGTTTAAATGTTGAAGACATAAAACGAGCAGGAGAACGCCTGATTCTTCAAGAGGGTTGTACAAGTTTCTTTCAGAACATTGTAAAGAATGAAAATTTGAATGCAGATGTCCATGTACTTTCATACTGTTGGTGTGGTGATCTCATTAGGTCAGCTTTTTCATCAGGTATGTTCCTTTTCTATTAAACTCAGGATTATAGAATTCCAAGGTATACTTTGTTTCACTACGTTCAATTTGTGATTAATGATTATTGATCTCTAGAAAACTATACTCACTTGCCCTTGTGAACTACACACTTGATGAGACACACTCTTTCTTAATCAAAAGAGAGTACTGACTGCTTTATTCCTCTGATGCTGGCACCTAAAATTGAGCTTAGTGAATTTAAAATGTTTAAGCCCTCTTGTTTTTTGCACATTGCTTGAATTTGATCTAATTTTTCATACAATAACATATTGATTCTCATCCATTGAGGTGGCTATATATTGTTTGGAGTATAGCGAGTTTTGGTAGTTCTCTTTTAGTTGAGTACGTTTACTGTGTACAGCCTGTGTACATGGTTTCCATTTTAATAAAAGAATTTATCTTATATATATATATATATATATATTGTTCTTTGCTTATCTTTTGAGAGAGCCTATTTTTTAGAATTCAGTTTATTTCATTATAGTCTTATCTTCTCCATGGTTTGAACGTTGAAGCTCCATCTTTGGGAGGAGGTATGTGTGGTCAATACCTAGAGAAGTTTTTAAAATGCTATGGAGACTGTAAAATTTTAGAGTTTGGAAGCGCATGGAAATATTCAAAAAAGGAAAAGAAAAGGAAAAAAGAAAAGAGACTTGTTAGGGTCAAAGGTGACAGAATGATAAATTGAGTATTTCATGCCACCAACTCATATGTTAATGTTGATGAATTAAAGGGAAGGTGCTAAAGCACACCTCGGCTCCGATGACATTGGCTTTCTTCTTTCGATTATTTTTAAGTGCATACAGAATGCGTATATGGTATAGTAGTAACAAATTTCAACACATAGTTGCACACAGCCATCATTTTGATTAGCATCAAAACTAGCCATCATAACATTTATGGGTAATGCAAATGATTTTACCTAATGTTATAATATATAATTATATTTCTTTTTAATTATTGAGGAATGACTATTATACATATCGTGGAAAGTATCTAGGTCACATCACCTAAACATCCTGCTAGTAGATGGTGAGTAGTGCAAGTGTTGTGAATTGTGTTACATGTACTTGGGTAAGGGTGATGGATGTGGATGTGTCTAGGCATTGGATTCGCCCACTCTTCAAAGCTTTCCCTATTTTTAAGTTTCTGGCAAGAGCACCCTCACCCATGTCATGTTGTGTAAAGGGTCCATGTAACATAGGTTGGGAAACCATCTTTTTTTTTTTTTTTTTTTCAGTTTATGAAGTAATTTTGTGTACAAATATAAAGAAGTAAAAGGGCTTAACCCATGTACATAAGACATATACAAGTGCTAAGCACCAGCTCCCAACCTCAATCAAAAGGGAAACCATCTTTTAACTATTTTCATCACCTTGGGCAGTTTATTCTGTGTGACATCTGGTTCTGGGTCTGGACATGGCCAATAAGTATTTGCCAGTCAATTGTCCAACCCTACCTGACTTCAATCTGAATTTCCGCCACCCCTGCTTTTAGGTTATGTGGAGCTAAGATGTGTAAAATGCGACTCCTGTTTTTAGGTTATGTGGAGCTAAGATGTGTAAAACAATTATGAAAGGACAAGATTAGAAATTAGCAGATTTGAGTATACTTTGTATAGGAAACAGTGGATGCAATAAATTTGGGTTGTGTTTATGTTTTAAGAAAGTGATGCTGGTGACGTTAAGGAATCTGACCAGGCTAGATCAGGTTGACTTGATCTTTTTGTTTTCTGGATTGAGAATCTCTTCCCATTGGATATGTTGCTCTGATGTTTGGGAAATTTCCCTACAAGGTTTTGGGAACTTTTGTTCATCTAGCAGCTGAAGGAAGTTGTTTTTTAATTTTATTTTTCTTTGAAAGACGTTGGCTTGTCTCTGTTGTTTACGGCGTTACCCAGTATGTACTTTCAAGGATCATTGGATTATTTCCATTGACTTGCTATCGTTGTCAGCTATTTTCAAGTGTTCTACAATATTTATTTATTTATTTATTTTTTTCCTTGGTCTCTTGTTGAGAAAATAAGTTTTTGGCACCATATCGAAAGGGTGTTTTTTGGTTTCATTTTTTTTTTTGTTTTTTGCATTTATAAAATAAAATATATAAAAAATAAAATAAAATAAAAAAACTAAAAATCCAAATTAGGGACTTATTGAATGGTTATTTTCCTTCTTATGTGCCATCTTTGGAGTAGTGCCTGATGATGATATGATCTCTACAATTTTTTTTTTTCCTCGTTATTTAATATAGGTGTTTCTTGTAATAACTTTTGTTATTCCTCATGAGTCAGGGGGTTTACATGTTTTGAATGTACATGCAAATGAGTTCACTTATGAAGAATCCATTTCCACGGGTGAAATTGTTAAGAAGGTGGAGTCTCCCATTGACAAGGTTCAAGCCTTCAACAATATCCTAAAGAACTGCAGCAATGACAAAAAGACCTTGACCGTTTACATTGGGGACTCGGTGGGTGACTTACTTTGTCTCCTTGAAGCCGATGTAGGCATTGTGATTGGGTCTAGCTCAAGCCTATGGAGAGTTGGGAGTCAGTTTGGTGTTTCTTTTGTCCCGTTGTACCATGGCTTGGTTATGAAACAGAAAGAATGTGTTGAAGGAAGCTCTTCTAATTGGAAGGGGCTATCTGGCATTCTTTACACTGTCTCTAGTTGGGCTGAAATTCATGCCTTCATTTTGGGGTGTTAGAATCAATGTCTTGTTCCTACACAATCCTCTTCATGTTAGTTAGAACAAATGAAGGAATCTTTTAAATATAATAGAACACAAAGATACAAGTTGGTGGCCAATTTTAATAGGGGCCATGGATCAGCTGTTTGTTTTCCCTCATTGGTTTTTTACAGGGTCTCTCTGTGACGTAAATGTCATTCTATTGGCTGGCTATGCTGGAGGCGGGGTATGTATTATTTTTTCAATAAATTATTTGTATTTTTTCACTAGCCGTGTCATTTTTTCTCTCTTTATTATTGTACCAATTTATTTATTGTTATTTTTTATAAATCAATCGTTTCAGGTATGGAAAGGTTTCAGGCAGCCAGGATTTCAAACGAGGAGGGGTTCCCATCAATTTCTGTCCATATGAAAGTGCTATATCTGTGCTATGATAGGTTATTGCCATTCGATATTTGACAGGAATGGCAATTTAGAGAAAGACAATGTATTGATTTCAGTGACATTGGTAATGAAAAAGATATATAAGTTCCCTCAGGCTATTTCTTGATCCTGTGACGCTCTTCATCAATATATGGATAAATATGGTTTTCCCTTATTCCATGTTTAAAATTTTTATTATTTGGTTATTAGTTCCTCCTATTAATGGTTCTTCCAGAAAATGTTGTTCTGTTCAGTATTAATGGTTATATGTATTTTGAGATCTGCCGATTGACCATGCATGCATATTGAGAGTTATGGTCATTCTACTTATCATTATTTGGATTGGATATCATAGAAGTTGATCCAATTTGAGGCTGCTTCTTTCCGCATATGGGTTGGACATGGGCTAGGGCTTTGACTAACCTCTTTATGTCAACCTAACTTCTCTGTATCGTCCAATTTTATCAGATGTCTCTGCAGAGACTACATCAACCTAACTTAATGCCATTAAAACCTTAAATACCTGCGAGCTGCCTTAATCTTTTTTCATGAGTGCACATGACACTCTCTTGGTGAATTTTTATCAATGAAAAGAGAAACCAGTGTCTCATTCCCTTGTGTTGGATTAGCCCTAGGACTCCAACTTCAAGTTTTGTTGGCTATCTAACCTTGTTAGCATATATGCTATCTGCATCATCACTCGATTGGGTTCGAGACAACTATGGAAAAGCATTCTGAGACATGGTTCTGGAAGTCAAATTCACTGAGGACCCGTTTGGGTTCCAAATGGAAATTAAACAGTTTTAATGTATTTTACATAGTATTGAAGGAAAAAATTTATCATCTTGAACGTCTTCAACCTAGTCTTCACACATATAGGCATATAAAAAGAAAAGAAGCTGAGTGATTACCCATTTGCTGTCTAGACTTCGTTAAGAGTGTCTCAGCAGATAATTTTTTGCATTTCTGTCATTCTGTGAGCTAAATGTGGCCAGCAACTAAAGTAATATGTAACATAGCTATTGTGACAGTTAAACCAAGGGATAGCTTGTCCCATTGGAGATGCTCTAAGTATGATTGGCTGCCTAACTTAAAACATACTAGCAAGCAAGACCCTTAGCATGTAAATGGACTGTTTTCATTGATATGGTACTGGCCTCCAGGATGCTGAGTGAGAGCCACAACCATTGGTTTAAAGGAATCACCTTTTTAAGATTTTAAAGATGATCTTTTAAGCTCCATTTATAGCGAGACTAGTTTGATTCATCAATTAGATGTCCAGATAAGGAGGGTCGGTTATAGACAAGGAAGACTTTGTTTTCAAAGGCAACCCACTGTATCTGTCAAAATATTGGCTGCCGCATTTTTAATGACATTCCCTAGATCTTTTGGTTTGAACGTGAAAAGATGTCTCATAGACTCATAGTATCATAAGATCTTTTGGTCTGAAAAATTTTCCATTTTAATGACATTCCCAAGTCCTGAGGGTTTAATTTTGAGACAATAGTAGACCCATGAGACATGGCAACCTACATGGCATGTCGTGTGAGTCCATTTTTAGAACACAAAGGAAAAAGAAAAGTTGTAATCTATGTGCTGTGCGACATTAGCCAACTTGTTGATGTGCAATTTGCCACAGTGGCTGCTATGTCGAATGGGAACAAACCGATGAATATTTTGGTAGGTATACCGTATACCAGCATTTCCCTTGAGACAAATTAAATGGGTTAAAATGGAAGCTGCGCAGAGTTAAATTTCCAATTCTAATCAAAATTGTGTGCCATTGGCAAGATCATGAGAAAATTGTGTTGTGTTATAGAAAAAAAAAATTACACTTCCTTTCATAAATTCAACAATTGAATTCCATATATTTATTGGCCGTCATTATAGTGGCAATCATCACATTATTGAAAAAAAAAAAAAAAAAATCCCATTGATGAGGACAGGTTTCAGAATATTTGTAGTCTCCTAAACTTGCATGTATCGGTGACACCATTGATCATTGGCCTTATCGGAGACCTGCATCCAAAATACCAACCCACTTAAGTGCCTCCTCAAATCAAATCAATTGACAATTGATGCAAAACACATGCAAATTTCATTCCATTTGGAAAAAACAAAAAAAAAAACGTAGCATTTGAAGTCTTACCCTTTATCACATAAATTTTCTTTTTTCAAATTTGGGTGTTTCATAATGAAAATTCTACAGCAAGACAGATTTTTGTGCCAAATAACGCTCTAGTATTAAAAATATTTACCAAATACCATAATTACCTTTTCTTTTTTAGCTGCTTGATCCTTCTGATTCATCCCTTAGACTAAGTGAAGCTAATGGCCCTGACAAGAAATGCACAGGATCAGCATCAGCTGCACTACTATGCCTAACATCATTCGAATCCACAGGCCGTCTCATTGGAACTTCAATACTCCTGCAACAATTGAATTAATATCATAATTAATACTCCTATATTTTCCTTTGAATCAATACACAAAACAACAACGATTTACTTGATTTGCCTTAAAGCCAACTAGCAAGAATAAATTTCACTATGAATGTAGGGGTTCATTGTGCCGCTCTTTGTCTAAAAGATACATTTAACATAACCCTAATCACCTGAGCGGGCAAGATGGAGATCTTTTCGTCATGGTTAGTCAAATCAAAATTGGTAATGTTACAATTCTAATGTCTCGCATTGGTTAAATATGAGTTTGACTATGTGTATATAAGTTTGACTATGTGTATAATGTCTCACATCGGTTTTCAATGATGAGTTCTACCTAAGAGTTCGAATACCGAGATCAAACTCTGTATTGGTAGTGGTTCCAAGAATTAAAATTACAGATATAAAAAATAAAGTAATATTCTACCTTGCCCTTCTGAACAATAGAGAATCCATTTTCAGTGAAGCATCAAGTTGGTCAAGCTCAACCAGGGCATCAATAACCGCCTGAGCCAACCTCTCATCCTCCTCAGCATTAAACCAACACCCCCGATTCTTGGCATCGATGACTAATTTCTTCCAAACAGTGTCACTATCAATCAGAGTTGCTTCATCCCCCAATATCCAAAGGCAATGCCTACACAAAAGAAGCAACCACTTATGCAATTTTCCTTCTGCAAAAAGCACAGAAGAGGGCTAAACATGCATGTTTGAGATTCACCATAATGCATATAATACCTTGCTCGAGTCAGTGCTACATTTACTCTTTGAAGCGCGGAAAGAAAACCCACTTTGCCATTCCCATTACATCTGACAGTAGAGATTATTATCACATCCTCCTCACCACCTTGGAACCCATCAACCGATCGAACACTCACGGAGAAGTTACCATCTGTATCTGTACTGTATGTCTTTCCAATCTTCTGTTCAATTGCAAAAACTTGAGAGTTGTATGGTGAAATGACACCAACACTGACCTTCTGTCCTGTCGCGACGGATTCTGGTAAAATCAAGAAGCAGATGAAAACACCGCCAATAAATTTTTGTTATCAACATTTTTAGTAGCAATCCTTTTTCCCACTTTATATAGGGACTTTGATAAGATGACAACATACATACCTTTGTATAGGCTCGCGACTAATGCAGAGATCACAGCTACCTCCACCATATTTTTCAGACTTTTCCCAGCACTAAATTCTTCTTTCCCATGTGGAACATTGATAAAGGAGTAGGAACCATACATGTCACCATGAAGAAAACGCCTCTCATAGCTGCTTTCTTTGACGTGCGGTGCATCCTGAATCTGTTTGTCGTAGAACTCACTATTTGGAAATAAGCTTATGGATGGATGCATTCTATATTGGACATTGAGAAGGTGCTTGTTGTGTCCCAGCAGTACCAGCCTCTCGAACAAACTTCTCCCGAATTCAGCGTTCTCAGAAATCTAACAGTGGAAAATATTCAAAAATGTTGAAAAAAGAACTTCCTTTAACTTATAAATGTAAAGGGGAAAAAGAGAGAAAAAAAAAAAATGAAGATAAATTTCATTACTCTGCTCTTAACCATGGCAGGCAGTTGCCGCTCATCTCCTATGAGTACAGCACGGCGCAGACCAGGCAGTTGTAAAGGAATGGCAGATTCACATTCTTTAAGCTGAGCAGCTTCATCGATAACCAGCATTTCAAGTGGCTTCATTTCTTCGGTGTGCAATTTAGAGGAGCTTGAAGCAGTGCAGAAAATCAGGTACGCATTCGCCAAACAAAAACTCTTGATCCCATAATAATCTGTGATATTCGGAACAGGGACTGTTTCACCAAGCAATCGTAGTGTTTGAAGGAATTCTTTTCTGGTCATACTCAAATCAATGAAGGGACTAACTCTGTTTTGCAGATCTTCATTTTCTTTGAAGGCTTCCTCTAGTCCTTTGCTGGCAACAGTCACACTACGCAACAAAGTTGTGAAAGACTCGAGCAAATCAAGAGCTCTAATCATGCTTTTTACTACCTTTAATGGAAGGAATGAAGTTGGTAAATGGGTATACAGATTTTCAATACAAGACTTTAGTCCGTGTCGAATGGAATTGAAATTGAATCTATTGTTTATGAACTCCTCAAACGTCAATACCTCATTTATTTTTTTGCCCACTTCTCGTTTCTTTTTCTTGTCTTTAGAGGGATCGAGATCATCCTTGTCCTCGCACTCTAATTGGTCTTCTTCCTTTGACACCACCTGTTTTTTCTTGTTCTTGTTTGCTGCTAAGTCTCGAAGTAAAAAAACTATCTGATCATAAATTTCTGCCTCTTTTTCGCAACTGATTTCTAGCTTCTCATTGTCATCATCATCCTTATCGCTGATTCCCCTTTTTATGTCTTCCAAATACGAATGGTACTCCTTTTCAGCATTTTCAAGCAAACATATCATTGATTTTAGACAATGAGTCCACCCAAACGATGGATTGAAACACTTTGCAAGAATGTCAGTGCGATAATCAAGAAACACATCAACAAGATCAACGTGTTCATCAATTTTCATTCGCTCTCTATTCCCAGATAAAACTATATCTCCAAGCCCGTACTTGCCAAATTCCATCGACTCTGTAACCAACCTCAACAGCCTACCGGCAACTTCCAACACTGCAATGTTGGTTGAAGTGCAAGTAAGTGTTCTGCATTTAAGCCTTAGGAGTGCAAATAACAATGAACCGACCGTCTTCGTCTTCCCTGTCCCAGGAGGCCCCCATATCAGTTTGACAGGATTTTGATGAGAGCAATCCTTTGCAGCAATGCAGCTTAAAACAGCAGCTTCTTGGGAGTCATTTAGATTAGAAGAGCGAATGGCATCCTGTGAAATGCATTTTTCTTCCTCAGACAAGCAACTGGTACAATTATCCCCCGTCTGTAAGAGCAAATGTGGCAAAGATAAGAAATGCAGACAAATATATATATATGTTTTTTTTTTTTTTTTGCTTTGTAAATTAGTAAGAAATGAATCAAAATATCTTACAAGAAAATCAGGTTGCAGCACTCTCTCTATGATGTTCATGTTGCCTCCATTCAGCTCCGAGTTCAATGCTTTCCATATACGAATATTTGTTGTCATGTTTATCAGAAAAACTGCGAAGAGAGTTTCTCTCTTCGCATTATTTCTAATGCTTGGTCTAAACCAAATAGGCCTTGACGACAGTATTGGGAGTTTATCTGTATTTTCGTCCCTCCCCCCTTGAACTAAAGCAATAAGATAAGATTTGTTCAAATCACCATGCCATTTCTGTCTTGCATCTGTGATGGCAATGAGATCTCCCACCTTAGGCTCATATGTCCCTGCATCATTCCCATCATCTCTTGATTCTTTCAATGAAACATTGTAGAACAAGTCTTTGGGTGGCTCAAAATCTTTGGAGGATTCGACAGACAATATCTCACACGTAGGAGCCCGAGACACTCCTTTCATGCATGACAACAAATCCTCATGTGTTTCCTCAATAAGCGGGTTAATGAATGAATTCTTGTATTCTGTCGTTGATGAGAATGTCTTTGGGATCGGCTTTACCTGTCAAAGAAAATATTTAGTTTGAGAATCGAATACTCGATGAGATAGGGAATGATCATTCCTACAAGGTATAGGTATGAGTAAAATACCCTTGTTAGTAACCTCAATTTGATTTTTTTTTTTTTTTGGGGGGGGGGGGGGGGAGAAAAAAAAAGAGAGTAAAGAAAAGCTACTTAAAATTCCCATTAAATACAATTCAGACAGTTCCTCTCACTCCATTCTATAAAGACAAGATGCATAAAAAACTTATATCATATTCACTTGTATCAAACTTGTGAGTATCAAGTTTAAGGGTTGCAAGACGTTTCCTTCAACTATCAATCATTTCCAAATCACTAAATATTGTTGACTTCCTCAATCAAATAGAAGAAACAGGATTTGGCTGAAGCCAAACTAGTTTCCCTTTTTCTTTTTTTCCTAAAGCCAACTAGTTCGATGCATTGGAAAATTGATAAAACGTGAAGACCAATATCAATAGCCCAGGTTTCTGGGCTATTGAAGAGACTAAAGAAAGAAATCCACTAATAATCAACTGAATTGCCTTGAGGTTTACAACCCTGATATATAGAACTAAACCTAATTCTAGCATAGAAGGGGGAAATTTGCCAAAAATAGTAAAATCGAAGTAAATAGTAAAACTAAAAATATGGAAACCGAGAATGACAGCAGAATTGACATAGACTTCTATAATGAAAATTATAACCAAAAAACATGTTTCCTAAAATGGCAAAATCGCAGTTTTAACTGGCTAAATGATGGAATTTCGAGTCAATAGATGAATAATGAGACCACGAACTGATAGTCCCATTTAGTAGACCAATTAAATAAAGGATTTCCCTAGTCTGAGGATTTTTAACCATCTTATTAACACAAAATCAAAGTATTAATATTCTCAAATATATTTTTCACCATCTAAAAGGGCTGATAATATGAAGGCTGGCTTTGGACATGGCAATAAGTTAATGCTACTAAAACCTAAAGAAGTGTTGCGTGTTGCGTGTTGCGTTGATGTAATGTGCTATATCTTTGTCGACTTTTCTAATTTTGTTTTAAGTTGTTGAAATTTTGTTTTAAGTTAAACTTGTCGTAATTAGCATTAAAACCTTCGTTAGTTATGTGGCCTATTTGTGTCCAAGGGTTGGGCCCTTATTGGACGCTTTGGATATATATATATATATATACTTTTGTTTTAATATGTAGTACAAAAGATTTCCCTAGTCAGAGGATTTTTAACCAAATTATATCAACACCCACAATGGGATTTTACCACATGCATTGGTGGGTTATGAGGCACATTGGCCAATGCATAGGATATAACTCCTAATGCATGATACAAATATAACTATATCAACACGTGTTGACTTAATTAGAACTATATATATATACGTACTTATACATGTGTTAAAAAGGAGGAATGAAAAAAAATCTAACGTCAAGAACACTCTTCTACCTTCCTTTTCTCTTCCCTTATTTTGAAACAACTTTTTCAAATTTAATTTGAGTGATCATCTATATATGAGTTTTGTTGTTTGAACTAGGTGCATTACCACAGTTCCCTATATTTGTTGTATATGATGGACTAACAATGAAAATGAATGCATAGAATGCCAAAATTACTAGTTACAAGTGTCTCTAGCTGACTCAACTGAATAAAGTATATAGGCACGGAAAGTGCTAATTCAAGGAAAAAAATAAAAAAAAAAGTTTTCATCTACTTATTTTATTCATCGCTGATGTATCGATAACAAAATCATAATTGACAAAAAATAGCCCCCTTTTGTGTTGAAAAAGTGGATACATGCCACATCATCTTATGGATGAATCTCGTTACTTAAAATTCATTTGGCTCAGCTTATATGTAAAACGTGATGAGTTTATAGTACCCATCAGAACCTTAAGAAAAATAAATGTACATATATATATATATATATATATATATAGAGAGAGAGAGAGAGAGAGAGAGAGAGAGAGAGAGAGAGAGAGAGAGAGAGAGAGAGAGAGGTAGGTATGCAAACCTTGTCTCTGTAAAGATCTTTATTGAGTACATCCCCAATAGACCAAGAAAACACCATATCTATTAAACCTCTACCAATTGGTTCTGCCTTCTTCCCAGAAGTCTTCTCAAATAACATCTCCATCTATTCTCCTCTGAATTATCAATTGCCCAAACTAGCTCCAATTGCACTATCATCACACAAAATACAAACATATATATATACTTATTCTTTTAGAGAGAGAAAAAGGGAATGCGTATGTGTTAGACTTAGCAAGCAAGGAAATGGGGAAGAACAAGATGCCCAACAGTGACACTACTCAATGCTTATGATGAAAGCAAGAGATTTATTCCCCATTATCCAGGCTTTTTTCCTTGCAAGTGTCCAATGTATTGTGTATGTGTCAATTTGGAGGTCATGGAAAGGAAACGTCGTACGAATGCTGAAAGAAAGACAAAAAAGTGAGGGGGAGGTGGGGGGTTGGAAGAGAGAAGGACGTTGACGCCAAGTCAATGAAGAAGGCAGGTCATGGTATAGTCATTGAGGAAGTGATGACGAGCAAGCTATGTAGCTTCCATTGCTTTGCATTTTCTGTGCGACTAATGTAACCATGCATTATCACTTCATACTCGCAAAGCAGCTACTGGAGAAACGATAAATAGTTGCCGACCCATATAAAGAAAAAACCAAAAACAAAAAAACAAAAAAGAAAAAAAAAACGTGGTTAGGAAGTCTTGTAACTTTCAACACACTTACAACACGTGATCCAGTTACGATACGATACGGATATGTTGATACAATAAGTTTTCAAAATTTAGGATACGACTCTAAGAAGATATGACTCAAGAAGAATATCTCATAAATAAAACATATTCCGTATATATCCATTATTCAAAATGTATTTTTTGTATTATTTTTAGAATTATTTATTTATATGATAAGGAAAAAATGGTAAAAGAAGAAAAAATTAAAAAAGCATTATAATAAAAAAGAGATATCGTGTCGAAAGTGAAGTGTCGTATTCAATACATGTCCAACATGGATACAATGAGTTTAGGGAAGGGTTGATGCATGGTTCTTAGATGGTAAGTAGTTAAGGTTTTATGGGTATTTCAAAACATAATTCTTTGTTTTTAGGTTATTTCCTTATTTTTTGTTATATTTGGCCAATCCACTCTAAACAAAAGTTGCCGACCTGTTTAATGTTACTTGGAAGCATGGGCGGGGGGGTGTTTGGGGGCACGTGACCCCGCTGGCTCAACCAATTTGTTCTTTTTTGGAGAGAGATATTACTATTTGATGACTATTTCTTAACATAATGCCAAAAAGAGAAAGTTAGTATTCATTATAAAGTATATTTACAGTCAATTTGTAATAAGTTGATAAAAAATTCCTTTTTTTGGTATTAAATTGACAATTGATTACTGAAAAGTAATTTTTTCAAAAAAAGGCTTTTTGGGTTTTTAGTGCCTCATTCCCACTTCATAGAATCATAGCATAGTACCTTTATTGGAGATAAATTCTGACTCTGCCCATGTTTGGAAGTGGTTTGATAGATATGGGATGTTAGGTTTCTTCCATTGCAAGTGACTTGATGGTATGAACAGTTGCACCTTTTCAAATGGGGAAGTTTCTAAATTCTAGGAAAGACCAATGAACACTCTTTAATTTTTGTGGTACAAGAAGGACGTACGTGCAGCTACACCATTTAAGGTTCATTTTCAGACCTTGGTCCAAATATGAACATGCAGCTACGCCGTTTCAAATGCCAGCTTTCCATTTGATTTTCCTTTCTTTCTCATTTTATTTTATTTTTATTTTTATTTTTATTTAAAACTATGGGCCCTACCTCTTTCAATTCATTTTTTATTTATAAATATATATCCAAAAATATCAGATATAAATCGTCCCGAACGGGATAATGTGATTGGGAGTCGTGCACTGCTGAAAGCCATGTGTGACAAAAATGTGTATACATGCAAAACCGACGCACAACTCTCGCTTATACAATTTATCATGGATGGTCTGTGCTCGATCATTTTCCTTTTTATATATATATATATATAATACCGTTGTTGATATAAGTTATAGTACGTATTCACATAATGATTATATATATATATATATCTATATTACTTATAAAAAGCTGAATTTCAAAAACCTTTTGAATGACCAATATACTTTTATTTTAAAAAAAGATAAATACATATCTATCCTTCCTTTAATTGAAACATATAGTAAACATTTTATTTTTTTGTAACAAATGAAAGTTAGATTTTAACTCAAACTCTTAACAAATTAAAGTTAAATTTTTACTCAAATTCTATTTCCTAGAGCAACTATCAAGTTGCATGATAATATATATAAATATAAACTCTTTAAATATTCCGTTTTATGAAGAAGAAAAAAATTCCGAATGTATATCTAAAGAGTTTTTAATTTTTCGTTGACAATTTTGATTATAAAAAGAAAAAAAAAACTTTTTTTCATTTTAAACTTTATCTTTTATGAAAAAAATATAAAATCTTTATGTATTTATTATTTTGTATAACTAATATTATTTAAAAATATTCACGTGCAACGCACGTGTGCTTTATCTAGTGTATATATATATATATATATATATATATATATAGATAGTGACCCTCACCTTTTTTTCTTTTCTTTCTTGGTAACATGAGTAAGAAATTCATTATAACATTATTTAACTATTCCTAAAACTCGAACCAATAACCTTTACTCATATAAATTGAGGAAAAGTGCCACTAGACCATAGCGTGACTAGCTCGTGGCTTCACTTGGTTTTTTCCTTTCTCTAAAATTTTGATTTTGACTTTTTCCTTTTTTTTTTTTCATCATTGGACCCTTTTTTTTCTTTTTTTTCTTTTTTTTTAGTGGATCCCACCTGCTCAGTTCCTCTCAAACATTTTAACTTTTCTGTATTTCGTAGATTTAGGAATAGCTTCTACTTTTATGTCTACATTTAAAATCTTTCTTATTCGTTAGTTTAATTTTGAAACAACGAATCTCATCTGAGTTCCTTTCTCTATTATTTTAATAGATAATACTTCCCTCCACCCCAGGGTGGAGGAGCTCCTCCCCACCCATGATATGGCATGCTATTTGATCAACATGTGTCCCTATTCACATGCATCTCACGTGCTCATTAAAACTTTGGTTTCATTTGGGGAGAAAACTAAGGCAGGGAAGAACAAGTTCTCTCTCGGCCAACGCCCAACCTTGGTTGCCTTCCCATCCCGCCTCCGACGAATTGCACCCTCTGCGATGACGATCCAATGACATAAACTTGCAACCCCCACCCTTTTTTTTTTTTTTTTTTTTTTTTGCCTTTTCTTTTGGTATCCATTTTGCCCAACCATGTGAGGGTTTGTAGAGAAATGAAAAAAAAAAAAAAAAAAAATGCTAGAAACCCAAATGGATGATTGCCTCTGGTTTGCCAACGGTCTGCTTCACCGAATTCGTTGGATGTGAGAAGGAAAGGGTTGTGGAAAGGGAAGGGGGTCAGATTTGAACAGGGCTAACCACAAAGCCGCACCAGTTCGCCAGAAGTGTGAAGGGAGATCGCGAAGGTGAGGGAGAGCGTAAGGTGAGTCGCCGAACTGGTAAGGTTGTGACGGGAGCGTTTCGCCGACGGTGAGCTTCGTCACGGCTATGAAAGGCAAAGGAAGAGGGGGCTTCGTGTTTGGTTTTTTAGATCTCAGACGATTGTGCAAGGGAGGGTGTGTTTGTGGTGGTTGCAAGCTTCCAGCGTCAGATCTTCGCCGGAGAGAGTGGGCACCGATGATAGGGAAAACCAAACACAATGCTGGCATCCATGGCCCCTTTCCCCACTCCCTCGCCATTTTTTTTTTTTTTTTTTGGGTATCTATTTTGCCCAACTATGTGAGGGTTTGTAGAGAAATGAAAAAAAAATTTAAAAAAAATGCTAGAAACCCAAATAGATGACTGCCTCTGGTTTGCCAGCAGTATGCTTCACCGGATTCGTTAGATGTGAGAAGGAAAGGGTTGTGGAAAGGGAAGAGGGTCAGATTTGAACAGGGGTAACCACGAAGCCGCACCAGTTTGCCGGTAGTGTGAAGGGAAAGCGTGAAGGTGAGGGAGAGCATGAGGTGAGTCGCCGAACTGGTAAGGTTGTGACTAAGAGCGCTTCGCCGACGGTGAGCTTCTTCGCGGCTGTGAAAGGTAGAAGATGAGGGGGCTTCGTGTTTGGTTTTTCAGAACTCAGACGGTTATGCAAAGGAGGTGTGTTTGTGGTGGTAGCAAGCTTCCGGCGTTAGATCTTTGCCGGAGAGAGCGGGCACCGACGATAAGGAAAACCAAACACAAAGTTGGGCATCGGCGAGAGAGAACCTGAGCTCCGACCTTCCTTTTCTCTCCTTCAATAATGAAAACAAGTTTTTGATAAACACATGAGAGGCATGTGAATGAGACACGTGTTCATCAAATAGCATGCCACATCATGATGGGGGGAGGAGCTCCTCCCCCTAGGGTGGAGGGAAGTATTGTCCATTAAAACTATTTTAATGAGTATGTCTTGTAGACATCCCAATATTTATTTTTTATTTTATTTTATTTTAGTTTTTTTGTAAAGGCTCTCGGTCTAACAGTCAAAAGTCAATTATCAAGCACCCAAATAGACTTCGAGATGTGAGATCTTCCATGTCTGACTATCAAACATCTTAAAATACACGATGGAGCACTTGATTAGACTCTAGAATAGAAGATATATTCAAAATCAACCTGCCCATCTTTGATTGGATGTCTCAATGGAAGATTGAGTGGCCCAAGAAAATCAATCTGATCGACCATCGATGGACAAGGGTCTTCATTTCATGCACATGCATACACTGGATCAGTTTTCTTTTTTTTTTTTTTTTTTGGTGTAAGGATCCTCTAATTAGATAACCAACTATTCAAAGCCATTAAGATTAACCTGATGAGAGGGAGAGTGGGAAAAAAGATAAGAGTAAATATGTTAGGGGTTTAAATATTAATAATAGAAAAAAAGGAAAAAAAAAGAAGAAAGATTAGGGACCATTCCCCAAGGATTTTACCCCCCCAAAAAAACCACTTCCTATTATTATTCATTTTGGAGGTTACCCTCCTCTCATAAAAAAATCCCACCAAAATACCTCTCATGTTGTCTAAGGTTGACAGATTATCTTTTTTTGTCTAATCAATGTTAAGAAAACTAATGAAAATATAAACATGACTGGGGGACACCAATAATTCACTTTTATAACCAAAATGCCCTCCTCCATAATTTATCGTGTGGGGTTACAACGGTGTTGTATGATTTGTAACGGTAGTGGATGCCTGCGTCCACCTTTGTTAGATATGACTGCTGCTCTCTTTTCTTCTTCTTTTTTGTTTTGTTTTGTTTTTGGTAAAATCAATTTGGGATTCCCAAGTTTAAAGAAAGAGAAAATAAAAAAATGGAGGGGGCAGCTATAGATGCCGATGGCTGAGGGTTGATTGCTCCAGCGATAGTGGATGTCGACATCCACGGTAGGTATTTTGCAGCTGAGGGTTGATTACGTACTCCAGATCTGAAATCTTCACATTCTTCTCTTTCACTAGCGTGAATCAATCTAGATCTAGACGTTCTCCCCTTTCTCTCCTCATCCTCATTGTGGAAGCATGGCCGACAGTACCACCACCCCCGACGACGAAGCCCAAGTCCTTAGTGATGGCATCCAAAAGCTCGAGGACCTCATCCAAAAGCTCACCCACATCCTCCTACCCCTGCCATGGCTCTTACCCTCCCATCCCATTCAATTGCCGGGGAACGAGAAGCTCGAGATCTACATCAAGAATGGTGGATCTGAGCTCTGAGTCATCAGTATGCCAAACCACATCAAAAGCTTTGTCTCTGTTATCGATTTGGGTGTACAAAAAGAGAGGTAGTTAGGGTTCTAATGGTCAATGGGGCGAAATCAATTTATGGGTTTAATTGAGAATGGGATTGGATTATAGTGGTTGATTGATGGTAGTGTATATGTGTGGTTGGACATTAAGTTTTTCTGTAAAATGGTTGATTGTGGCAAATTGGGTCGCCCATTGAAGATAACTAGAAAATTTCCTTTTTCTTCTCCGACCTTCCTCCATTTTGTTCATCTCCTATAGCTTTTTCTTTCTTCAGATTCATGCTTGTCTGTTGGACCAAATTGGATGATCGAGTAAAGGGCTGCCATAGTGGGTAGAAGGCTACTATGGTTCTCATCTCTCTCTTTCCTGGACTGGCATGCCGAAGGAAAGGAAGAGCAAATTTTTTATTTTTTTTTATTTCTTATATATATAAACGACATCGTTTCATAAATATAGAAATAAAGGCATAATGGACTTTGCAAATTTCTGTTAACAGAGTACCCTAAGTTAATATAGGAGGTTTTTTGGTGGTTAAATATAGAAATAAAGGCATAATGGACTTTGCAAATTTCTGTTAACAGAGTACCCTAAGATAATATAGGAGGTTTTTTGGTGGTTTTTTTTATTAGAGAGGTTACCTGCAAAATTGGTAATAATAGGATAAAGGTTTTTTCATTTTACCCAAAAAATAAAAAAATAAAAAAAAATTGGTAGGCTGCAAACATCCTCCAAAAGATATCCGCACAAGTTATAACCAATCAATTGAGCCCTTAAACTATTCAATTTTTTCAATTAGGTACCTATTGTCAGCCTTTTGTTTGGTAAACAAACAGAAAATCATCACGTGCCCGGCACATGACGATTTAGTCATGCGATGATTTTAAACTTATAATATACCTATTTTGCCCTTATCACTATATGCAATTTCAATTTTAACCCACTCCCCTTCTAATATGCCTATTTTGCCGTTAAACTTGTCCACAAATTTACCAACTTAGTCCTTATCTCCTATAAGATCCATCCTTCTAACCTTTTTCTTTCCATTTGAATTTCTAATGTAGAGTAAGAGTGAGATCAAAGTTCTATGGGTGGGATGCAGGGTTTGGTACCAAGATACATAAATAAGATTTTCTGACAGAAGTAGATTATATATCTTCCGTGCACTTGGACTACTATATAATAAAACCATTTTTTTTTTTTTAAAACCTATTCTTAGGATGTTGGGTTTAGTATAAGAAGTTTTTTTTTTTAAAAATGTATTGATAAAATTTTAGTATACACATTGCAAGATTGATGATCAAATGAATATGTGCTAATATATATAATTAACTTATATCAATACTTGCATTGAAGGTTATCATGTATTAGTGGATTACGAGGTGCATTAGGCCAATACACAGGGTTCAACCCCCAATGTATGATGTTGATATAACTTATATCAATACACGCTGATTTGACCAAGACTTCATATCGTAATATATATACCTAGACCACCATGTAAAAAGGACAAAAAACAAAAAGGTAAATGAGGCACATTGACTGCCAGTTAATTTGTGCATTCACTCAGACGTGGATTGCTTCAAGATGTCACACATTGTCACAAATTTTTAACACAGTAAACAAGGATAATAATTGAACATACTTTAAGCTACCCTGGAAATTATTTGTAAAAACAATCATACCCTCTTTCAAAATCATTGATATGCTTGGCTGTGCGTCTGCCAACAAATTTTCTAAATATTTATGCGTGTTAAATATTTAGAAAATCTTTTTGGGTGGAAACCATGATATGGTGGGGGGCATATGTCTGCTTGTTCGAGAATCAAGTTTCTTAATAGGGTAAGGCTGTTATGATGGGTTCTACATTAATGAATTGATGAGCTCTTTCTTAATTTCAAGAGTTAATATACAAATTTCAAGTCAATACCTATATTATTAGACGGAGAACTCTTCAAAGGTCTCGCATACAAAACTCATGACAAAATACTATGTAATTTGATCACACAAGCCGCTCAAAGTTTGATACTCTATTTAATATATTAAAATTCTTCATCAACTTTGACTAGCTCATGTGATCAAATCGCAAGTCATTTTTGATGAATTTTTGTATATGAAACCTTTGAAGAGTTCTCTATCCAATGGTATAAGTTCTCACCTACAAATTTGTACATTAACTCTTTAAATTGAGAAAAAGCTCATCAATTCATCGATGAGAAACCTCATAGTAGCCTTACCCCTTCATAATAATGTTTCTAATAGACATTATTAGTAATCCATAATGTATTTCCTGTAGATTTCCTCAATCATTATAAGCACTAAGCATTTCCCTAATGGGGTCTAGCTTTTAGGCTGATTAATTTGGGCTCAAGGCTGGGAGCTTGACCATGCATGCATATTGAGAGTTACGTTCGTTCTGCTTATCATTATTTGGATTGGATATCATAGAAGTTGATCCAATTTGAGGCTGCTTCTTTCCGCATATGGGTTGGCATGGGCTAGGGCTTTGACTAACCTCTTTATATCAACCTAACTTCTCTGTATCGTCCAATTTTATTAGAAGTCTCTGAAGAGACCACATCAACCTAACTTAGCGCCATTAAAACCTTAAATACCAGCGAGCTGCCTTATCTTTTTTCATGAGTGCACATGACACACTCTGGGTGAATTTGTATCGATGGAAAGAGAAACCAGTGTCTCATTCCCTTGTGTTGGATTATCCCTAGACTCCAACTTCAAGTTTTGTTGGCTATCTAACGTTGTTAGCATATATGCTATCTGCATCATCACTCGATTTGGTTTGATACAACTATGGAAAAGCGTTCTGAGACATTGTTTTGGAAGTCAAATTCACTGAGGACCTGTTCGGGTTCCAAATGGAAATTAAATAGTTTTAATGTATTTTACATAGTATTGAAGGAAAAAATTTATCATCTTGAACGTCTTCAACCTAGTCTTCACACATATAGGCATATAAAAAGAAAAGAAGCTGAGTGATTACCCATTTGCTGTCTAGTCTTCATTAAGAGTGTCTCAGCAAATAATTTTTTGCATTCCTGTCATTCTGTGAGCCAAATGTGGCCAGCAACTAAAGTAATATGTAACATAGCTATTGTGACAGTTAAACCAAGGGATAGCTTGTCCCATTGGAGATGCTCTAAGTATGATTGGCTGCCTAACTTAAAACATACTAGCAAGCACGACCCTTAGCATGTAAATGGACTGTTTTCATTGATATGGTACTGGCCTCCAGGATGCTGATGCCCCTAGTGAGAGCCACAACCATTGGTTCAAAGGAATCACCTTTTTAAGATTTTAAAGATGATCTTTTAAGCTCCATTTATAGCGAGACTAGTTTGATTCATCAATTAGATGTCCAGGTAAGGAGGGTCGGTTATAGATAAGGAAGACTTGTTTTCAAAGGCAACCCCACTATACCTGTCAAAATATTGGCTGCCGCATTTTTAATGACATTCCCTTGATCTTTTGGTTTGAACGTGAAAAGATGTCTCATAGACTCATAGCATCATAAGATCTTTTGGTTTGAAAATTTTTCCACTATAATGACATTCCCAAGTCCTGAGGGTTTACTTTTGAGACAATAGTAGACCCATGAGACATGGCAACCTACATGGCATGTCATGTGAGTCCATTTTTAGAACACAAAGGAAAAAGAAAAGTTGTAGTCTATGTGCTATGCGACATTAGCCAACTTGTTGATGCGCAATTTGCCACAGTGACTGCTATGTCGAATGGGAACAAACCGATGAATATTTTGATGGGTATACCGTATACCAGCATTTCCCTTGAGACAAATTAAATGGGTTAAAATGGAAGCTGCGCAGAGTTAAATTTCCAATTCTAATCAAAATTGTGTGCCATTGGCAAGATCATGAGAAAATTGTGTTGTGTTATAGAAAAAAAAATTACACTTCCTTTCATAAATTTCAACAATTGAATTCCATATATTTATTGGCCGTCATTAGAGTGGCAATCATCACATTATTGGGAAAAAAAAAATCCCATTGATGAGGACAGGTTTCAGAATATTTGTAGTCTCCTAAACTTGCATGTATCGGTGACACCATTGATCATTGGCCTTATCGGAGACGTGCAACCAAAATACCAACCCACTTAAGTGCCTCCTCAAATCAAATCAATTGATAATTGATGCAAAACACATGCAAATTTCATTCCATTTGGAAAAAACAAAAAAAAAAAAGTTGCATTTGAAGTCTTACCCTTTATCACATAAATTTTCTTTTTTCAAATTTGGGTGTTTCATAATGAAAATTCTACAGCAAGACAGATTCTTGTGCCAAATAACCATCTAGTATTAAAAATATTTACCAAATACCATAATTACCTTTTCTTTTGTAGCTGCTTGATCCTTCTGATTCATCCCTTAGACTAAGTGAAGCTAATGGCCCTGACAAGAAATGCACAGGATCAGCATCAGCTGCACTACTATGCCTAACATCATTCGAATCCACGGGCCGTCTCATTGGAACTCCAATACTCCTGCAACAATTGAATTAATATCATAATTAATGCTCCTATATTTTCCTTTGAATCAATACACAAGACAACAACGATTTACTTGATTTGCCTTAAAGCCAAATAACAAGAATAAATCTCACTATGAGTGGAGGGGTTCATAGTGCCGCTCTTTGTCTAAAAGATATATTTAACATAACCCTAATCACCCGAGCAGGCAGGACAGAGATCTTTTTGTCGTGGTTGGTCAAATCAAAACTGGTAATGTTATAATTTTAATGTCTCACATCGGTTAAGTATGAGTTTGACTATGTGTATATTAGCTCCTGGTTGAGCACCCTCCATTTGTAAGCCGGTTTTCAATGATGAGTTCTACCTAAGGGTTCTAATATCGAGATCAAACTCTGTATCGGTTGTGGTTCCAAGAATTAAAATTACAGATATATAAAATAATATTCTACCTTGCCCTTCTGAACAATAGAGAATCCATTTTCAGTAAAGTATCAAGTTGGTTAAGCTCAACCAGGGCATCAATAACCGCCTGAGCCAACCTCTCATCCTCCTCAGCATTAAACCAACACCCCCGATTCTTGGCATCGATGACTAATTTCTTCCAAACAGTGTCACTATCAATCAGAGTTGCTTCATCCCCCAATATCCAAAGGCAATGCCTACACAAAAGAAGCAACCATTTATGCAATTTTCCTTCTGCAAAAAGCACAGGAGAGCTAAACAAGCATGTTTGAGATTCACCATAATGCATATAATACCTTGCTCGAGTCAGTGCTACATTTACTCTTTGAAGCGCGGAAAGAAAACCCACTTTGCCATTCCCATTACATCTGACAGTAGAGATTATTATCACATCCTCCTCACCACCTTGGAACCCGTCAACCGATCGAACACTCACGGAGAAGTTACCATCTGTATCTGTACTGTATTTCTTTCCAATCTTCTGTTCAATTGCAAAAACTTGAGAGTTGTATGGTGAAATGACACCAACACTGACCTTCTGTCTTGTCGTGACGGATTCTGGTAAAATCAAGAAGCAGATGAAAACACCCCCAATAAATTTTTCTTATCAACATTTTTAGTAGCAATCCTTTTTCCCACTTTATATAGGGACTTTGATAAGATGACAGCATACATACCTTTGTATAGGCTCGCGACTAATGCAGAGATCACAGCTACCTCCACCATATTTTTCGGACTTTTCCCAGCACTAAATTCTTCTTTCCCATGTGGAACATTGATAAAGGAGTAGGAACCATACATGTTACCATGAAGAAAACGCCTCTCATAGCTGCTTTCTTTGACGTGTGGTGCATCCTGAATCTGTTTGTTGTAGAACTCACGATTTGGAAATAAGCTTATGGATGGATGCATTCTATATTGGATATTGAGAAGGTGCTTCTTGTGTCCTAACAATACCAGCCTCTTGAACAAACTTCTCCCGAATTCAGCTTTCTCAGAAATCTAACAGCGGAAATTATTCAAAAATGTAGAAAAAAGAACTTCCTTTAACTTATAAATGTAAAGGGGAAAAAGAGAAAAAAAAATGAAGATAAATTTCATTACTCTGCTCTTAACCATGGCAGGCAGTTGCCGCTCATCTCCTATGAGTACAGCACGGCGCAGACCAGGCAGTTGTAAAGGAATGGCAGATTCACATTCTTTAAGCTGAGCAGCTTCATCGATAACCAGCATTTCAAGTGGCTTCATTCCTTTGGTGTGCAATTTAGAGGAGCTTGAAGCAGTGCAGAAAATCAGATACGCATTCGCCAAACAAAAACTCTTGATCACATAATTATCTGTGATATTTGGAAGAGAGACTGTTTCACCAAGCAATCGGAGTGTTTGAAGGAATTCTTTTCTGATCGTTCTCAAATCACTGAAGGCACTAACTCTGTCTTGCAGAACTTCATTTTCTTTGAAGGCATCCTTTAGTCCTTTATTGGCAACAGTCACGCTACGCAACAAAGTTGTGAAAGACTCGAGCAAACTAAGAGCTCTAATCATGCTTTTTACTACCTTTAATGGAAGGAATGAAGTCGGTAAATGGGTATACAGATTTTCAATACAAGACTTTAGTCTGTATCGAATAGAATTGAATCTATTGTTTACGAACTCCTCAAACGTCAATACCTCATTTTCGCAACTGCTTTCTAGCTTCACCTTGTCATCATCATCCTTTTCGCTGATTCCCCTTTTTATGGCTTCCAAGTACTCCTTTTCAGCGTTTTCAAGCAAACATATCATTGATTTTAGACAATGAGTCCACCCAGACGATGGATTGAAACACTCTGCAAGAATGTCAGCGCGATAATCAAGAAACACATCAATAAGATCAACGTGTTCATCAATTTTCATACGCTCCCCATTCCCAGATAAAACTATATCTCCAAGCCCGTACTTGCCAAATTCCATCGACTCTGTAACCAACCTCAACAGCCTACCGGCAACTTCCAACACTGCAATGTTGGTTGAAGTGCAAGTAAGTGTTCTGCAATTAAGCCTTAGGAGTGCAAATAACAATGAACCAACCGTCTTCGTCTTCCCTGTCCCAGGAGGCCCCCATATCAGTTTGACAGGATTTTGATGAGAGCAATCCTTTGCAGCAATGCAGCTTAAAACAGCAGCTTCTTGGGAGTCATTTAGATTAAAAGAGCGAATGGCATCCTGTGAAATGCATTTTTCTTCTTCGGACAAGCAACGGGTACAATTATCCCCCGTCTGTAAGAGCAAATGTGGCAAAGATAAGAAATGCAGACAAATATATATATATTTTTTGCTTTGTAAATTAGTAAGAAATGAATCAAAATATCTTACAGAAAAATCAGGTTGCAGCACTCTCTCTATGATGTTCATGTTGCCTCCATTCAGCTCCGAGCTCAATGCTATCCATATACGAATATTTGTTGTCATGTTTATCAGAAAAACAGCGAAGAGAGTTTCTCTCTTCGCATTATTTCGAATGCTTGGTCTAAACCAAATAGGCCTTGATGACAGTATTGAGAGTTTATCTGTATTTTTGTCCCTCCCCCGATGAACTAAAGCAATAAGATAAGATTTGTTCAAATCACCATGCCATTTCGGTCTTGCACCTGTGATAGCAATGAGATCTCCCACCTGAGGCTCATATGCCCCTGCATCATTCCCATCATCTCTTGATCCTTTGAATGAAATATTGTAGAACAAGTCTTTGGGTAGCTTAAAACCTTTGGAGGATTCGACAGACAATATCTCACAGGTAGGAGCCCGAGACACTCCTTTCATGCATGACAACAAGTCGTCATGTGTTTCCTCAATAAGGGGGTTAATGAATGAATTCTTGTATTCTGTCGTTGATGAGAATGTTTTTGGGATCGGCTTTACCTGTCAAAGAAAATATTTAGTTTTAAGAATCCAATACTCGATGAGATAGGGAACCATCATTCCTACAAGGTATAGGTATCAGTAAAATACCCTTGTTAGTAACCTCAATTTGATTTTTTTTTTTTTTTTTTTTTTGGAAGGGGTGGGGAGAAGAAAAAAAAAGAAGAGTAAAGAACAGCTACTTCAAATTCCCATTAAATACAATTCAGAAAGTTCAGGGGACTGCCTAAAAGAGTTTAAGGGGTTATGGGAAACATTACCCAATGCATAGGGTACGGTCCTAATGCATGATACTCTGATATAATTATATTATCACCAGAACTATATGTACATATTCTTACACATGTGCCAAAAATGATGAATGAAAAAAATCTAACGTCAAGAACACTCTTCTACCTTCCTCTTCTCTTCCCATTAATTAATTTTCAACTTTTTCAAAATATGAGTTTTGTTATTTGAACTAGGTGCATTACTACAGTTCCCTATATATATATATTGTATATGATGGATTAAACAATAAATTACTTGTTACAGGTGTCTCTAGCCGACTTCAACTGAATAAATTATATATGGAAAGTTCTAATTCAACCAAAAAAAAAAAAAAAAATGGTTTCATCCACTCATTTTATTCAACGTTGATGTATCAATAACAAAATCGTAATTGACAAAAAGATAGCCCGTTTTGTGTTGAATAAGTGGATACATGCCACATCATCTAACGGATGAATTTTGTTACTTAAAATTCATTTTGCTCAGCTCGTATGTAAAATGTGATGAGTTTATAGTACCCATCGGAACATTAAGAAAAATAAATGTCTATATATATATATATATATACACACATAGAGAGAGAGAGAGAGAGAGAGAGAGAGAGAGAGAGGTATGCAAACCTTGTCTTTGTAAAGATCTTTATTGAGTACATCCGTAAGAGACCAACAAAACACCATATTTATTAAACCTCTACCAATTGGTTCTGCCTTCTTCACAGAAGTCTTCTCAAATAACATCTCCATCTTTTCTCCTTCTCTGAATTTCAATTGCCCAGACTAGCTCCAATTACACTGTCATCGCACAACATACAAACATGTATATATACTTATTCTTAGAGAGAGAGAGAGAGAGAATGTGTATGTGTTATAACTTAGCAACTAAGCAAGGAAATGGCCTGGGGAAAAACAAGATGCCCAACAGTGACCCTAGTCAATGCCCATGATGAAAGCAAGAGATATATTCCCATTATCAAGGCTTTTTTCCTCGCAAGTGTCCAATGTATTGTGTGTGTGTGTGTGTGAATTTAAAGGTCATGAAAACGAAACGTCGTACGAATGCTCAAAGAATGACAAAAAGGGGGGGTTGGAAGAGAGAAAGACGTTGACGCCAAGTCAATGAAGAAGGCGGGCCATGGTATAGTGATTGAGGAAGGGCTGACGAACAAGCTATGTAGCTTCCATTGCCTTGCATTTTCCGTGCGGCTATGTAACCAATAATTATTACTTCATATTCGCAATGCAGCTCCTAGAGAAACGAAAAAAGTTGCCGACCCATATAAACAAAAAAACAAAAACCGAAAAATGAAAAGAACGTAGTTAAGAAATCTCGTAACATGTTGAAACAATAAATCCTCAAAATTTAGAATACGATTCTGTGAGAATATGTCATAAAATTTAAGATATGATTCCAGAAAGATATCTCATAAATAAAATATACTTTGTATATATATAAGTTATATCAGGTAAGTACGTGTTGATATAAGTTATATCAATACTTACATTAGAGGTTGTATCTCGTGCATTAGTGGGTTACAGGGTATATTGGACTAATGTACGGATACAATCCTTAATGCATATATGGTATTGATATAACTTATATCAACACGTATTAACCTGATTAGGACTGTATATATATATATATATATATATATATATATATATATACACATATAAACTAGATAATATCATATAACGTTACATCCATTATTCAAAATGTATTTTTTGTATTGTTTTTAAAATTCCAACAGAATTATTTATTTATATGATAGGGACAAAATGGTAAAAGAAGGAAAAGCAAAAAAGAAAAAAAAAAAAGAGGTATTATAAGAAAAAAAGAGAAACCATCACTACAAAAATATCAACTATTGCCGGCTATGTTTCCCCGGCTGCTTTTGTCTGGCCGGCAAAAAAGGGGTTTCCCGGCTTATTTTACAGCCGGCACTGGGGTACACGTGATTTCATTTACTTACCCAAAAAAAAAAAAAAAAAAAAGAAAGATAAAAAAAAGGGGAAAGTGAAAGCAATTTACGCCAGCAGATTAGAAACTCAGATCTGATCTGATCGGATCTGTTCTCTCTTATCTCTCACTTTCAATCAGATTAGAAATGAGTTAGATCTCACCTCTCAGATCTGATCTCTCTTCACTCCCACAATCGATCTCATCTCTCTTCTCTCTCACCCTCGATCTCATCTCGGAAGTGTTAGAAATCAGAGGTGTTTTGCTTCGGACTCTAAATCTCACATCTCTCACAGTGATGATGAAGCTCATTTGGTAAAGCTTAATTAAGGTGAGATTTTCTGCTATGTATGAACGATTTTGACTTAATTTTGTGGTCTGATTTTCTGCTATAAGGTGAGATTTACCAAACGGGCCCTTGGAGTTTGATTTTCGATGGTGGATTCTGTGATGATGTTGTTATAGGGGTGGGAAGAAGGCGAAGAGCTTGGGAAAGGGAAGCAAGGGATCGAAGGATATATGAGAGTCGAAAACAAACAGGACACTTCAGGTTTTCTTCTTCACCGTTCACTTTTTTGCGCCGTTTGGTTAATGAGAAAAGGTAGGTTTGTAGAAATTGGGCAATGACTTTTAATGTTTTCTACTCTCCTGTTTCTGAAATTTAACTAAACGATGATTTGAAAATCATAGGTTTCTCAGCAACCAAACAGAGAGTATTTTGAGCAAGAAAACAAAATGAAAAAAAATATGAAATTTCTAGTGTTACTACTCATTTTTTACGTCGTTATTGGTTATACATCTGATTATCACATGATAGGACCTGAAATATCGATTTTGTTTCTCCTAGCAGGTGTGGACACTGTAAAAGGCTTGCTCCGGAGTATGATAAACTCGGTGCAAGCTTCAAGAAGGAAAAGGGAACTGCCGAGTGAGGCTAAGGTTGTCCCCATTACTCTTGATCAGGTAACTTTTTTGGTACTTGAGGCTCTGTTTGGCTCGAAAATGCGTAAAAAATGACGGAGGAAAAAAAAAAGGATTGGAAGATGCTTAAACTTTAATTTTCCTTTCCTTCATTCTTCCCTGCGAACCAAACAGAGGGAAGATGTCTAATTACAAATTACATTAGAAACGTTTTTTAGTCTGTGTCCCCATTACAATGTATGGATATTGAATCTTAAGTTCAAAAGTAATGTGAATGCTTAGTTGTATGGCTTGAAATTCGAACCCCGTGTTAAGGAGGTGGATGTAGTTGTACATTTGGCAAGCATTTAGTTAAAAATTTGGGGTGGGTGCTAAGTCCTGAAGTGGAAATATGCTACATTTACAGAAGTGGCATCAATACGTCGATGCTGCTTCTTCAGACACATAATTTTTATTTCTCTGTAATGACAGTGTAAATGTGTACACGATGAGAGCTATGAGGCCTTTGGGGCTTTGAGGTCAACTGTGGAGAGGGAGCAACGAATGCAAGAGCAAATGGAGAATATGGAGAAAAAATATCAAGAGAAAATGGATATCATAGAGCAAAAATATAAAGAACAAATGAATAACATGGAGAAAAAATATGAAGATATGGGAGGACAATATAAGGGGATACAGGCACAACTTGATATGATAATCTTGAACCTGCCGAGTAATGTTTGCTTGCGCTTGTCATTTGATGTTTGATATAGGATCTTATGTGAGATTATGCAAGTATTCAGTAGTTCCAATATATGTTTGACTTAAATCTTTGATATAGCTTGTTGGTCTAGAACTCCCAAATACACACAGAATTAATGATGGTTTGTGAGCAAAGTGTTCCCTTTATATGCTTTCATTTAAAACTGACTGAAAATCATGGGCAATAAAATAGCAACAAATTCAGGTATGGCCCAAAATAGAGTTAAAAACTGAGATGCCTTAATATTTTCTATTTTGGATGGAAAATAATAGCTGGATGAAGCAGTGAGCATCCAAAATAATATGTCTGTAAACTAAAATTGAAAATATCCAACTTTAGTATATGATGCTTTGGCCATAATATTCTCCAAATATCTCAAGTCCTAAATCATACAACGGTTGCATGGCAAGCTCTAATATCTGGTTCTATTGCTATACTTTAATAACATTGAAATATTATTTTTGCATATAATTTGCTTTGTTCTAGTGTATTCGCTGATGTTGGCATTCATTTTGGTTTCTTTGATTGGATGCATGTTGGGTTTATAGTTTTGTATAGAGCTTCTTACAATGCATGTTCTAACATTGGTTGTTAAGGTTTAGTATCATGCATGAACTATCTCTATGCCTCATATATGATAGAATATTACTTACTTCTTTGCTTTTAGTTTGTAACAGTACAAAGCAAGAAACTGTTGTGAATTAAACAAGAAAAGTTCTGCAAATGGATCTAATGAAACAATAATTTATTTACCTTTTTGTAGGTTTTAGAAGGGTCATTTCTCATACAATCAGTAGCAAGCATGTTGAGTGGGATTAAGGCAGCTTTGGGTGTTCTATTCTTTTATTCTCACTTAAAATGCTTGGAATAATAAAGGATGAATGTTTTTTTTTTTTATTTTTTTTTTAAAATGTAATTTCGGCTTTTATAATACTGATAATTTTTGGATGCTTGGAATGATAAAGGATGAATGGTTTTTTAGATGCTTGGACTAATAAAGGATGAATGGTAATTTTTTACACAGCAATAGCATGGTGTGTTTGGGTTGTGTTGAGAGCCCATTTGTGTGTTTGGGTCTGGTTAAATGGGCTGCCCAATAGAGGTAGTTTAAGCTGCCCAATAAAGCATCAAACATGTGACCCTATGTTCTCTAATTGTTGATGTTTGCCAGCTGCTGGGCATGGCTTTGCCGGCTGTTGGTATCATTCATTGCCAGCTGTTTTCATTGCCAGCACTAACCACTATTCCCGGCCATAATTGTACAAGCCGGGAAAGGCTTTGCCGACTGAGGATTGGCCAGCTAATATTGTGATTGCTGGCAAATCATTTACTGGCCAGATATCAAGCCTTTGCTGGCTGTTTTAACAGCCGGCAAAGCCTAAGTTTTTTGTAGTGCATGTTGAAGGTGAGTGTTGTATTCAATACAGGTCCACCACGGATACAACAAATTTAGGGAAGGGTTGATGTATGGTTCTTAGGTCGTAAGTGGTTAAGGTTTTATGAGTATTTCAAAACATAATTTTTTGTTTTTAGTTTATTTTTCATTGTTTTATTGTATTTTTGGCCAATACAGTCAAAACGAAAGTTGCCGACCTGTTTAATGTTACTTGGAAGTGGTTTGATGGATATGGGATGTTAGGTTTCTTCCATTGTAAGTGACTGATGGTATGAACAGCTGCGCCTTTTCAAATGGGGAAGTTTCTAAATTCTAGGAAAGACCAATGTAACACCCCCTTTAATTTTTGTGAAACAAGAAGGACGTACGTTCAGCTGCACCATTTATGGTTCACTTTCAGAACTTGCTCCAAGTATGAACATGCAGCTACGCCGTTTCAAATGCCGGCTTTCCAGATTTTCCTTTCTTTCTCATTTTATTTTAATTTTAATTTTAATTTTATTTTTATTTAAAACTATGGGCCCTACTTCTTCCAACTCCTTTTTTTAAATATATATTCGAAAATATCAGATATAACTCGTCCCCAAAGGGGATAACACGGTTGGGAGTCCTGCACTGCTAAAAGCCATGTGTGACAAAAATGTGTATACATGCAAAACCCATGCACAGCTCTCACTTATACAATCTATCATGGATGGTCTGCATTCGATCATTCTCCTATATATGTATATATTATTGGTATTGATATAAGTTATAGTACGCATTCACATGATCATCATTTATATATATATCTGTATTATTACCTATTACCTATAAAAAGATGAATGTGAGAAAAACTTTTGATTGACTAATATAACCTTATTTTAACTTTTAAATACACAACTACCCTTTTGCATATATAGGAAATATAACAATATAAAACACATATCTTAATAAAAATTCTAAGGAAACTATAATTCTTATAATAATTAAATAAAACCAAACCTAAATAGGAATTTCATATATAGGAAATATAGCAATATAAAACACATACCTTAATAAGAATTCGAAGGAAATTATAATTCTTATAATAATTAAATAAAACCAAACCTAATTACTATTTAAAATGTTTACGTGCAACGTACGTGTGCTATAACTAGTATATATATATATGTTGACCCTCACCTTTTTTTTTTTTTTTTTTTTTTTGTAACATGAGGAAGAAATTCATCATAAGATTATTTAATTATTCTTAAAACTCGAACCTATAACCTCTACTCATAATTGAAGGAGAAGTGCCACTAAATTACAAGGTTATACTACCACATAGCTTCACTTGGTTTTTTTCTTTTTCTAAAATTTTGATTTTGATTTTTTTTTTTTCAACATTGGATACTCTTTTTTTTTTTTTTTTTTTGGATGGATCTCACCTGCTCAGCTCCTCTCAAACATTTTAACTTTTCTCTATTTCGTAGGTTTAGGAATAGCTTCTACTTTTCTGTCTACATAATTTTTCTTATTCATTAGTTTAATTTTGAAACAATGAATCTCATCTGACTTCCTTTCTCTATTATATTAATGAGTAAGTCTTGTAGACATCCCAATTTATTTATTTATTTATTTATTTATTTTTTGTGTAAGACTCTCGGTCTAACGGTCAAAGTCAAAAGTCAATGATCAAGCACCCAAATAGACTCCGAGATGTGAGATCTTCAATATCAACTATTCGATCAAATGTCTTACAATACATGATGAAGCACCTGATTAGACTCTAGAATACGAGATATATTCAAAATCAACCCTGCCCCTCTTTGATTGGATGTCTCATTCGAAGATTGATCGGCCCATGAAAATCAGTCTGATCAACCATCGATGAACAAGGGTCTTCATTTCATGCACCTGCATACACTGGATAAATTGAGTCCTTAAACCATTCAATTTTTTCAATTAGGTACCCATCGTCAGCTTTTTGTTTGGTAAAACAAACGGAAGATCATCACGTGCCCGGCACATGACGATTTAGGCATGCGATGATTTTAAACTTGTAATATACCTATTTTGCCCTTATCGCTATATGCAATTTCAATTTTAACCCTCTGCCCTTCCCATATGCCTATTTTACCCTTAAACTTGTCCACAAATTTACCATCTTAGTCCTTATCTCTAATAAGTAGGGGTGTTCATGGTTTAGGTTAAAACCGAAAACCAAACCGAACCAAACCAAACCGGTCGGTTTGGTTTGGTTTTTTTGTCATTAGGTTTGGTTTTGGTTCCAATTTTAGAAAACCGAATTGAATTGGTTTGGTTTTGGTTTTCATGTTTAAAAAACCAAACCAAACCGAAAAACCGAAAAAACCGAAAAATATATAATATATATATATATAATTTTATTTTTTATATTATATATCAAATTTTAATTTGTAATTTGTTGATTTTAAGTTTCTTATTGTTTTTCCTATTTTAGCTTGGCATGTATTAAACTAGTTATTAATGTTGTGTGAGATAATGGCATGTATTAACTTGGAGATTTAAACTTGGATTGACATATGTCAATTTGTTTCCATTTTGATACAATGTTTAATGTTTTTTTTTAGTTGCTAATGTAATGTTTTTATTAAAAATGTTTTAATTTGGAGTTTGGCATGTCATTTTTTTCATTTTCAATTATTTGTTGCTACTTGATTGGTTAAAACCGAAACCGAACCGAACCAAACCGAATTTTTATGGTTTGGTTTGGTTTGGTTTTTTTATAGTATGGTTTGGTTTTGGTTTGGGAAGAGCAAAACCGAAGTATAATGGTTTGGTTTGAAAAGTACCCCAAACCCGAACCAAACCGAACCACGAACACCCCTACTAATAAGATCCATCCTTCTAAATATGCCTATTTTCAGCAATCTTCGTCTTCAATTTGAAAAAAATCCAAACCCACATACATCAAACCATAAAAGAAACCCCTAAATAACAAAACCCAGAAAAAGAAAAAAACCCACATTCATAGATAAAGAGAAATCCGAACACCCAAAGAGAAATTAAACTGATACACCCAGGGACGAACCTACACTTAGGCCTGGGGTGGCCATGGCCCCCCTCACTTCCAAAAAATTGTCTTGATAAAGTATTGTTTGGTGACCAGATTTGAAGCTAATACCAAAACAAGGTACTACCTGTTAACTTTTTACAAATAAATTATCAACCTATTATGAAATAACTACTAATGGGTTTGGTTTTGGTATTATATTGCTAAATGGTCACCAAAACGTAATTTACTAGTTACAGTTTTTTAGGCACAATCTAGGAATGGTCCCTCCCAATCAGCACAACGGTTCCTCACATAATCTCTTAAAAGTCAAATAGGCAACTTATACCCAAGGATTAAAAGCTAGAATTAATATATACAAAAGGTAAAATGTCTAAAATAATTAACAAAAAACAAATACTTTCTCCTATCGATCGTATTAGCTCTTTTTTTTTTCTTTTTTTAAATTTTTTTTAATGTTAGATTTACCCCAGATTTCTATCAAACAAAATCATTGAGCATATTAGAGGGTAACGGTTGGCAGGAAAACATCTTACCGGAGAAAATCATTTTGTTTATTTGTTTTTTTTTTGGTTTTGTTTTGTTTTGTTTGTTGTTTTGTTTTTTGTTTTTTGTCATGGTTTTAGAAAAGTATAAGTAAGGTCAAGTCTTTTACCTTCCATTCAATGTATTAATATATTTAATCTTGAATCTTAGTATAGTTTTCATACTTGTAAGATAAAATTTTTATTATTCATACTTTGGCCACCCCTGAGATGAAATCCTGGTTCCGTCCCTGGATACACCTACATAGAAAAACCTCAAAATTACAAACCCTAGATTTACAAGACAAAAATTGAAAAAAAAAAAAAAATTGATGATTTTACCAAGTAATTGTAGAGTCGTCTCTTCTTCACATAGTGATAAGAGCAGAAGAGAAGAACCCTAACAAGAAGAAGCAAGCAGAAGAGCAAAAGACTACAGTTGAGGCCATAGAGTCGAGCTCTCACCACCTGATGAAATAATTGTCTCTTCGCGAAGATGGAACTGTTGGACGGCTAGAGTTTAGAAGAAGAGAATGCAAATAGCCCTAGGTTATGTTTGGACCCAACGGATCTGGTCATTTAACCCATAACCAATCCATTTATATTTGGGTTGGTTTTGGGTAACCCATTAGCAACCCACTTAAAAATTTTATAAACCCAAACCGATTTATTACAGGTGGATTTGGGTAGGTTCATGGGTTTGGGTTGGAATTGCCAGCCTAACTGTGACCTTTGTGGGCCTTTTTATGGTTAAAATTGCAATTGTAAGGGCAAAGCGGTAATGAACATGTGGGAATTTGGATTCAGTCCTGTGGTGGGAGAACTCAGCACTGTATTAAGGTCCCCATCACCAATGGATGATTAATTGGACAGTATAGATCAAAAGTTGAAAAAGTTACTATTGAAATGATCAAAATGATCTTAAAGGACAACCTTTTCAACTTTTGATTTGGACCATCCAAATCATCATCCAATGATGGTGGAGACCTCAGTGTAGTGCCAAGTTCCCCCACCTCAGCACTGAATCCAAACTCAAGAATAGGAGTATATAACAATAAGTCCCATTAAAAATATGACCTGGCATGACACACTAGCCAATTTTATACTTGAAAAAATAAATAAATAAATTTGTAGCCTATGTGTCATGTGACATCAGCCAACTTGTTGATACGCAGTGGGTCACAGTCAAATGAGAACATAAGGAGGATATTTCTATAGGTACACTACATATATACCAGCATTTTCCTTGAGACAAATTAAATGAGTTAAAATGGAAGGAGCCCAGAGTTAAATTTCCAATTCCAATGGACAGTGTCTGCCTTTGAATGATCATGAGAAAACTGCGTTTTGTTATAGAAAAAAGAATTAGACTTCCTTTCATAAATTTCAACAATTGAATTACATATATTTATTGGCCATCATTAGAGTTTCAGCTCATCACATAAATAAAAAAACCATCCCATTGTATGATGAGGACAGGTCTTAAAATATTTGTAGTCTCCAAAACTTGCATGATTATTGTCCTTCTTGGAGGACCTGCAATCCGAAATACCCATTTGGAAAAAAAAAAAGAAAAAAAAGAAGGAAAGAAGGAAAAGAGGAAAATTGTATAATCTTCTTACCTTCTATCACTTAAATTTTATTTTTTCTAGGTGTTTCGCAATGAAAATTCTACAGCAAGACAGATTCTTGTACCAAATAACCCCTCTTATGATAAAACTGACGTAACATCTAAGTGAATAGTAATATTTCATTGCTAAATAAAAACATAACCCATCTCATATATATAAAGATTATCTCATATATAACTAATCTTTATATATATGCATTTATATACATTAGTTGATTCTCCAAAATATTACAAAAGAGTTATAGTCTTGACTAATCCTTAGTTAAAATACATCTCAATAAGAAACTAAGTAAAAAGATGTGCCAAACTTGCTCATTCAGCTAATCCTCTTCAGTCTCTCCTGAAAATCATAAATTTTTCACAACGTAAGCTATAATGCTTAGTGAGAATCTATAAAATTTATGATTTCATTTGAAATTTTATTAAATTTCCAAACAAAATACTGTCAACATTGCATGTCTCATGCTAAATCATTGTAGCGTGTAATTTTTTTATTTCAACAAATTTTCTTATACCTGGGTCGTTGTTGTATATCACAACCTACAAAAATAGAATTCATAAAATACACATAGGTCTTCATACCAAATGTGTTCTACCATAAAATACACATATGCCTCCTTGCAATATGTGTATACAGATCACAGCCTACTTGCTCAATGAGTCCGTATATTAGTACACTAACTGTGGGGTATGCTCAATCCCGACTGTCTCCCATCATCAACATTTTGACTTATCTCAATCAATAAATATAAATCCAACAATATAAATGTGCCACAATTATGCATCATAAAGTCTCATTTCATGCATATGAATCTTAAACTCATTCGTACATACACACTTATGTTTTAAAATGAACCCATTTAAAGTTATTTTCTACCAATTCAAAATTGTTTATAATTATAAAAAATTTTTAGAATGAAAACACAAATCACCAAAAATAATGTCTTTTTTTTTTTTTTTTTTGGGTCAAACGGTCAACCCTAGTCAAATCAGGTCAACCTAATCAAACCTGGTCAACCTTAGGCCAAACCGAGTCAAACCGGGTCAATCCAATCAAACCAGGTACTGTTCATCTTCTTTGTTTATATCCTGTTTTGTTTGCAAATTTTTGAATTTTCACTGAATTTTGAAAAATCACAGAAGTTTCATTTTAACTCCAAAAGTCTTGGTTCAAGATGCTATGGAAAAATAAGAAAGTGTACTATTTATGAAAAATACAATATCAGGTTTCTATGGCTTTCAAAAATCATTTAATTAAAGCTAAAGTTTCTGCTGTAAAAGTCTAGCTTCACAATTTCGAAAATTCATAACTTATCCTAGGTTTCATGAAAGTCCATGAAAATTTACAGCAATGTAATATAATGCATCAGGAATCTTTTCACCAAATTCTAGCTTGATTGGTTAATTATAGAGAGAGAACGAAATTTCTGAAATTTCTTGGAAGCCATTAAAGCTTCCTTCAAGCTTTTAAAATCAAAATACATTTACAAAATCAAACAGAACTCAAAATTTATGCATAGCATGATCATAATATAAGCTTAGTAAGTGATTCTCACCTATGTCTTCGAATTTGAATTCCACTCTAAGCTTCTTTCCAAAATACCCAAGTATCTTACTCTCTCCTTGAAACTTCCTCTTATTTTCTCTCACTTTCTTTCTTTCTCTTTCTACTGTGATTCCAGCACAAAATTCAGCCTTATATATAGCTCTTCTTGCATGAAATGCTCTTGACACATGAACTTAATTCCATACCAAATGTACCATAATAGTTGCCATGTGCTCTTGCATGCAAGAGCACCCCTCCCATGACTGCCATGTAGCCTCATGCACCACTACTCATGCAATTTGGCATGATTTATATATATATATATATGTGTGTGTGATTATATTGGGTCATTGCACCAAATACCGTACCTTACATGTTGTGGCTGCTTGATCATTCTGATTCATCCCTTAGACTAAGTGAAGCTAATGGCCTTGACAAGAAATGCAAAGGATCAGCTTCAGCTGGCCATCTCATTGGAACTTCAATACTCCTGCAACAATTGAATTAATAAATTAAATATTTTCCTTCGACGAATTTTATGGTAACATGACCACAGTAATGGACACATACACACATTAATTTTTTACACAATTACTCGAGATTCGAAATATGAATAATAATAAAGCAAATGATAAAAAGAAATATATATATATATATATATATATATATATACACAGTCAAAGATTTTACGTGGTCCATCTTAAAGCCTCCGACGTCCATGGGTTTAAATAGCAAAATGAAATTTCACTATGAATGGAGGGGTTCATAGTGTGGCTCTTCGCTCTAGACGATACATTTAATATAACCCTAATCATCTGAGCGGGCGTGATAAAAATCTTGTCAAGTATGAATTTGATTATATGTATATTAACTTTTGGTCAAACACTTTACACTTATAAGCCGGTTTTCTAAGCTAGGTGAGTTTTACCCAAGGTTTCTATTATTGTTTGGTGTTAGAACTTGGCATAACGCTAAGCATGAGATTGAGATCAATCCCAGTAAGGGTGGCAGCTCCAAGAATTAAAATTACAAATGTATAAAACAAAATAAAATTATATTCTAAATTTTGGGTCTAGATGATTTCAAAAATAAAAAATGGAGAAAAAATATATACAGGGGAAAAAAAAAATTGCATACCCTTCTACAAATTTGAATTTGCAGCGATCCATAATTTCGACCGAATACCTCTGGAATATGATGTCAAGGCGTCTTGCAAGCCCTGGTGTCTGGGAAAATGGCAAAATGTCCCAAACCTTCAAAATTTGAACGTAATCTGAATTTTCCATGACAACGTCTACCGTCCAAACTAGCCTGAACTGCTCATTGACCTCATACTGCTCTAACAGTTGAGACGAATTCCCATCCATGGCATTCAGGTTCTTCTTCTTGTTAGGCTCACGCCAACCTGTTGAAAGCATCCTCAATAGAGAAACCACTTCTTTCCGAACCTGGGTGCTCTTAATTCTCACCATCGACAAAGAAAAGCCATCACTGAAGCGAACCTGAAATCATAGAGATGTACTTAGCCCCAAAAAAAAATATATATATATATATATATCTATATATATATATATATATATGGAAATCACACAGATATGGCTAATGAATTAGTAAAAACATTTAATTGATTTTTCCTCTTTTCTTCCATACTGACAAAAATAGAGGCCGGTGTCTGGGGTAACATAAAATTCTTAGGCTGCCAAGTGCAAGATACAGCCACTTTATTTAATTTTGTTTTTCAGAGGATAGCCCAATGATTGAACTCTTGGGCTGCACAATGGAGACTAATCTATCCCCTTCCCATAAACCTCTCCCCCTTTCCCCCCAACCCCAACACTGTCGAAACCTCAACCTGTGTGAAACTCTTCTCTCAAAGAGAGGAGAAGTTCTATGTAGCCTACAGGCCATTGGTGCAGCCACTTGGTATTTTAAAACGAAGGTTAGGACCGTATTGAGCTCATCCGTCATAGGATCCTGCTAGGCAGGCAGGACCAACATTGGGCAGTGACATTTGTTTTTTAGTACTCATGAAAATATTGCCTGACCATGAGAAGGAATACAACAAGCAAGAGCATCATATATACCTTCCACCTTGCCCTTCTGAACAAAAGAGAATCCATTTTGAGTAAAGTATCAAGTTGGTCAAGCTCAACCAGGGCATCCATAACCGCCTGAGCCAAGCTCTCATCGTCCTCAGCATTAAAACAACACCCCCGATCCTTGGCGTCGTTGACTAACTTCTTCCAAACGGTGTCACTATGAATTAGAGTTGCTTCATCCCCCAATATCCAAAGGCAATGCCTACACAAATAGAGAAGCAACCATTTATGCAATTTTCCTTCTGCAAAAAGCACAAAAGAGAGCTAAACATGCATGTTTGAGATTCACAATAATGCATATAGTACCTTGCTCGAGTTAGTGCTACATTTACTCTTTGAAGTGCGGAAAGAAAACCCACTTTGCCATTCCCATTACATCTGACAGTAGAGATTATTATCACATCCTCCTCACCACCTTGGAACCCATCAACCGATCGAACACTCACGGAGAAGTTACCATCTGTATCTGTACTGTATGTCTTTCCAATCTTCTGTTCAATTGCAAAAACTTGAGACTTGTATGGTGAAATGACACCAACACTGACCTTCTGTCTTGTCGCGACGGATTCTGATAAAATCAAGAAGCAGATGAAAACATCCCCAATAAATTTTTCTTATCAACATTTTTAGTAGCAATCCTTTTTCCCACTTTATATAGGGACTTTGATAAGATGACGACATACATACCTTTGTATAGGCTCGCGACTAATGCAGAAATCACAGCTCCCTCCACCATATTTTTCGGACTATGCCCAGCACTAAATTCTTCTTTCCCATGTGGAACATTGATAAAGGAGTAGGAACCATACATATTACCATGAAGAAAACGCCTCTCATAGCTGCTTTCTTTGACGTGTGGTGCATCCTGAATCTGTTTGTTGTAGAACTCACTATTTGGAAATAAGCTTATGGATGGATGCATTCTATATTGGACATTGAGAAGGTGCTTCTTGTGTCCCAATAATACCAGCCTCTTGAACAAACTTCTCCCGAATTCAGCGTTCTCAGAAATCTAAAAATGGAAAATATTCAAAAATTTTGAAAAAAGAACTTCCTTTAACATATAAATGTAAAGGGGAAAAAGAGAGAAAAAAAAAATGAAGATAAATTTCATTACCGTGCTCTTAACCATGGCAGGCAGTTGCCGCTCATCTCCTATGAGTACAGCACGGCGCAGACCAGGCAGTTGTAAAGGAATGGCAGATTCACATTCTTTAAGCTGAGCAGCTTCATCGATAACCAGCATTTCAAGTGGCTTCATTCCTTCGGTGTGCAGTTTAGAGGAGCTTGAAGCAGTGCAGAAAATCAGATACGCATTCGCCAAACAAAAACTCTTGATGACATAATTATCTGTGATATTTGGAACAGAGACTGTTTCACCAAGTAATCGGAGCGTTTGAAGAAATTCTTTTCTGATCATTCTCAAATCAATGAAGGGACTAACTCTGTTTTGCAGATCTTCATTTTCTTTGAAGGCTTCCTTTAGGCCTTTATTGGCAACAGTCACACTACGCAACAAAGTTGTGAAAGACTCGAGCAAACCAAGAGCTCTAATCATGCTTTTTACTACCTTTAATGGAAGGAATGAAGTTGGTAAATGGGTATACAGATTTTCAATACAAGACTTTAGTCTGCATCGAATGGAATTGAATCTATTGTTTACGAACTCCTCAAACGTCAATACCTCATTTATTTTTTTGCCCACTTCTCGTTTCTTTTTCTCGTCTTTAGAGGGATCATCCTTGTCCTCATACTCTAATTGGTCTTCTTCCTGTGACACCACCTGTTTTTTCTTGTTCTTGTTTGCTTCTAAGGTTCGAAGAAAAAATTGTTTCTTAATTTTCTTGTCTTCAAAGATTTGATCATAAATTTCTGCCTCTTTTTCGCAACTGCTTTCTAGCTTCTCCTTGTCATCATCATCCTTATTGCTGCTGATTACCCTTTTTATGGCTTCCAAGTATGAATGGTATTCCTTCTCAGCATTTTCAAGCAAACATATCATTGATTCTAGACAATGAGTCCACCCAGACGATGGATTGAAACACTTTGCAAGAATGTTAGCACGATAATCAAGAAACACATCAATAAGATCAACGTGTTCATTAATTTTCACACGCTCCCCATTCCCAGATAAAACTATATCTCCAAGCCCGTACTTGCCATATTCCATCGAATCCGTAACCAACCTCAACAGCCTAGCTGCAACTTCTAACACTGCAATGTTGGTTGAAGTGCAAGTAAGTGTTCTGCATTTAAGCCTTAGCAGTGCAAATAACAATGAACCAACCGTCTTCGTCTTCCCTGTCCCAGGAGGCCCCCATATCAGTTTGACAGGATTTTGATGAGAGCAATCCTTTGCAGCAATGCAGCTTAAAACAGCAGCTTCTTGGGAGTCATTTAGATTAGAAGAGCGAATGGCATCCTGTGAAATGCATTTTTCTTCCTCAGACAAGCAACTGGTACAATTATCCCCTGTCTGTAAGAGCAAATGTGGCAAAGATAAGAAATGCAGACAAATATATATATATATATATATATATTGCTTTGTAAATTAGTAAGAAATGAATCAAAATATCTTACAGAAAAATCAGGTTGCAGCACTCTCTCTATGATGTTCATGTTGCCTCCATTCAGCTCCGAGTTCAATGCTTTCCATATACGAATATTTGTTGTCATGTTTATCAGAAAAACAGCGAAGAGAGTTTCTCTCTTCGCATTATTTCGAATGCTTGGTCTAAACCAAATAGGCCTTGATGACAGTATTGGGAGTTTATCTGTATTTTTGTCCCTCCCCCCATGAACTAAAGCAATAAGATAAGATTTGTTCAAATCACCATGCCATTTCGGTCTTGCATCTGTGATGGCAATGAGATCTCCCACCTCAGGCTCGTATGCCCCTGCATCTTTCCCATCATCTCTTGATCCTTTCAATGAAACATTGTAGAACAAGTCTTTGGGTAGCTTAAAATCTTTGGAGGATTCGACAGACAATATCCCACAGGTAGGAGCCCGAGACACTCCTTTCATGCATGACAACAAGTCGTCATGTGTTTCCTCAATAAGGGGGTTAATGAATGAATTCTTGTATTCTGTCGTTGATGAGAATGTTTTTGGGATCGGCTTTACCTGTCAAAGAAAATATTTAGTTTTAAGAATCCAATACTCGATGAGATAGGGAATCATCATTCCTACAAGGTATAGGTATGAGTAAAATACCCTTGTTAGTAACCTCTTTCTTTTTTTTTTTTCTTTTTTTTTTTTGGGGGGGGGGGGGGGGATGTTGAAAAAAAGAGAGTAAAGAACAGCTACTTCAAATTCCCATTAGATACAATTCAGAAAGTTCAGGGGACTGTCTGGTTCTTGAGGCCAAAAATTCAGCAGAGTGAAAAAACTCTCACTCCATTGATTTCATGGCTATTTTTCAAATGAATTTTTGGTAGATAGATCACCTTGGTATCCTAACTGTATAAAGACGAGATGTATAAAAAACTTCAATCATATTCACTTATATCAAACTTGTGAGTGTCAAGTTCAAGGGTTGCAAGACATTTCCTTCAACTGTCAATCATTTCCAAATCACTAAGCATTGTTGGCTTCCTCAATCAAATAGAAGAAACCGGATTTGGCTGAAGCCAAGTTTGTTTGTTTGTTTGTTTGTTTTTTTTTTTTTTTTTCCCTGATGAAGGCAACTAGTTTGACGCAGTGGAAAATTGATAATAGGTGAGACCAATGTCAATAGCCTAGGTTTCTGGAATCCACCAGAGTGATAAAACTCTTGAAGAGACTAAAGCAAGAAATTCATTAATAATCAACTGAATTGCCTTGAGGTTTACAACCCTGGAGTATAGAACTAAACCTAATTCTGGCATAGAAGGGGAGAATTTGCCAAAAATAGTAAAACTAAAAATATGGAAACCTAGAATAACAGCAGAATTGACATATACTTCTATAATGAAAATTATAACCAGAATACATGTTTCCTAAAATGGCAAAATCGCAGTTTTAACTGGCTAAATGATGGAATTTCGATTCGAGAGATGAATAATGAGACCACAAACTGATAGTCCCATTTAGTAGACCAATTAAACAAAAGATTTTCCTTGTAAGAGGATTTTTAATTAACCATCTTATTAGCACAAAATCAATGCATTAATATTTTCAAATATATTTTTCACCATCTAAAAGGGACTAATAATACGAAGGCTGGCTTTGGACATGGCAATATGTTAATGGTACTAAAACCTAAAGAAGTGTTTGATGTGTTGATGTAATGCATGTGCTCTGTTTTTGTTGACTTTTCTAATTTTGTTTTAAGTTAAACTTGTCGTAATTTGCATTGTAACCTTCCTTAGTTGTGTGGCCTATTTGTGTCCTAGGGTTGGGCCCTTATTGGATGCTTTGGATATATATATATATATATATATATGTTTAATTTTGTTTTAATACGAAGTACAAAAGATTTCCTAAGTCAGAGGATTTTTAACTAACTTATATCAACACCCGCAATGGGATTGTACCATGTACATTGGTGGGTTATGTGGTATATTGGCCGATGCATGAGGTACAACCCCTAATGCATGATACAGATATAACTATATCAGCACTTGCTGACTTAATCAGAACTATATATATATACTTATACATGTGCTAAAAAGGATGAATGAAAAAAATCTAACGCCAAGAACACTCTTCTGCCTTCCGATCCTCTTCTCTTCCCTCATTTTGTAACAACTTTTTCAAACTAAATTTGAGTGATCATCTATATATGAGTTTGTTGTTTGAACTAGGTGCATTAATTACCACACCCTATTATTTGTTGTATATGATGGACTAACAATGAAAATGAATGCATAGAATGCCAAAATTACTAGTTACAAGTGTCTCTAGCTGACTTCAACTGAATAAAGTATATACTCAAGGAAAGTGCTAATTCAAAAAAAAAAAAAAAATGGTTTCATCCACTCATTTTATTCACGGCTGATGTATCAATAACAAAATCATAATTGACAAAAAAATAGCCCCTTTTTGTGTTGAAAAAGTGGATACATGCCACATCATCTAATGGATAAATCTCGTTACTTAAAATTCATTTGGCTCAACTCGTATGTAAAACGTGATGAGTTTACAGTACTGAACTTTAAGAAAAATAAATGTGTATATATATATATATATATAGAGAGAGAGAGAGAGAGAGAGAGAGAGAGAGAGAGAGAGAGAGAGAGTTAGGTATGCAAACCTTGTCTTTGTAAAGATCTTTATTGAGCACATCCCTAATAGACCAAGAAAACACCATATCTATTAAACCTCTACCAATTGGTTCTGCCTTCTTCACAGAAGTCTTCTCAAATAACATCTCCATTTTTCTCCTTCTCTGAATTATCAATTGCCCAAACTAGCTCCAATTACACTATCATCACACAACATACAAACATATATATATATATATATATATATATATATATATATATATACTTATTCTTAGAGAGAGAGACAGGGGAAGAGAGAGAGAATGTGTATGTGTACTACAACTTAGCAATTAAGCAAGGAAATGGCCTCGGGAAAAACAAGATGCCCAACAGTGACACTAGTCAATGCCCATGATGAAAGCAAGAGATGTTCCCATTATCAAGGCTTTTTTCCTCGCTAGTGTCCAATGTATTGTGTGCGTGTGTGAATTTAAAGGTCACGAAAAGGAAACACCGTACGAATGCTCAAAGAAAGACAAAAAAGGATGGGTTGGAAGAGAGAAGGACGTTGACGCCAAGTCAATGAAGAAGGCAGGCCATGGTATAGTCGTTGAGGAAGTGCTGACGAGCAAGCTATGTAGCTTCCATTGCTTTGCATTTTCCGTGCGGCTATGTAACCATGCATTATTACTTCATATTCGCAATGCAGCTCTTAGAGAAACGGAAAAAGTTGCCAACCCATATAAACAAAAAGCAAAAACCAAAAATGAAAAGAACGTAGTTAGAAAGTCTTGTAGCTTATAACACATGATCGGGTTATGATACGATACAGATATATTAAAATAATAAATTCTCAAAATTTAGGATACGACTTTACGAAAATACGTTATAAAATTTAAGATATGATTCCAAAAAAATATCTCATAAATAAAATATAGTCTGTATTATATATATATATATAAGCACGTGCTGATATAAATTATATCAATACTTGCATTAGGGGTTATACCTCGTACATTAGTAGGTTACAAGATACTTTGTACAAATGTACGGATACAATCCTTAATGTATATATGATGTTGATATAACTTATATCAACACGTACTAACCTGATAAAGACTGTATGTATATATATAACTAGATAATATCATATAACGTTACATCCATTATTCAAAATGTATTTTTTATATTATTTTTAAAAATTCTAACAGAATTATTTATTTATATGATAGAGACAAAATGGTGAAAGAAGAAAAAAAAGGGAATCATAAGAAAAAAAAATGATACCGTGTTGAAGGTGAAGTGTTGTATTCAATACATGTCCACTTATCCTACGAATTTAGGGAAGGGTTGATGTATGGTTCTTAGGTTGTGAGTAGTTAAGGTTTTATGGGTATTTCAAAACATAATTCTTTGTTTTTAGTTTATTTTTCATTGTTTTCTTGTATTTTTGGCCAATACATTCCAAACAAAAGTTGCCGACCTGTTTAACGTTACTTGCAAGTGGTTTGATGGATATGGGATGTTGGGTTTCTCCCACTGTAAGTGACTGATGGTATGAACAGTTGCACCTTTTCAAATTCTAGGAAAGACCAATGAACACCCTTTAATTTTTCTGGTACAAGAGGGACGTACGTGCAGCTGCACCATTTAAGGTTCGTTTCAGAATTCAGACCTTGCTCCGGCCAAATATGAACATGCAGCTAGTCAGCTACGCGGTTTCAAATGCCGGCTTTCCATTTGATTTTCTTTCTTTCTCATTTCATTTTTATTTAAAACTATGGGCCCTACCTCTTTCAACTCTTTTTTTAAATATATATGTGAAAATATCATGTACAGATCATCTCGAATTTGATAACACGGCTAAGAATCGTGCACGCTGAAAGCCATGTGTGACAAAAATGTGCATACATACAAAACCCGCACACAAGCTCTCACTTATACAATCTATTATGAATGGTTTGCACTCGATCATTCTCCTATACATGTATAATATTGATATTGATATAAGTTATAATACGAATTCACGTGATCATCATATGAGATATATATATATACAGGTCTGGTCAGGTGGGCTGAAGCTGATATACTGGTATATCAACATGAGTGATCTTGGCCATCCGTTCAAAATGGGAGCAAATCAACGGCTGGGGTGATTTGTAGACAAAACTGCAGCTTCTGTCACATCATCAGCGTCCTCTCTCGTCTCTCTCATCACGTCTCCCTCCTTCCAATCCAGACAGGGTGTTTGAAGTTTGAAAGCTTACTCTCTCTCTCTCTCTCTCATCGCAGCAAACGCAGCAGCACCCCTTCATCGCCGGAGCCTCACCTCACACGACCTCTCCCTCTCTCTCTCATGGCTTACGAACCTCACCTCACCTCACACGACCCTCACCGCCGGCACCCTTTATCGCAGCAAACGCAGCAGCACCCCTTCATCGCCGGAGCCTCACCTCACACGACCTCTCCGTCTCTCTCCCGTGGCTTACAAACCTCACCTCACCTCACACGACCCTCACCGCCGGCCATGGCTGCTCCTCACTGTTAGCAGCAGCACACGACCCTCACTGCTGCCACGCATGAAGCTTCTCACCGCTGCCGTCACCGCTGCCGTGAAGCTGTTCGTCGCCGCTGCTCTCCACGAACCTCGCCGCCGGCAACCAGCTCCGGTGAGTCCTCCATGTTCGATTTCTGCATATTTTTTCCCCCCTCTTCTCCAAACCTTCACCTGACTTTCCTATCCCTCACAGCCACTCGCACCGGTGACCTAAGCTCCCTTTGCACAAACCCATCGCCAGTGACCAAAGCTCCCACATAACAGAACCTCACCGCCGGCGACTTGAGCTCCGGTAAGCTTCTCTCCCTCTGCAATTTTTTTCCCCCTATTCTCCAAACTCTCCCTCTGCAATGGAACACCTTGTCATCAATTTTTGTTCAAATTGGTTGAAAAAAAAAAACAGAGGATCACTAAATTCCACATGATTTCACTATTTTTTTTCGATTGAATTATAAGAAAATTGATTTTTGTTTTTCATTTTCATTTTTTATATTATAAGAAAATTCTCTAAATTATAAGAAAATGAATTATAAGAAAATTCCAAACCTTTTTTTTTCTATTGAATTATAAGAAAATTGATTCATGTTTTTCTGTTGTGAACATGTAAATTTGAACACAGGAATACTATATTGTAGGATATTTAATTTGTTATATTACATGGAGAATTAGGATCATCATGTAGTCATGATTTTGATCACCATAACTCATTATAACTTAATTTACTAGCTAGCTAGTAGCAACAGATTAAAAACAAATCCCTATTCTCCAATGACACCCACATCACACAGCTTCTCTGTATTTATTTACTTTTAAACAATGAATTTAAAGCTTGAACTTTGCTTAAAAGTTTGAGAAGGATAAGATAAAACAAACCATAAATCTTTTATGTTAAATATGAGTGTTGAAGTGTACGAGGAAATAGTTGAATATGTTTGTACGAGGAACTAGTTGAACATTTGTATCTCAGATGCCACTACTCACAATATGTGCAGGTGCAATTTAGCTCCTGTTTATATTTTATTGAAATCCCAATCATCTGAATATTCCTTCTGTAATTTCTTTTTTTCCTTCTTTTTAAAATATATATATTTAGTTCAATTAATGGTTAGAAATTGTTAGGGAATTTTGGTTACAGGGTGTATGAATGGCATCCGAAGGAAGCTCATGCAATACAGGTCTAGATTTGCGAAGATTTTGTAATTGCAGTCGCCGAATGCCATGTGAAATCAAGATTGCGTACAGTAAGATTGACAACTTCGGTAAACATTACTATGCATCGACATGCAATGTGAGAAACTAATTATTGTTAATCATGGTATTATCACCCATTATTATTGTAATGCGAAACTAATTATTGTTACTCATTATTGTTTCTATGATTAGGTTGGGGAATGCAATGGATTTGTGCAGTGGGTTCGTGTATGGGAGGATGAATTGCAAAGGCGACGGCGTGACGGACAAGGTTGGAGTGGTAGGCGGGGAAGATATGAAAACATTGGTAGCCAACCATTGTTGCAAGAAAACAAGAACCAAATTGGAAATGATAACCAGATTCGAGCAATACGCGAAGAAATATTAATGTTGAAGCGGTTGATAATTTTGCTACTAATCATTGTAATATTAATGTGGATGTTTAGAAATTAGTTTCTTAATTTCCCTATGTATATGACTTTTTGGCATTTGGGATCTATTATTATATATTATTATGTGAGACTTTAGTCTCTGTATTATGCCAATTATTTTTTTCTTCGAAAGTAGTGGTGGAGTCAGATTATTATAATTAATTGAAGATTAGTATAGTAATTAATTGGAACCTTTTTTCATTTGTTTAATCATCTGTTATTGTTACATAATCTGAACCTGAATGAGCATGGGCTTGGATTTTGATTCATTTCCATGAGGACATGGGTTCAATTTTCGGTTAGGGTGAGAAAGAGACACGTGGGTTGTTTGCTATTTTGATTAAGTTGTGAAAATTTCATTCCTAACCTTATCATTTCTTGTCTTGGACATGCTTTTATAATGACCAACATTTTGTTCCCTTAGTTATCCATGTATATAATCCCGTATTTTAAGTATAAACGCATTGATTGCATAACCCCCTACAACTAGCTTTTAATTACTTTATCTCCCACTCTTTAATTTCATGAGCACTGATACCTTTAAGCTCTCAATTCTAATGAATGATGGAAGCAAGATTCTAAGAAGGGTCACTGTTTCTTATATGTAGGGGCCATATACCTTAATTTTACTCTTAAATTTTGTAGCCATTTTGAAGATACAAATACGTATGTATCTATATTTCTCCACTAAGAGGGCACGCCCCATTTTTCTCCACTAAGAGGGCACGCCCCATTTTTCTCTTCTTTTGATCAATTCTTTTAAGGGTTCTATGAGATAGAAAGAGGATTGGATCCCATCCTAATGGCATACCAACAAGCAATATGGATAAGAGGATAAATATAATTTCTCAACAAGCACATCCTAATGGCAAGTTCAGCTTGAAAAAAGAAACTTATAATTGTTTTGATGGCAAATTCAGCTTGAAAAAAGAAACTCATAATTGTTTTGATCTGGTGGTAATTTATGATGGCTACAGATTTAGTAGAATATTGCCACATCCTCAGAGAAGCAATATGGATAAACCAGTTAGTCTAACAACTGAAGTTCATTGATGACATCCTTCATTCTCCACTTCTTCCTGTTGATATCTTCCAAACTACAACCTCTGTCAATGCCCTCGAGGGCATCATGCAATATTTGTATCTCTTGCTAAAACTGCAGTAGGAAGAACATTAATAAATATAAGATTACTCAACTCTGAGGCAAGAATCACAACAATATATCTCTCATCCACATGAACTCATTACTATAATGCACTAAAGATAACATGAAAGAACTTTAAAAAACTGAATTAAGCTTATAACATGAAACATTAAAAGCTCTAATTAGGAATCTAATAAATCTAGAATGCAGGGCAGAAAAAAGATTCAACATGAACCTTCTATGCTGAAAATCAATTACCTTCAATTCTTCTCCTTGTAATTAATGTGTTTGTTGAACCAATCCACCAAATCCCTCTATATTGTCATAGCCATTGTCCTTAATTTGTTGCACATGACCATATATGCTGCCGTAGCTTGCCTAAAGCGATGCTCAATATGGTTGAAAGGTGTTAAAATTTTAAGTTGGAAATTTGGAATTCTTGACTTTTTCTAAACCAGTGGCCTCCCTAACAATGTTATGCACCTTCGTATGGGTCTTTCAGGTCCATGTGTGTCTCCATCTGGGGTCCATGTGTGTCTCTCCATCTGGGGTCCTGCTCTACCCTCTAGGAAACAATTGGTTCTGGACAATTCATCCATTCTAAACTTATGCTATGGAAAGAATAAAAAAAACGATGGCATGGAAAAAATCTCTCCTTGAATTTATTTTCTGGAGTTAAATATTTTATAAAAAATAAAATAAAATAAAATAAATTACTAAGGTTTCCAATTCCATCAACCTACTTTACTAAGAGAGTTCGGACTAAGGTGAGGCTTAGGTTTAAGGATTGAAATGGTGTTCGGAGCAATGCACCTGATATTTGCCTAGGCTTAGAGAGTTCGGACTAAGGTAAGTCCATTGTTATTCCCTCAAAAGTGTGAGGGAATAACATTTTCTACTTACATGGGAGTAGGCATGCTGACATGACATAATCTTCTTGTCAAAATTCTATACCAACGACATAGGAGAGTTAATTAGGATAACTAAGAGTTTTTTTTTTCCTTTTAGTCAAATTTTATTAAAAAGGAAAAAAAAAAATACACCCACCCACCAGAACCAATTGTGATTGTAGCATGCTTTTGAATCTGACCTAACATACAGTGGGTCCTTAATTTTTTATATTATTTAAACCCTCATAAGCAAATGAATAGCACAAAGATATAGGGGTAACCCTTCTGATCAATCATCATCACTTTTTCACAATGATAAGAATTTCATGCAACCAATGACTTTCTATTCCAAATATCAAATCAAATTCCACACTATAAAATCAACAAACGAGCCAGACTAAAATGAATAAAACTAGAAATGAAATTGGACCATATATATGCCAAAACAGTTTTCTGCTCCCACTGGCCCATCAACTATCTGTGAACCCTACAAAAGAAAAAAAAAAACAATAATAATAATGTTAAAAACAAAACCAAACAACAAAAAATAAAAAATAAAAAAAATACAAGAAAACTAAATAAATAAATTAACCAAGTTAATAGTACTTACAATTAAATTTTATCATGAACTGTAACATATATCAACTCTAACTATGTACTAAATATAACTCTTATTAAATCTTATTCACTTACCCGTAGAAGAAAACACTTCATCATTGGATACAAGATCACGATTACGTGAAGTTCTAACATTAGTACTAGGAGCGGGTCTAAAAAAAAAAATCAAGTACTCAACTATTAGCATGAAGTTATAAAAATAAATTATAGACAATAAGTGTTTTAAATGTGTAAAATGATCAACTCAATCCAATTTAATTTTCGAACAACATACATAAAGTGATAATAGAAGTGAATAAATATTAGCAATTCCATCAATAATGTACTATGGCACAAACAACTATATATCTATATTACATTGTCGAAGTTTTTGTATAAATTAAATAAGTAAACTTACATGTTCATTAAGGCTAGGCAATTCCTTTTGTCATAGGACTGTTCCCATTGACCACATCCATTACATTTTCTCAAATTTTGTTCCCTAGCCTTTTCTTTTCCTCCTTTTATTCTTCTCCCACATCCCTTAGCCCTAACTTGATTGGGTTCTAACAATACAGGAGTAGAATTGATTGGAGGACAATTGCTTGGAACTCCCAAATTGTTGCTACCCTCTCCAATAGAGAGTGATTTGATCCTCATTTTACTAGCTAACAAATCTTCTCTCAACATGTCAATTCCCTCTACACTTAAAACGGCTCCATCAACTACCTTTGCAAAAACTCCACATAAATCATTACGGCGAACTAACACGCCCCTATCACCTGCATCCTCCATGTTCACTGCACTGCCCTCCATTAAACTCAGACACTTTGCACCCTTTGTCCACCTCTTCAAGATATATTTACCTGGTATTGTATGGTTTTCTACAAAAAAAAAAAATAGTGCAACAAGTGTCTGCAAGGAATTCCCTCCCACTCAAAATTCTTACAACTGCAACTTGCAAAATCAGTAATCTTATCATCCACAATCAACCGGACCCTATCTGATATTGTTTTTTCACCATCCTCATTTTGCCTTTGGGTGCTTTTACCTTTGCCTTTGCCTTTGCCACCATCAAACACCCGCCTTTCAACCTCATAGATGGTTTGGAACTCATCATCCACCTTAACAGTATTCCCATATTTCATAGATTCCCACAACTCATCTTGAAATTTTTCAAAGATAGAACGTGTATAAATATTAGCCATTTGTCCCTCCAATGCAACTGAAGTCTTCAACATGGATCTCTCATTATGATCAACATGGTCGGCTTGTAACTCGCCGTACCTTTGCTTGGAAAGCGCCCTATTGAACCTTGTAATAAAGTCTCACAAAGAATTACGCCTGTCCACATACTTCTTTGCAAATGAATGGTTACTCTCTGCTTTTTAACTAGATGACATTTTAGCTGAGAAAACATGTTTAACAAAAACAAGAACCCACCTATCCCGCTTGTTAAACATTGTCTGTAACCACCCATTCTCATGTAACTCATTTCTTTCAATGAGAGCAGCCCATCTACACTCAAACTCCTTTGGGTCCTCTGAATCCCAAATACAATCACGAAAGCTTTCATAGTATTGGCTATATATGCGAGCACCAACTTTCTCAGAGAACTTGTTCAAGATGTGCCAAATGCAATACCTATGACATGTTGTTGGAAATACATGTCTAATGGCAATCTCCATGGCTGGATCTTGATTAGTAATGATCATCTTGGGTGGCTCACCTGGCATAACTTTCATCCACTCCTCAAATAACCAAATAAAAAATTCATGGTTCTCATAACACAAGAACCCACAACCAAACGTTATTGTTTGCCCATGATGGTTAACCCCCAATATTGGTGCAAAAATCATATCATACTTATTTGTTTGATAGGTAGTGTCAAACACCACAACATCCCCAAAATGTTTGTACGCCTCTCTACTTGATGCATCCGCCCAAAATATATGTGAAATCCGATTCTCGTCATCTGTCTCAATGGTGTATGTGAAATTCGGATTTCTCTCTTTTTGAGTATGGAAATGCTCATTCAGTATGTCTGCATCATGGCCATCAATTGCTTTTCTTGCATCTTTTCTAGCATTTCTCATATCCTGTTCAGTGCAACCAATGTTTTGTAAACCACCCGCCTGCAACTCTAAAACACTCATCAGTTGGGATGGAGGGATATTTGCATTGTTGAAGGTTTATGCTAGTGCCCGTTGGGCCAATGAGACATGCCGATGAGATGGAAAAAGCTGAACTTTGCCGGGGGATGAAAAAGTGTGATTGTGCGCCTTCCTCAAATATAGACACTTTAAATTTATCACTCGACTTGAGAACGGCGAGTTTTGCATTGCAACTTTCTCGTGTTATCCCTCGACGCCTCTTTGGTTGTTTATTATCAGGCTTTGGTGCTCGGACTATTTTCTCACCTTCTTTTGAACAAGTATACACCTTCCTGCTTATTTCATTCTCACGATTCCTATTACTACTCCCAATTCGAACACTAAACCCAGCTTGCCTCGCATAGTTGTTGTAGAATGCATAAGTCATGTCCAAAGAGTCAAACTCTTGTCCTATGAAAGGTTTGTGTCCTTGCATTACATTAGAAATATAACACACTTCTGAATTGATTGAGGAGGAGCCATGGTGTTGTGTTTCTAACTCATCTAATTCAACATCAAAGTCCTCCATTGATCTGTATTAAGAAGGAATCATACTATTTTTTTTATTAAAAAAAAACATATTTCATAGATGAATCCACTGAAACTGGAAAAATTAATTAAGGAGAACAAATGAAGAAAGAACAGATCGAAAGCAACAAGCCATCAAATTAATTGCTAAAACAATAGTTAAACTAAATACAGAGAAGCTGTGTGATGTGGGTGTCATTGGAGAATAGGGATTTTTTTTTTAATCTGTTGCTACTAGCTAGTAAATTAAGTTACAATGAGTTATGGTGATCAAAATCATGACTACATGATGATCCTAATTCTCCATGTAATATAACAAATTAAATAGATATTATTAAGAAAAATTATGCCAATATCTACATTATGCCAATATCCACATTGTTGCATAGTTAGTCACATGACACATTTTAGGGTAAAAATGCCACATATATCTTAATCAAACATGTAATTAATCATGAATCAATTTTCTAATAATTCAATAGAAAAAAATAAGGTTTGGAATTTTGTTATAATTCATTTTCTTATAATTTAGAGAATTTTCTTATAATTTTCTGTTTTTTTTTAGTGATCCTCTGTTTCGAATTTAGTGATCCTCTGTTTTTTTTCAACCAATTTGAACAAAAATTGATGACAAGGTGTTCCATTGCAGAGGGAGGGTTTGGAGAATAGGGGGAAAAAAATTGCAGAGGGAGAGAAGCTTACCGGAGCTCAGGTCGCCGGCGGTGAGGTTCTGTTATGTGGGAGCTTTGGTCGCCAGCGATAGGCTTGTGCAAAGGGAGCTTAGGTCACCGGTGCAAGTGGTTATGAGTGAGAGGAAAGTCAGGTGAGGGTTTGGAGAAGAGGGGGGAAAAATATGCAGAAATCGAACATGGAGGACTCACCGGAGCTGGTTGTCGGTGGCGAGGTTTGTAGAGAGCAGCGGCGGCGAGCAGCTTCACGGCAGCGGTGACGGCAGCGGTGAGAAGCTTCACGTGTGGCAGCAGTGAGGGTCGTATGTTGCTGCTAACAGTGAGGAGCAGCCATGGCCGGCGGTGAGGGTCGTGTGAGGTGAGGTGAGGTTCGTAAGCCACGGGAAAGAGAGGGAGAGGTCGTGTGAGGTGAGGCTCCGGCGATGAAGGGGTGCTGCTGCGTTTGCTGCGATGAGAGAGAGAAAGAGAGAGAGAGTAAGCTTTCAAACTTCAAACACCCCGTCTGGATTGGAAGGAGGGAGACGTGATGAGACAGATGAGAGAGGACGAGAGAGGACGCTGATGATGTGAAAGAAGCTGCAGTTTTGTCTACAAATCACCCCAGCCGTTGATTTGCTCCCATTTTGAACGGATGGCCAAGATCACTCACGCTGATATACCAGTATATCAGCTTCAGCCTACCTGACCAGACCTGTATATATATATATATATATATATATATAACCGACGATTGGCCCTCCTGTAGCAGTGCAACACATCGCTTCTTTCTTCTCCCCCCCCCCCTTTTTTTTTTTTCTTTTTCACTTTATAAATCACATGCATGCTCAACAGTAAAATAAAGCAAACATTTTTCAAAGCAGTGCCACGCGTCACTTCTTTCTTTCCCTTTTTTTATTTTTATTTTTATTTTTATTTATAAATCACATGCATGCTCAAGGGAGGATTGGCCCTCCTGTAGCAGTGCAACGCATCGCCTCTTTCTTCTTCCCCTCTTTTTTTTTTTTTTTTTTTAAATCACAACAGTAAAATAAAGTAAACATTTTTCAAAGTAGTGCCACGCGTCACTTCTTTCTTCCCCTTCCTTTTTTTTTTTTTTTTTTTTTAAATCACATGCATGCTCAACAGTAAAATAAAGCAAACCTTTTTCAAAACATTACCTTTTGGTGATCATAGTCCAACTTAATACCAATAAAGGATATAAGTTGTTAACTTATTACAAATTAACAATATACATGTGTGACATGACTATTAATTTCTTTTTTTTTGTATTACATTTAAAATTAATTATTAAAACGTAATTTTTTCAAAAAGTTACTTTTAGTGACTTTTGACGACATTGTTTTTTTTTGGAACCACTTTCAATCTTAATACCAAACAAAAGTTATTTTCTGTCAACTTGCTACAAATTAACTATATATGTGTTTCAAAATGATTATTAAGTTTTTTGTTTTTTTTTTTTTTTTGGGTATTAAGTTAGGAAGTGGTCATCAAAAAGTAATTTCTCTAACTTTTTTTTGGTATTCACTACTCATTTTCATGCAAGTAAATTGTCGCTTGGTATTCACTACATATCTTTTTGTTTTTATGTGGGAAAAACGAAAAACCCACACTATACAATGTTCAGCCCAAACTTTGTAAACTACTATATTTATTCGTTTTTTTTTATACCTATTTATCTCTTTTCCCAAAAATTGAACATATAAAACTATAAATAATCATAATAAGAGAGACAGATATAGGAAAAAATGATTTTAAAAAATAAAAACGACATGTTGGAATCTTCTCCGGATCTATTTTCAACAAAACTATATATATATATAATTTTAATCAAAATTTTTCAAATGGTTTATTACCTAAAATTGAAAAGATCTATGCGTTCTCTTATCTGCTTCTCATTCCCTCTTTGCTCATCCATTTTCTAAACTTTTCTCTCTCTAAACTTTTTTTTGATCCTTTTATGCTCTAATATCAAACAAATTTTCAGTACTTTTTCCCCTGATTTTTTACTCTCTATGAAACCCCATAAAAACCCTTATGGAAGGTCAATATTCATCGTTGTCATGCATTCTACAATCCACACCATTAAATTTCAAGACACTTTCAATAGTTATACTTGCTTTGCTACATACCAAAATGTTAAAACTATGATCATGAGATGGGTTAGACTCTAGAGAGTTTTAATATTTTTCTACCAAATACCATAATGTATTAGCTCTTTTCTTTTTTTACAAGCTTCTACTTAAATTAATTGCTTTTCAAAATAATTTATCATTTTTGGAAGTATGATTACATTTTGTGTGATACATTATGCTAACAATGCACCAAATACTATTTTGATTTAACTACTTAATTTATTTTTATTTATATCTTCTAAATTTAATTGACATATTATATTTAATATATTAACAAACACATTTTACTATTTTAGAGAATAAATATTTTATTAAAATTCTAATTTTCTAATAATATTATTTTTATAAATAAATCCGTGCAACACATGGGTTTTGAATCTAGTATGTATATATATATATATATCGTGACCCTTACCTTTTTTTTTTTTTTTTGGTAACATGAGTAAGAAATTCATTATAACATTATTTAATTATTCCTAAAATCTGAACTTATAACTCCTACTCATATATGGAGGAGAAGTGCCACTATATTACAAGGCTATTGACTAGTACGTAGCGTCACTTGGTTTTTTTCTTTTTCTAAAATTTTGATTTTGATTTAAATTTTCTTTTTTTTTTTTCAACATTGGATCCTATTTTTTTTATTTTTTATTTTGAGTGGATCCCACCTGCTCAGTTCCCTTAAACATTTTAAGTTTTCTCTACTATTTCGTAGGTTTAGGAATAGCTTCTACTTTTCTGTCTACATAATCTTTCTTATTCATTAGTTTAATTTTGAAACAATGAATCTCATCTGACTTCCTTTCTCTATTATTTTAATGAGTAAGCCTTGTAGGCATCCTTTTTTCATTTTTTCCCTTTTTTTTTTTTTTTTTTTTTTTTTTTTTTTTTTTTTTTTTTTTGGGGTAAGGGCTCTCGGCCTAACAGTCAAAAGTCATTGATCAAGCACCCAAATAGACTTCGAGACGTGGGATCTTCTAATTTTAACCCTCTCGCCTTCTAATATGCCTATTTTGCCCTCAAACTTGTTCACAAATTTACCATCTTAGTTCTTATCTCCTATAAGATCCATCCTTCCAACCTTTTTCTGTCCATGTGAATTTCTAATGTAGGCTAAGAGTGAGATCAAAGTTTTTAGAGGTGGGTAAAGGATATATTTATATATGGGTAAAGGATATTTCAAAGTTTTGCAAACAAATTTTCTAAATATGTATGAGTAGTGTTAAATATTTAGAAAATCTTGTTTGGTGGAAACCATGATATGGTGGGGGCCATATGTCTGCTTGTAAGAGAATCAAGTTTTCTAATAGGGTAAGGCTGTTACGAGGGGTTCTGCATCAGTGAATTGATGAGTTCTTTTTGAATTTCAAGAGTTAATATATAAATTTCAAGTCAATGCCTATATTATTATTGGATAGAGAACCCTTCAAAAGTCTTACATACAAAATTCATAATAAAATACTATGTAATTTGATCACACAAGCCGCTCAAACAAGGGCGGAAGCCAGGAATTTGATCACACAAGCCCTCTATGTGCCTCTGCCCTTGTGCTCAAATGATGCTCTATTTAATATATTAAAATTCTTCATCGACTTTGCCTAGCTCATATAATCAAATCGCAAGTCATTTTATGATAAATTTTTGTATATAGAACCTTTGAAAAGTCCTATATCCAATGGTGAATGGTATAAGTTCTTACCTAAAAATATGTATATTAACTCTTTAAATTAGGAAAAAGCTCATCAATTCATTGATAAGAAACCTCATTGCAGCCTTACCCCTTCATAATAATGTTTCCAATAGACATTATTAGTAATCCATAATGTGTTTCCTGTAGATTTCCTCAATCATTATAAGCACTAAGCATTTCCTAATGGCGTCTAGCTTTTAGGCAGATATTTCCTAATGGGGTCTAGCTTTTAGACTGATTAATTTGGGCTCAAGGCTAGGGAGCTTTAGCAGGTGTCTAAATTTGATTGGTTCTAGTAAGGTAATGTCAAAAGTGAGTAGAGACCTAAGCACTTGGATTTCAAGGCGCTTCCAGATTCTGCATGCCACCCAAACTCAATTTCAACAATTACCAATGAGCTTGAGCTTCTTTAATCACCAGTCTTGGCCTTTCCCAATCCTCCACTTGGCAGTGTCAATTACCCAAAATGTGGTAGAGAAACAGAGGTATTTTAGCAAGAGGAATGCAATCCACTTGATGTGCATTTTTTCTTCGGATATGACCTTAGAACAATCCATTGGGGTCTAGGCAAGCATAGGAAATCGATATGAATCCCAATCCGGAGATTGGATTAATAGGTTCTTGGATTGGATTAATATGTACCATTAACCCTAAATCCTCTATATATATAAAAGAAGAGAGAGGAAGTGCCCCTACTCAAAGCTCATATAAATCCAATCCAATTCATGCCCTAAGACACATAAATGCACAGAAAAAAAGATAGAGATCATATGAGTATGATAGGTTAGGGGTTCAAATCCTTCCCAATATACCAAAAAATATTTAAAAAAATAAAGATCATAATCTTACTGGGGATCACTCATGTGCACGAGTACGTCGGTGGAATTTATTTTCGAATTACAATGACCCCCTCTAGCTTTGTGGCGTGCTATGTTGCTTCATGACCTTAAGCAATTTTTAAATTAATGGTTGAATGACCTTTGGCAATTTATTAATTGAATGGCGTGGATTGGTTTTAGTTGGATTAGCACTAAGAATCACACCAAGACCGTAAAAAGGAGAGTGCACTTTCTGCATAAAATCCAAATCAATTTGAACCCACCCAATCAATGCATTATTGACTTCCATGCTGGATGTTAACCAAACTGTATGATCCATTAGGCCACCCCCACTGTCTGTTTAGTGAAAGCTTTTTGTCCCACATTTGTGTATAATTCTATATATATACATTTTTGCTTTGTCAAAAGGCTAGTGATTCATAAAGGAACGTCTACTTCATCTGACTAGTCTCACCAATGGTTTTATGGTTCAATGTGGGCCAAAGTTCCATTCTCTCCTTCAATTAGGGAACTCTCGTGGGCTTCCTTCTTTTACTAGGACCCACCCATTTTTCTAATGTTCCAAAGATTAACTTACTCTCTCCGAGTTGAGAAGTAGGTTTTTTTTTTTTTTTTTTTTAATTACTAAACACACAACACATAATGGAAAAAACATATACAGATGACATCCAAATTTGCGAGTTTGGGATAAAAATATCATTATGTTTTTTGCATTTATACTTAGCAAAAACTAATACAAGCCTTATTTTTTTTTCGAATCAATGGGGTTGGAACCCTTTTATCTTCCCATTGATAACCCTTTCAAAATGGTTATACTAGCAAAAACTAATACAATGCATGCCCCCTTTTTCTTTTTCTTTTTCTTTTTTCTGAATAAAGTTGTGGTCCTAGGTTAAAATGTCCCTTCCGTTATCTATTTCGACGCATAATTTTGTAGCATAGAATGTGATTTTTTTTTTTTTCTTTTATTGAATGGAAACACACTAGCACAATTGCCTTAGTCAATTAGTTTCTTGCCCTGTCCATCGTGTGAAAATGCCCAATGAGTTTATCCCTAGGCGTGCGGAGGAAGGCAAAAACAACTTTGACGATTATATTTATCGAGATCTATGCTCTCATATATATTTGAATCATATTGAAGGAATGAAGTGCTTCAAAAATATTTCAAGGATATCGTATGCTCAGCAGTGGTTTAAAATTAATTAATGGGGATAAAATAATTATGATTAACTATATTTCTTTCATTTTTCTTTCCAAGATTGAATCTATTCAGACACATAAAGTGCCTCTTTTTCCCCAAAGTTGAAGTAATGTCCAGACTCAAGCAAAGGTCTCATAAAGCTCCTCTCACCTATTCCCTTTTAGCTTTTCATTTTTCTCATTATTCCAATTTTTTTTTTTAAATTTTTCCATAAAATGCTTATATTTCAGGCTAGGAACTTGCTTTCTGCCATTATATTATCAACATTTCAAAAATATAAATGCAACTTTATATTAAAAATAGAGAAAAGTAATATGCGCCACCCACGTGTCGCACTAGTGCCATTAGTGAGTGATTTAGTACCAAATCAACTATTTTCTTTTTCTTTTTCATTTGATTTTGTTCAATTCAACCGAGTCACTCAGAAAGCCGTTGGACTCAGTAGTTGTGCCATTCTTTTCTTGTATTTTTGGCCAATACACACAAAACGAAAGTTGCCGACCTGTTTAATGTTACTTGCAAGTGGTTTGATGGATATGGGATGTTAGGTTTCTTCCATTGTAAGTGACTGTGATGGTATGAACAGCTGCGCCTTTTCAAATTCTAGGAAAGACCAATGAACACCCTTTAATTTTTGTGAGACAAGAAGGACGTACGTTCAGCTGCACCATTTAAGGTTCATTTTCAGACCTTGCTCCAAATATGAACATGCAGCTACGCCGTTTCAAATGCCGGCTTTCCATTTCATTTTCCTTTCTTTCTCATTTTATTTTATTTTTATTTTTATTTTTATTTAAAATTATGGGCCTTACCCCTTTCAACTCTTTTTTTAAAGGGTAAAATGCAAAAAACCCCCTCCTATTATTACCTCTTTTGCACCTTACCCCCCTCTATTAAAAAAGTGAACAAAAAACCCCCTATAATGTCTCAGGGGGTTACGCCGTTAACAGAAGCTTGAAAAGTCCATTTTGCCCTTGGGGTTTTTTTTTTTTTTTGGGGAATAAAATTAGTTGAGTTTGAGTTTATAAAAATTAATTTGGTTATATATATGAAACGGTGTCGTTTATTTATAAGAAAGAAAGAAAAAAAAAAATGCTCTCCGGCATACTTTCCGGTTCCGGTCATCTTCATCGGCGCACACCTATAAGCGATTTCGAAGACCCATTCCTCGCAACTTCGCAAAAACGATAAGTTCAATTTTCTTATTGGTGAATTCGTGCATAAATGCTTGGTAATTCGTAGTAATGAGCTTGTATTATGTCTAAATCTAGGCAGAGCTCATCCATTGGCTCTCATCGCAAATCGAACCCACTTATCAACGCTGGAAGAAAACACAAGAAATTGATTGTGAATTTCTTGGCACGACATTGCTTGTGAATAATTAGGGTGGTTTGATCGACAAAAGTAGCAAACTAGCATTTGAAATCAAACCCCACGATGTCGTTAAAGAAATTGAGAATTGGGACTGAAGGCCAGAGATCTGATCATCTCTGCAGCGGCAACAGTGGAGGTGCAGCGGCAATAGAGGCAACATCTCATCCTTTGATCTCCAAATACCCATCTGGAGGTGCAGCGGACAACGACATGGACAACGGCGACGATGGTGGTGTGGAGGTTTAGGATTTTGAAGATAAGAGCTAATTGTCGGTGGGGAGGGTTTGAGGGGAGGTGCAGTCGCAACAAAGGTAACATCCCGTCCTTTGATCTCCAAATACCCATCTAGAGGTGCAGCGAACAACGGCATAGACAACGACGACGATGATGATGTAGAGGGTTAGGATTTTGAAGATAAGAGCAAATTGTCGGTGGGGAGGGTTTGAGGATACCCATTATTGGATCGACTCACGCTGGTCGATGAGAAAAGGGGAAGATTTCAAATCTAGAGCAATCCTCCTCAACTGCAAAATACCCACTGTCGGTGGTTTTCACCGGCACCATGGCAGATGGTTTTCACCGACACCACCATGGCAGATGGTTGTAGCATCAACGAGGTAGCCATAACGAGAGAGAGGAAGAAGAGAAAGAGGAAGAAGAATGGCAGCCATGAAGAAGACCATCGATGGTGGAGATTGGAGTGTGGCAGCTATGGCCTTCGACGAGGTAGCCATGATAGAGAGAGAAGAAGAAGAAGCAGCAGAAGGAGAAGGAGAGTGAGCCAACGAAATCACTCAAGGGCAAAAGAGTAACTTCAGTACAGGTAAGGGTATTTTTGTCTTAAAGGTGATAAACAGCGTCACGTGCCTAGCACATGATACTATGCTGTTAATTTTTCTAACGGCAGGTGGACGGTAAGGGGCAATCTGTCAACCCTAATTAATATAAGGGGTTTGTTGTTCACTTTTTTAATAGAGGGGGGTAAGGTGCAAAAAGGGTAATAATAGGAGGGGGTTTTTTGCATTTTACCCATATATATATGGATAATTGATTAGGTGCGGGATATTTTGGAGTATCCCATTCGATCATGACCGTTCTTAAGAAATACGCGTGCATTCACGCGTTTGCATGTGTCGCTCACAGACTGTCGTGATCAAATAGGATACTCCAAGAAATTCCGCATATGATCAAAGTGCGCATTCACGCGCCTGCACGTGTCATTCACGGACGATCATGATCAAACGGGATACTCCGGGATATCCCGCACATGATCAAAGCTTTATATATATCTATATATCTATATATATATATATGAGGGTTGATCATGTGCAGGATATCCCGGAGTATCCCGTTTGATCACGACCATCCGTGAGCAACACGCCCACATTCACGCGCTCGCGCGTGTTGCTCATGGATAGCCGTGATTGAACGAGATATCTGGGATATCTCGCACATGATCAAAACTTTATATATGTGTGTGTGTGTGATGATCCAGCATTATACACATATATAAAAGAATGATCAAGTATAGATCATCCATGAGTGTGTGTGTGTGTGTGTGTGATGATCCAGCATTATACACATATATAAAAGAATGATCAAGTATAGATCATCCATGATAGATTGTTTAAGTGAGAGCTGTGCGTGGGTTTTACATGTATACACGTTTTTGTCACACATAGATTTTAACAGTGCACGACTTCCAACCGTGTTATCTTGTTTTGGGACGATTTATACATGATATTTTCGCATGTATATCTATATCTATACTACCTATAAAAAGATGAATGTAAGAAAAACTTTTGATTGACTAATATACCCTTATTTTAATTTTTAAATACACAACTACCCACCCTTATGCATATATAAGAAATATAGTAATATGGAAACTATAATTCTAAAACACATACCTTAATATATTCTAAAACACATACCTTAATATATAAAACACAAATAGGAATTCAAAGGAAACCCTAAATCAAATACTCCATTTAATACTATACATATAATCCTAAAACACGTTGACTTCGTATCTCCCTCTTTCTCTCATTCTCTAGCAAACGAGATTGGCTTGTTAGAGGCACACCTACTTCTCGGCGCAGTCACAAACCAAATATTCACATCATGGAGACGATACCGGATCTCAAGGGGCTGTTGCGTGAGTGTTTTATACTTTTATTATGTATTTCTTGAAATTTTGTGAGAATTCATATAATGCCGAATTTGTTTGTGATTGGGGATGATTGTTTTCGAGGATTTTGGGAAGATTAGGAAAACCCTTGAATGTGTTTTGATTGTAACATGGAAATTTTTGGAATGGGTCATATATGTATATGATAATTATTATTATTATTTTGCTTGAATTTGGTTGTTGATGGGAAGGGAGGGGGAAAAAGAAAAAGGAAAAAAATAAAAGAAATGAGGAAAAAAATAAAATGAATCTCCACTCTCTTTTCAATCTCTAAGTGAACAAAAAAAAAATGTAGATGATGATACCATATAAAAATAAAATTGAGAATTTTTTTTTAGAAAAAGTAAGAAAATATTATGAGGGATCAATTTCACTTATTAAAAAAATAAATTAAATAATATTTAAAAGCATTAAAAATATAAAATATAGAAAATGAAAATAAAATAATTATGTTTGCTACTTCCCTTTGGAATGCACATCCCAAATTGAAGTAGCAAATTGCCACAGCCCACGTAAGGTAGCAAAAGACAGATTTGTTACTTTTTTTTTTTTTTTTTGGCTACCTCCTTCAAAGATGCTCTTGTATCACATATTAAATTATATTATATCTATACTACCTATAAAAGTTTATATTTTAAAAACGCTTTTGATTGACCATTAGATCATTATTTTAAATTTTAAATATTTATTTGCCTCCCATATTTAACCAATTAAGAATGTTTTATATTTAACCAATTAAGAATGTTTATTTTCTAGCAAAAAAGAAGGAAAAAAGATAACACAATTTATGTTCACTTCATAAATTCTATACAACCTCCACTACTATGCATGTGTTCTAGATAACTTATTATTCCTTCCATAACTCCTAACAATTGAAGGAATTTTGACTTATTGTGTTGAGCTTTTATTCTAATAAGTTAAATTAACACAAAAGTAACAAATAATTAGATTTTCATGTTCAATATATATATATATATATAGAATTTATAAATTTTTTTATTTAAATAATATTCATGTGCAACGCACGTGTGCCTATATATATATATATATATATATATATTGAACATGAAAATCTAATTATTTGTTACTTTTGTGTTAATTTAACTTATTAGAATATTTATATATATATGGATGATTGATTAGGTGCTGGATATTTTGGAGTATCCCATTCGATCATGACCGTTCTTAAGAAATACGCGTGCATTCACGCGTTTGCATGTATCGCTCACGGACTGTCGTGATCAAATAGGATACTCCAAGAAATTCCGCATATGATCAAAGTGCGCATTCACGCGCTTACACGTGTCGTTCACGGACGATCATGATCAAACGGGATATTCCGGGATATCCCGCATATGATCAAAGCTTTATATATATATATATGAGGGTTGATCATGTGCAGAATATCCCGGAGTATTCCGTTTGATCACGACCATCCGTGAGCAACACGCCCACATTCACGCGCTCGCGCGTATTGCTCATGGATAGTCGTGATTGAACGAGATATCTGGGATATCTCTCACATGATCAAAACTTTATATATATATATGTGTGTGTGTGTGTGTGATGATCCAACATTATACACATATATAAAAGAATGATCAAGTATAGATCATCCAAGATAGATTGTTTAAGTGAGAGCTGTGCGTGGGTTTTACATGTATACACGTTTTTGTCACACATGGATTTTAACAGTGCACGACTTCCAACCATGTTATCTTGTTTTGGGACGATTTATACCTGATATTTTCGCATGTATATTTAAAAAAGGGTAAAATGCAAAAAACCCCCTCCTATTATTACCCTTTCTGCACCTTACCCCCCTCTATTAAAAAAGTGAACAACAAACCCCTTATATTAATTAGGGTTGACAGATTCCCCCTTACCGTCCACCTGCCGTTAGAAAAATTAACAGCATAGTATCATGTGCTAGGCACGTGACGCTGTTTATCACCTTTAAGACAAAAATACCCTTACCTGTACTGAAGTTACTCTTTTGCCCTTGAGTGATTTCGTTGGCTCACTCTCCTTCTCCTTCTGCTGCTTCTTCTTCTTCTCTCTTTATCATGGTTACCTCGTCGAAGGCCATAGCTGCCACACTCCAATCTCCACCATCGATGGTCTTCTTCATGGCTGCCATTCTTCTTCCTCTTTCTCTTCTTCCTCTTTCTCGTTATGGCTACCTCGTTGATGCTACAACCATCTACCATGGTGGTGTCGGTGAAAACCATCTGCCATGGTGCCGGTGAAAACCACCGACAGTGGGTATTTTGCAGTTGAGGGGGATTGCTCTAGATTTGAAATCTTCCCCTTTTCTCATCGACCAGCGTGAGTCGATCCAATAATGGGTATCCTCAAACCCTCCCCACCGACAATTTGCTCTTATCTTCAAAATCCTAACCCTCTACATCATCATCGTCGTCGTTGTCTATGCCGTTGTTCGCTGCACCTCTAGATGGGTATTTGGAGATCAAAGGACGGGATGTTACCTTTGTTGCCGCTGCACCTCCCCTCAAACCCTCCCCACCGACAATTAGCTCTTATCTTCAAAATCCTAAACCTCCACACCACCATCGTCGCCGTTGTCCATGTCGTTGTCCGCTGCACCTCCAAATGGGTATTTGGAGATCAAAGGACGAGATGTTGCCTCTATTACCGCTACACCTCCACTGTTGCCGCTGCAGAGATGATCAGATCTCTGGCCTTCAGTCCCAATTCTCAATTTCTTTAACGACATCGTGGGGTTTGATTTTAAATGCTAGTTTGCTACTTTTGTCGATCAAACCACCCTAATTATTCACAAGCAATGCCGTGCCAAGAAATTCACAATCAATTTCTTGTGTTTTCTTCCAGCGTTGATAAGTGGGTTCGATTTGCGATGAGAGCCAATGGATGAGCTCTGCCTAGATTTAGACATAATACAAGCTCATTACTACGAATTACCAAGCATTTATGCACGAATTCATCAATAAGAAAATTGAACTTATCGTTTTTGCGAAGTTGCGAGGAATGGGTCTTCGAAATCGCTTATAGGTGTGCGCCGATGAAGATGACCGGAACCGGAAAGTATGCCGGAGAGCAATTTTTTTTTTTCTTTCTTTCTTATAAATAAACGACACCGTTTCATATATATAACCAAATTAATTTTTATAAACTCAAACTCAACTAATTTTATTCCCAAAAAAAAAAAAAAAACCCCAAGGGCAAAATGGACTTTTCAAGCTTCTGTTAACGGCGTAACCCCCTGAGACATTATAGGGGGTTTTTTGTTCACTTTTTTAATAGAGGAGGGTAAGGTGCAAAAGGGGTAATAATAGGAGGGGGTTTTTTGCATTTTACCCTATATATATATATATATATATATATATATAGTGACCCTTACCCTTTTTTTTTTGCTTTTGATAACATGAGTAAAAAATTCATTATAATACTATTTAATTATTTCTAAAACTTGAACTTATAATCTCCCCTCATATGTAAAGGAGAAGTGTAGCTAGATTAGAAAGCTATTGGATAATACGTACGTGGTTTCACTTGACCTTTTTCTTTCTCTAAAATTTTGATTTTGATTTTTTTTTTTTTTTTTCAACATTAGATCTACCCATTTTTTATTTTTTATTTTTTATTTTGAGTGGATCCCACCTGCTGAGTCCCTCTCAAACATTTTAACTTTTCTGTATTTCGTAGGTTTAGGAATAGCTTCTACTGTTCTGTCTACATAATCTTTCTTATTCATTAGTTTAATTTTGAAACAATGAATCTCATCTGACTTCCTTTCTCTATTATTTTAATGAGCAAGTCTTGTAGACATCCCATTTTTTCGTTTTTTCTTTTTTCTGGTAACGGATCTCGGTCTAACTGTCAAAAGTCAATGAGCAAGAACCCAAATAGACTCCGAGATGTGAGATCTTCAATATCAACTATTCGATCAAATGTCGTAAAATACATGATGAAGCACCTGATTAGACTCTAGAATACGAGATATATTCAAAATCAACCCGCCCCTCTTTGATTGGATGTCTCATTCGAAGATTGATTGGCCCATGAAAATCAATCTGATCAACCATTGATGAGCAAGGGTCTTCATTTCATGCACCTGCATACACTGGATCAATTGAGTCCTTAAACTATTCAATTTTTGAAATTGGGTACCCATCGTCAGCTTTTTGTTTGGTGAACAAACGGAAAATCATCACGTGCCCGGCACATGATGATTAGGCATGCCGATGATTTTAAACTTGTAATATACCTATTTTGCCCTTATCACTATATGCAATTTCAATATTAACCCTCTCCGCTTCAAATATGCCTATTTTGCGCTCATACTTGTCCACAAATTTACCATCTTAGTCCTCATCTCCAGTAAGATCCAATGATCCATCCTTCTAACCTATCTCTTTCCATGTGAATTTCTAATGTAGAGTAAGAGTGAGATCAAAGTGTTTAGAAGTGGTTAAAGGATTTATATATGGGTAGGATGCAGGGTTTGGTACCAAAATACATAAATAAGATTTTCCGACAAAAGTAGAGTATATATCTTTCGTGCACTTGAACTACTATATAATAAAACTTATTATTTTTATTTTTATAAACCTATTGGTAGGATGTTGGGTTTAGTATAAAAAGTTTTTTTTAAACAATGTATTGATAAAAGTTTAATACATACGTCGCAAGATTGATGATCAAATGAATATGTGCTGATATAATTTATATCAATACCCGTATTGAAGGTTATACCTCATGTATTAGTAGATTACAAGGTGCATTAGGCCAAGACACAGGGTTCAACCCCCAATGTATGATATTGATATAACTTATATCAATACATACTGATTTGATCAGGATTTCATATCGTAATATATATATATATATATATATATATATACTTAGACCACCATGTAAAAACGAAAAAAAAAACAAAAAGGTAAATGAGGCACATTGACTGCCAGTTAATTTGTGCATTCACTCAGACATGGATTGCTTCAAGATGTCACACATTATGTCACATATTTATCAACATAAAGTAAAGAAGGATAATAATTGAACATACTTTAAGCTACCCTGGAAATTATTTTTTAAAACAACCATGCCTTCTTTTCAAACTATTGGTATGCTTGGCTGTGCGTTTGCCAACAAATTTTCTAAGTATTTATGAGTGTTAAATATTTAGAAAATCTTGTTTGGTGGAAACCATGATGTGGTGGGGGCATATGTCTGCTTGTACAAGAATCAAGTTTCCTAATAGGGTAAGGTTGTTATGAGGGGTTCTACATTAGTGAATTGATAAGTTCTTTCTTAATTTCAAGAGTGAATATAAAAATTTCAAGTCAATGCCTACATTATTAGACAGAGGATCCTTCAAAGATCTCACATATAATACTCATGACAAAATACTATATAATTTGATCACACAAGCCGCTCAAAGTTTGATACTCTATTTAATATATTAAAATTCTTCATCAACTTTGATTAGCTCATGTGATTAAATCGCAAGTCATTTTTTGATGAATTTTTGTATATGGAACCTTTGAAAAGTCCTCTATCCAATGGTATAAGCTCTCCCCTAAATATCTGTACATTAACTCTTTAAATTGAGAAAAAGCTCATCAATTCATCGAATGAGAAACCTCATAGTAGCCTTACCCCTTCATAATAATGTTTCTAATAGACATTATTAGTAATCCATAATGCGTTTCCTGTAGATTTCCTCAATCATTATAAGCACTAAGCATTTCCCTAAGGGAACGGCTATTGCAACCCCCCTATTCCTTTAAGCCCACCCCCATCCTTTAGGTTTTTAAGGTTTTATACAAAATATAAATTTTTTTTATGAAAACCGGCCATGATGTCATTAGAAAACATCATTTTGAACAACTTTAGCAGAAGAAAGTTTTTCCAAAATCTATCGTTTAAATATACTTTTTAACCATTTATAGCCTTTATTTCATTTTTTGCCAAAAAGTCTACCTAAACGATAAATTTTGGAAAAACTTTCTTCTGCAAAGTTATTCAAAATGGATGTTTTCTAGTGGACATCATGGCTGGTTTTCATAAAAACTTTTTATATTTTGCATAAAACCTTAAAAACCTGAAGGATGGGGGTGGGCTTATAGGAATGGGGGGTTGCAATAGCCGTTCCCTTTCCCTAATGGGTTCTAGCTTTTAGGCTGATTAATTTGGGCTCAAGGCCAGGGAGCTTGACCATGCATGCATATTGACAGTTATGTTCATCCTGCTTATCATTATCTGGATTGGATATCATAGAAGTTGATCCAATTAATTTGAGGCTGCTTCTTTCCGCATATCGGTTGGCATGGGCTAGGGCTTTGACTAACCTCTTTATATCAACCTAACTTCTCTGTATCGTCCAATTTTATCAGATGTCTTTGAAGAGACTACATCAACCTAACTTAACGCCATTAAAACGTACCTTAAATACCTGCAAGCTGAGCTGCCTTATCTTTTTTCATGAGTGCACATGACACACTCTTGGTGAATTTGAATCGATGAAAAGAGGAAACAGTGGCTCATTCCCTTGTGTTGGATTAGCGCTAGACTCCAACTTCAAGTTTTGTTGGCTATCTAACCATTGTCAGCATATATGCTATCAGCATCATCACTCGATTGGGTTTGATACAACTATGGAAAAGCATTACAAGACATGGCTCTGGAAGTCAAATTCATTGAGGACCTGTTCGGGCTCCGAATGGAAATTTAACATTTTTAATGTATTTTACATAGTATTGAAGAAACAAATTTATCATCTTGAACGTCTTCAACCTCAGTCTTGACACATAAAGGCATATAAAAAGAAAAGAAACTGAGTGATTACCCATTTGTTGTCTAGTCTTCGTTAAGAGTGTCTCAGCAGATAATTTTCTGCATTTCTGTCATTCTGTGAGCCAAATGTAACCAGCAACTAAAGTAATATGTAACATAGCTACTGTGATAGCTAAACCAAGGGATAGCTTGTCCCATTAGGGATGCTCTCAGTATGATCGGCTGTCCAACTTAAAGCCTACTAGCAAGCAAGATCCTCAGCATGTAAATGGACTGTTTTCATCAAGATGGTACTGGCCTCCAGGATGATGTTGCCCCTAGTGAGTGCCACAACCACTAGTTTAAAAGATTTTTTTTTTTTTTTTTTTTTGCCAAGCAACTAGGTGTCCGAACTGTCAAAGTCCGACTAATCTCCACTTCCCATGCAGGACCACCATCCTATGAGGTCAGTTTAACGTCCAAACTAATAGCTCTAACTGGTGGCTGATCATTTAAAAGAATTTATTGAGCCGATTTCGTGTAACTTCCCTCATCTTAGAGCCCTAGGACTATGGCAATGGAAACATATATTAGAATTAATGAAAATTTTGAGTTTTTTATTTTTTATTTTTTAAATCCATGTCAGCTTATGAATGAATGTGATAAATTTATCAAGTGCATTGACACAATTCGTATGAGTTACTCCAAAAAAATGGTCAAAAAAAGCCTATTAGGTAACTCGATCATCTAAAGACAACATTTGATAGATTGGCCGCATGATAACTTAACTAGGAAAGACCAGAATTATGATATTATGATGATGGGGATGGAATGACGTCAAAGACCATAAAGACCACATGATAAAAAAAAAAAGATAAAAAAAAGACTGTATGAAGAGAGGAGTGGGGACCAATTGTACCCCATGATGATAAGAAAAAGCTAAGTTCATACTCTGAGTCTAGGCCTGGCACTCTGGGCGGGTTTGGTGGGTTTGGGTTGGGTATAAATGGATTGGGTTGGGTTTGGGTTGGGTCATTAATGGGTTATGTAATTTGTGTCATTAATGGATTGGGTTATGCCCAATCTAATTACTGTGCATATCCAAAACCAACCCGCAATCGGCCCAATCATGACCCAACCCAGATCTAAACCCACCCATTTTTTGACCCGACCCGTGTTGTGCCCTAGTTTCTCTCTCTCTCTCTCTCTCCAATGTCCTAAAAATTCCCTCCACTAAGCCATTCCATCAGCTTACAAGTTACAAAGCATGTACATTGACAATGAAATAAATGGACAACCGACCCAATTATAACCCAACTCATATCTAAACCTGACTCATTTTTCTAACCTGACCCTTTTTTTTTTTCTTCTTTTTTTTTTCCACAAATGACATCATTGGAAAGAAGCATACACACACTCTTCTCTCTCTCTCTCTCTCTCTCTCTCATCCTAAAAATTCTCTCCACGGAGCCATTCCATTAGCTTACAAGTTACAAAACATGTACACTGATAGTGAAATAAATGGACAAAACAAGCTAAGAGATGCAAAAATAGAGTAACATTACTTTGCACAAGGAGTGTATAAACATCTCTTTGAAATTTAAATATGGACAAGGCAAATCAATAGACTATATCAGCATATAAATCTATTAACATTGGTCCCAAAAATCAAAGTCAAAGTCCAAAACAACAAGCCAACCCAACCAGGGACACAAGCAAAAAGGAAAACCAAGTAATAGGCCACAATAGAAGATGAAGCAAGGAAAACTCAGCTAAGCAAAACCAGCAATGCTAGAACCATAGAAATCAGCCAAAGCGAACACCCAAACTGGAAATGCCAAAACTCCCAACTAGACAACTAAACACCCAAAAAATTCCCAACAATACCCAACTAAACATTGATCTCCACCCTGTGTTATAGAACCATATATCCATCCCACTCTTTTCCCCCTTCTTTGCCACCTTGGGTTTTCTAAAAAACAACTTAGTAACAAATCCTATCACCACCCCTGTCCAGCATAAAGCACATTCCTTCTCAAACAAACGGAAGCTTGGTCATTTTGTACAAAAAAATTATGCATATAAATCACAACAGCAAAAATTTTCAGCAGTCTTCGTCTTCGATTTGAAAAAAAATCCAAACCCACATACATCAAACCATAAAAGAAACCCCTAAATAACAAAACCCAGAAAGGGAAGAAAACCCGCATTCATAGATAAAGAGAAATCTAGACACCCAAAGAGAAATTAAACTGATACACCCACATAGAAAAACCCCAAAATTATAAACCCTAAATTTACAAGACAAAAATTGAAAATGGTGATTTTACCAGTAATTGCGGAGTCGTCTCTTTTTGACATAGTGATAAGAGCAAAAGAGCAAAACCCCAACAAGAAGAAGCAAGCAGAAGAGCAAAAGATTACAGTCGAGGCCATGGAATCGAGGTCTCACCGCCGATGAAACGAGCTCTCGCCGCTGATGAAACGATTGTTTCTTAGCGAAGATGGAACGCTGGACGGCTGGAGTTTAGAGGCAGAGAATGCAAATGGCCCTAGGTTATGTTTGTTATGTTTGAACCCAACGGATTTGGTCATTTAACCCATAACCAACCCATTTATATTTGGGTTAGTTTTGGGTAACCCATTAACAACCCACTAAAAAATTTTATAAACCCAAAACCATTTATTACGGGTGGATTTGGGCAAGTTCATTGGTTTGGGCTGAAATTGCTAGGCCTAACAGTGACCTTTGTGGGCCTTTTCATGGTTAAAATTGCAATTGTAAGGGCAAAGCGATAATGAACATGTGGGAATTTGGATTCAGTCTTGTGGTGGGAGAACTCAACACTGTATTGAGGTCCCCCATCACCATGGGATGATGAATTGGACGGTATGAATCAAAAGTTGAAAAAATTGCTATTGAAATGATCAAAATGATCTTAAAGGACAACCTTTTCAACTTTTGATTTGGACCATCCAAATCATCATCCAATGATGGTGGGAACCTCACTGTAGTGCCAAGTTCCCCCATCTTAGCATTGAATCCAAACTTGAGAATAAGAGTCTATGACAATAAGTCCCACTAAAAATATGACATAGCATGCCGCACTAACCAATTTTAGATTAAAAATAAATAAATAAATAATGTGTAGCCTATGTGTCATGTGACTTCAGCCAACTCGTTGATACGCAGTGGGCCACATTGAATAAGAACAAACGGATGGATATTTCTATAGGTACACTATATATATACCGGCATTTTCCTTGAGACAAATTAAATGAGTTAAAATGGAAGGAGCCCATAGTTAAATTTCCTAATTCCAATGGACAGTGTCTGCCTTTGAAAGATCATGAGAAAACTGCGTTTTGTTATAGAAAAAAAATTACACTTCCTTTCATAAATTTCAACAATTGAATTACATATATTTATTGGCCATCATTAGAGTTTCAGTCATCACATAAATAAAAAACCATCCCATTGTATGATGAGGACAGGTCTCAAAATATTTGTAGTCTCCAAAACTTGCATGACCATTGTCCTTCTTGGAGGCCTGCAATCTGAAATACCCATTTGGAAAAGAAAATTTTTTTAAAAAAAAAGGGTTGGGGGGGGGGGGGGGGGGGGAATTGTATAATCTTACCTTCTATCACTTAAATTTTATATTTTCTAGGTGTTTCACAATGAAAATTCTACAGCAAGACAGATTCTTGTACCAAATAACCCTCTAATGATAAAACTGACATAACATCCAAGCGAATAGCAATATTTCATTGCTAAATAAAAACATAACCCATCTCATATATATGAAGATTATCTCATATATATAACTAATATAATATTTATATATATGCATCTATATATATTAGTTTGTTCCCCAAAAGATTACAAAAGAATTATAGTCTTGACTAATCTCTAGTTAAAATACATTTCAATAAGAAACTAAGTAAAAAGATGTGCCAAACTTGCTCATTCAGCTAATCATCTTCAGTCTCCCCTGAAAATCATAAATTTTTCACAACAACGTAAACTATAATGCTCAATGAGAATCTATAAAATTTATGATTTCATTTGAAATTTTATCAAATTTCCAAACAAAATGCTATCAACATTGCATGTCTCATGCTAAATCATTGTGGCATGCAATTTTTTTATTTCAACAAATTTTCTTATACCTGAATCGTTGTTTGTATCTCATAACTTGCAAAAATAGAATTCATAAAATACACATAGGCTTCATGCCAAATGTATTCTACCATTCAGCCACAGCACATATGCTTCCTTGCAATATGTGCATACAGATCACGGCCTACTTTCTCAATGAATCTGTATATTAGTGCACAAATTGCGGGATATGCTCAATGATGCATCATAAAGTCTCATTTCAGCATTTAAATCTTAAACTCATTCATACATACACACTTATGTTTTAAAATAAACCCATTTAAGGTTATTTTCTACCAATTCAAAATTGTTTATAATTATAAACAATTTTTAGAATCAAAACAAAAATCACCAAAAATAAATGTCTTTGTTTTTTTTGGGTCAAATGGTCAACCCTAGTCAAATCAGGTCAACCTAGTCAAACCTAGTCAACCCTGGTCAAACCAGGTCAACCCAGTCAAACTGGGTACTATTCATCTTTTTCATCTATACCGTGTTTTGTTTGCAAATTTTCAAATTTTCACTGAACTTTGAAAAATCACAAAAGTTTCATTTTAACTCCAAAAGTTTTGGTTCAAGATGCTATGGAAAGATTAGAAAGTATACTATTTATGAAAAATACAAAATCAGGTTTCTATGGCTTTCAAAATCATTTAATTAAAGCTAAAGTTTCTGCTGTAAAAGTCTAGCTTCACAATTTCGAAAATTCATAACTTATCCTAGGGTTCATGCAAGTCCATGAAAATTTACAGCAATGTAATATAATACATCAGGAATCTTTCCACCAAATTCTAGCTTAATTGGTTAAGTATAGAGAGAGAACAAAATTTTTGAAGTTTCTTGGAAGCCATTAGAGCTTCCTTCAAGCTTTTAAAAATCAAAATATAGTTACGAAATCAAACAAAACTCAAAATTTATGCATAGCATGATCATAATATAAGCTTAGTAAGTGATTCTCACCTAAGTCTTCGAATTTGAGTTCCACTCTAAGCTTCTTTCCAAAATACCCAAGTATCTTACTTTCTCTCTTGAAACTCTCCCTTATTTTCTCTTACTTTCTTTCTTTCTCTTTCTATTGTGATTCCAGCACAAAATTCAACCCTATATGTAGCTATTCTTGCATGAAATGCTCTTGACACATGACCTTAATTCCATGCCAAATGTCCCCTAAGAGTTGCCATGTGTTCTTGCATGCAAGAACACCCCTACCATGGCTGCCATGTTGCCTCATGCACCCTTAATCATGCCATTTGGCATGATTTATATATATATATATATATATATATATATATGTGTGTGTGTGTGTGTGTGCGTGTGTGATTATATTGGGTCATTACACCAAATACCGTACCTTACATGTTGTGGCTGCTTGATCATTCTGATTCATCCCTTAGACTAAGTGAAGCTAATGGCCTTGACAAGAAATGCAAAGGATCAGCTTCAGCTGGCCATCTCATTGGAACTTCAATACTCCTGCAACAATTGAATTAATAAATTAAATATTTTCCTTCGACGAATTTTATGGACACATACATTAATTTGTTACACAATTACTCGAGATTCGAAGTACGAATAATAATAAAGCAAATGATAAAAAGAAAAAAAATATATACACACAGATTTTACGATGAAAATATATACACACAGATTTTACGTGGTCATCTTAAAGCCTCCGTCCATGGGTTTAAATAGCAAAAAGAAATTTCACTATGAATGGAGGGGTTCATAGTGTGGCTCTTTGCTCTAGACGATACATTTAATATAACCCTAATCACCCGGTGGGCATGACGGAGATCTTGTTAAGTATGAGTTTGACTCTGTGTATTTTAATTTTTGGTCGAACACTTTTCAATTATAAGCGGGTTTTCTAAGCTAGGTGAGTTCTATCCGAGGTCTCTATTATCGTTTGGTGTTAGAACTTGGCATAACCTTGAGCATGAGATCGAGATCAATCCCAGTAAGGGTGGCAGCTCCAAGAATTAAAATTACAAATATATAAAACAAAATAAAATTATATTCTAAATTTTGGGTCTAGATGATTTCAAAAACAAAAAATGGAGAAAAAATATGTACAGGGGGAAATAAAATTGCATACCCTTCTACAAATTTGAATTTGCGGCGATCCATAATTTCGACCGAGTACCTCCGGAATATGATGTCAAGGCGTCTTGCAAGCCCTGGTATCTGGGAAAATGGCAAAATGTCCCAAACCTTCAAAATTTGAACGTAATCTGAATTTTCCATGACAACGTCTACAGTCCAAACTAGCCTGAACTGCTCATTGACCTCATACTGCTCTATCAGTTGAGACGAATTCCCATCCATGGCATTCAGGTTCTTCTTCTTGTTAGGCTCACGCCAACCTGTTGAAAGCATCCTCAATAGCGAAACCACTTTTTTCCGAACCTGGGTGCTCTTAATTCTTCTCACCATTGATGAAGAAAAGTCTTCACTGAAGAGAACCTGAAATCATAGAGACATACTCAGCCGCAAAAAGAAAAAAAACAAATGGAAATCACATAGATATGGCTTACGAATTAAAAACATTTAATTTATTTTTCTTTCGTTTTTTTTTTTTCTTCCATACTAATGAAAATAGAGGCTACTGTCTGGCGCAATAATAAAATTCTTGGGCTATCAAGTGCAAGACAGGGTCACTCTATTTTTAATTTTCAAAGGATAGCCCAATGATCGAACTCTTGGGCTGCACAATGGGGACTAATCCATCTCCTTCCCATTACCTCTCTACCTTTTCCCAACAGCCCCACACGATCGAAACCTCAACCTTTGTGAAACCCTTCTCTCAAAGAGAGGAGCAGTTCCATCTAGCCTACAGGCTAGGCCATTGGTGCGGCCACTTTGTATTTTAAAACAAAGGTTAGGACCATATTGAGCTCATGTATCCTTCATAGGACCTGCTAAGCAGGCAGGACCAACACTGGGTAGTGGTTTTTTTTCTCTAATACTCATGAATATATTGCCCGACGATGAGAAGGAATATAAGAAGCAAGAGCATCATATATACCTTCCACCTTGCCCTTCTGAACAATAGAGAATCCATTTTCAGTAAAGTATCAAGTTGGTCAAGCTCAACCAGGGCATCAATAACCGCCTTAGCCAACCTCTCATCCTCCTCAGCATTAAAACAACACCCCCGATTCTTGGCATCGATGACTAATTTCTTCCAAACAGTGTCACTGTCAATCAGAGTTGCTTCATCCCCCAATATCCAAAGGCAATGCCTACACAAAAGAAGCAACCATTTATGCAATTTTCCTTCTGCAAAAAGCACAGAAGAGAGCTAAACATGCATGTTTGAGATTCACCATAATGCATATAATACCTTGCTCGAGTCAGTGCTACATTTACTCTTTGAAGCGCGGAAAGAAAACCCACTTTGCCATTCCCATTACATCTGACAGTAGAGATTATTATCACATCCTCCTCACCGCCTTGGAACCCATCAACTGATCGAACACTCACGGAGAAGTTACCATCTGTATCTGTACTGTATGTCTTTCCAATCTCCTGGTCAATTGCGAAAACTTGAGACTTGTATGGTGAAATTACACCGACACTGACCTTCTGTCTTGTCGCGACGGATTCTGGTAAAATCAAGAAGCAGATGAAAACACCCCCAATAAATTTTTCTTATCAACATTTTTAGTAGCAATCCTTTTTCCCACTTTATATAGGGACTTTGATAAGATGACAACATACATACCTTTGTATAGGCTCCAGACTAATGCAGAGATCACAGCTACCTCCACCATATTTTTCGGACTATGCCCAGCATTAAATTCTTCTTTCCCATGTGGAACATTGATAAAGGAGTAGGAACCATACATATTACCATGAAGAAAACGCCTCTCATAGCTGCTTTCTTTGACGTGCGGTGCATCCTGAATCTGTTTGTTGTAGAACTCACTATTTGGAAATAAGCTTATGGATGGATGCATTCTATATTGGACATTGAGAAGGTGCTTCTTGTGTCCCAACAATACCAGCCTCTCGAACAAACTTCTCCCAAATTCAGCGTTCTCAGAAATCTAACAAAGGAAAATATTCAAAAATGTGGAAAAAAGAAGTTCCTTTAACTTATAAATGTAGAGGGGAAAAAGAGAGAAGATAAAGAAGATAAATTTCATTACTCTGCTCTTAACCATGGCAGGTAGTTGCCGCTCATCTCCTATGAGTACAGCACGGCGCAGACCAGGCAGTTGTAAAGGAATGGCAGATTCACATTCTTTAAGCTGAGCAGCTTCATCGATAACCAGCATTTCAAGTGGCTTCATTCCTTTGGTGTGCAATTTAGAGGAGCTTGAAGCAGTGCAGAAAATCAGATACGCATTCGCCAAGCAAAAACTCTTGATCACATAATTATCTGTAATATTTGGAACAGAGACTGTTTCACCAAGCAATCGGAGTTTTTGAAGGCATTTTTTTCTGATCATTCTCAAACCAATGAAGGGACTAACTCTGTTTTGCAGATCTTCATTTTCTTTGAAGGCTTCTTCTAGTCCTTTATTGGCAACAGTCACACTACGCAACAAAGTTGTGAAAGACTCGAGCAAACCAAGAGCTCTAATCATGCTTTTTACTACCTTCAATGGAAGGAATGAAGTTGGTAAATGGGTACACAGATTTTCAATACAAGACTTTAGTCTGCATCGAATGGAATTGAATCTCTTGTTTACGAACTCCTCAAACGTCAATACTTCATTTATTTTTTTGCCCACTTCTCGTTTCTTTTTCTTATCTTTAGAGCGATCGACATCATCCTTTGACACCACCTGTTTTTTCTTGTTCTTGTTTGCTTCCTTGGTCTTATCGCTGATTCTTCTTTTTATGTCTTTCAAGTACGAATGGTACTCCTTTTCAGCATTTTCAAGCAAACATATCATTGATTTTAGACAATGAGTCCACCCAGACGATGGATTGAAACACTTTGCAAGAATGTCAGCGCGATAATCAAGAAACACATCAATAAGATCAACGTGTTCATCAATTTTCATACGCTCCCTATTCCCAGACAAAACTATATCTCCAAGCCCGTACTTGCCAAATGCCATCGACTCTGTAACCAACCTCAACAGCCTACCGGCAACTTCCAACACTGCAATGTTGGTTGAAGTGCAAATAAGTGTTCTGCATTTGAGCCTTAGGAGTGCAAATAACAATGAACCAACCGTCTTCGTCTTCCCTGTCCCAGGAGGCCCCCATATCAGTTTGACAGGATTTTGATTAGAGCAATCCTTTGCAGCAATGCAGCTTAAAACAGCGGCACCTTGGGAGTCATTTAGATTAAAAGAGCGAATGGCATCCTGTGAAATGCATTTTACTTCTTCGGACAAGCAACTGGTACAACTTTCCCCCGTCTGTAAGAGCAAATGTGGCAAAGATAAGAAATGCAGACAAATATATATATATATAAATGTACATATATTTTTTTTGCTTTGTAAATTAGTAAGAAATGAATCAAAATATCTTACAGAAAAATCAGGTTGCAACACCCTCTCTATGATGTTCACGTTGCCTTCGTTCAGCTTCGAGTTCAATGCTTTCCATATACGAATATTTGTTGTCATGTTTATCAGAAAAACAGCGAAGAGAGTTTCTCTCTTCACATTATTTTGAATGCTTGGTCTAAACGAAATAGGCCTTGATGACAGTATTGGGAGTTTATCTGTATTTTTGTTCCTCCCCCCTTGAACTAAAGCAATAAGATAAGATTTGTTCAAATCACCATGCGATTTCGGTCTTGCATCTGTGATAGCAATGAGATCTCCCACCTGAGGCTCATATGCCCCTGCATCATTCCCATCATCTCTTGATCCTTTGAATGAAACATTGTACAACAAGTCTTTGGGTAGCTTAAAATGTTTGGAGGATTCGACAGACAATATCTCACAGGTAGGAGCCCGAGACACTCCTTTCATGCATGACAACAAGTCGTCATGTGTTTCCTCAATAAGGGGGTTAATGAATGAATTCTTGTATTCTGTCGTTGATGAGAATGTTTTTGGGATCGGCTTTACCTGTCAAAGAAAATATTTAGTTTTAAGAATCCGATACTCGATGAGATAGGGAACCACCATTCTTACAAGGGATAGGTATGAGTAAAATACCCTAGCTTGTTAGTAACCTCAATTTGCCACTTCAAATTCCCATTAAATACAATTCAGAAAGTTCAAGGGACTATCTAAAAGTTTAAGGGGTTATGGGAACATTGGCCAATGCATAGGGTACAACCCCTAATGCATGATATTGTGATATAACTATATCAGCACGTGCTGACTTAATCAGAACTATATGTATATATACTTACACATGTGCCTAAAAGGATGAATGAAAAAAAATCTAATGTCAAGAACACTCTTCTGCCTTCCTCTTCTCTTCCCTTATTTTGAAACAACTTTTTCAAATTTAATTTGAGTGATCATCTATATATGAGTTTTGTCGTTTGAACTAGGTGCATTACCACAGTTCCCTATATATATATTGTATATGATGGATTAAACAATAAAAATGTATGCAGAGAATGCCAAAATTACTTGTTACATGTGTCTCTAGCCGATTTCAACTGAATAAAGTATATACGGAAAGTGCTAATTCAACCAAAAAAAAAAAAAATGGTTTCATCCACTCTTTTTATTCATCGCTGATGTATCAATAACAATATCCTAATTGACAAAAAAGAATAGCCCATTTTGTGTTGAAAAAGTGGATACATGCCACATGATCTAATGGATGAATCTCGTTACTTAAAATTCATTTTGCTCAGCTCGTATGTAAAACGTGATGAGTTTATAGTACCCATTAGAACCTTAAGAAAAATAAATGTACATATATATATATATATATATAGAGAGAGAGAGAGAGAGAGAGAGAGAGAGAGAGAGAGCGGGTTATGCGTGCAAACCTTGTCTTTGTAAAGATCTTTATTGAGTACATCCGTAATAGACCAAGAAAACACCATATTTATTAAACCTCTACCAATTGGTTCTGCCTTCTTCACAGAAGTCTTCTCAAATAACATCTCCATCTTTTCTCCTCCTCTGAATTATCAATTGCCCAAACTAGCCCCAGTTACACTATCATCACACAACATACAAACATATATATATATATATATATATATATACTTATTCTTAGAGATCGAGAGAGAGAGAGAATGTGTGTGTTATAACTTAGCAATTAAGCAAGGAAATGGCCTGGGGAAAAACAAGATGCCCGACGGTGACACTAGTCAATGCCCATGATGAAAGCAAGAGATATATTCCCATTATCAAGGCTTTTTTCCCTGCAAGTGTCCAATGTGTGTGTGTGTGTGAATTTAAAGGTCATGGAAAGGAAACGTCGTACGAATGCTCAAAGAAAGACGAGAGAGAGAGAGAGAAAGAGAGAGAGAGAGAGAATGTGTGTGTTATAACTTAGCAATTAAGCAGCCTGGGGAAAAACAAGATGCCCGACGGTGACACTAGTCAATGCCCATGATGAAAGCAAGAGATATATTCCCATTATCTACGCTTTTTTCCTTGCAAGTGTCCAGTGTGTGTGTGTGTGTGTGTGTGAATTTAGAGGTCATGGAAAGGAAACGTCGTACGAATGCTCAAAGAAAGACAAAAAGGAAGGGGGGAGGGGGGGGGGGGGGGGGGGGGGGGGGGTGGAAGAGAGAAGGACGTTGACGCCAAGTCAATGAAGAAGGCAGGCCAGGCCATGGTATAGTGATCGAGGAAGTGCTGACGAGCAAGCTACGTAGCTTCCATTACTTTGCATTTTCCGTGCGGGTATGTAACCGTGCATTATTGCTTCATACTCGCAATGCAGCTCCTAGGGAAACGAAAAAAGTTGCCGACCGACCCATATAAACAAAAAGCAAAAGACCAAAAACGAAAAATGAAGAAAACGTAGTTAGGAAGTCTTGTAACTTACAACATGGGATCCACTTATGATATGATACGAACATGTTGAAACAGTAAATTCTCAAAATTTAAGATATGATTTTATGAGAAGTCATAAAATTTAAAATATGACTATGATATCTCATAAATAAAATGTACTCTGTATGATATAATAGGATGATGATCAGGTAAGCATATGCTGATATAAGTTATATCAATACTTGCATTAGGTATTGTATTTCATACATTAGTAGGTTACAAGATATATTAGACTAATGTACGGATATAATCCTTAATGCATATATTATATCAACACGTGTTAACCTGATCAAGACTGTAAATATATATATATAAAACTAGATAATAGCATATAATGTTACATCCATTATTCACAATGTATTTTTGTATTGTTTTTAGAAATTCCAACAGAATTATTTATTTATATGATAGGGACAAAATGGTAAAAGAAAAAAGGAAAAAAAAAAGGTATTTTAAGAAAAAAAAAAAAGATATCATGTTGAAGGTGAGTGTTGTATTCAATACATATCCATCATGGATACAACGATTTTAGAAAAGGATTGATTGTATGGTTCTTAGGTTGTAAGTAGTTAAGGTTTTATGGGTATTTGAAAACATAATTCTTTGTTTTTAGTTTACTTTTCATTATTTTCTTGTATTTTTGGCCAATACACTCAAAACAAAAGTTGCCGACCTGTTTAATTTTACTTGGAAGTGGTTTGATGGGGATATGGGATGCATGTTAGGTTTCTTCCATTGTAAGTGACTGTGATGGTATGAACAGCTGTACCTTTTCAAATGGGGAAGTTTCTAAATCCTAGGAAAGACCAATGAACACCCTTTAATTTTTGTGAAACAAGAAGGACGTACGTTCAGCTGCACCATTTAAGGTTCATTTTCAGACCTTGCTCCAAATATAAACATGCAGTTACGCCGTTTCAAATGCCGGCTTTCCATTTGATTTTCCTTTCTTTCTCATTTTATTTTTATTTTTATTTAAAACTATGGGCCCTACCTCTTCCAACTCTTTCTTTAAGTATATATGTGAAAATATCAAGTATAGATCATCCCCAAACGGGATAACACGGTTGGGAGTCGTGAACTACTAAAAGCCATGTGTGACAAAAATGTATATACATGTAAAACCCACGCAGCTCTCACTTATACAATCTATTATGGATGGTCTGCACTTAATGATTCCCCTCTATATATATATATATATATATATATATAGTGACCCTTAATTTATTTATTTATTTTCTTTCTTTCTTTTTTTTTTTCTTGGCAATATGAGTAAGAAATTCATTATAACATTATTTAATTATTCCTAAAACTCGAAACTATAACCTCTCCTCATACATGGAGGAGAAATGCCATTAAATCACAAGGCTATTGACTAATACGTGGCTTCACTTGGTTTTTGTTTTTTCTTTCTCAAAAATTTTGATCTTGAATTTTTTTTTTTTTTTTTTTTTTTTGAGTGGATCCCACCTGCTCAGTTCCTCTCATACATTTTAACTTTTCTGTATTTCAAAATCAATCTGCCCATCTTTGATTGGATGTCTCATTCGGAGATTGATTGGCCCACGAAAATCAATCTGATTAACCACCCATGAACAGGGGTCTTCATTTCATGCACCTGCATACACTGGATCAATTAAGTCCTTAAACTATTCAATTTTTTCAATTAGGCCCATCGTCAGCTTTTTGTTTGGTAAACAGACGGAAAATCATCACGTGCCCGGCACATGACGATTTAGGCAGATTTTAAACTTGTAATATACCTATTTTGCCCTTATCGCTATATGCAATTTCAATTTTAACCCTCTCCCCTTCGAATATGCCTATTTTGCCCTTACACTTGTCCACAAATTTACCATCATAGTCCTTATCTCCCAATCTCCCATAAGATCCATCCTTCTAACCTTTTTCTTTCCATCCATGTGAATTTCTAATGTAGAGTAAGAGTGAAATCAAAGCTTTTAGAAGTGGGTAAAGGATATATATGGGTAGGATGCAGGTTTGGTACCAAAATACATAAATAAGATTTTCTGACAAAAGTAGAGTATATATCTTTCGTGCACTTGGACTACTATATAATAAAACTTCCTCTTCTTCTTCTTCTTCTTTTTTTATTTATTTATTTATTTTTTATTATTTTTTTTTTAACCTACTGGTAGGATGTTGGGTTTAGTATAAAAAGTTTTTTTTTTTTTTTAAATGTATTGATAAAAGTTTAGTATACACATCGCAAGATTGATGATCAAATGAATATGTGCTGATATAACTTATATTAATACCTATATTGAAGGTTATACATCGTATATTAGTGGATTACGAAGTGCATTAGGCCAAAGCACAAAGTTCAATCCCTAATTTATGATGTTGATGTAATTTATATTAACAGGATTTCATATCATAATATATATACTTAGAACACCATGTGAAAAAGACAAAAAAACAAAAAGGAAATTGAGGCACATTGACTACCGGTTAATTTGTCCATTCACTCTGACATGGATTGCTTCAAGATGTCACATATTATGTCACATATTTATTAACACTAGATATGGGCACACATGCGTTGCACGTGAATATTATTTAAATAAAAAAATTTATAAATTCTATATATATATATATTGAACATGAAAATTTAATTATTTGTTACTTTCGTATTAATTTAACTTATTAGAATAAATGCTCAGCACAATAGGTCAAAATTTCTTCAATTGTTAGGAGTTATGGAAGGAATAAGAAGTTAGCTAGAACACATGCATAGTAGTGGAGGCTGTATATAATTTATGAAGTGAACATAAATTGTGTTATATTTTTTCCTTCTTTTTTGCTAGAAAATAAACATTCTTAATTGGTTAAATATAAAACATTCTTAATTGGTTAATTATGGGAGGCAAATAAATATTTAAAATTTAAAATAAGGATGTAATGGTCAATCAAAAGTGTTTCTAAAGTATAAACTTTTATAGGTAGTATAGATATAATATAATTTAAAATGTGATACAAGAGTATCTTTGAAGGAGGTAGCGAAAAAAAAAAAGAAAAAAAATAACAAATTGGCCTTTTGCTACCTTACATGGGTTGTGGCAATTTGCTACTTCAATTTGAGATGTGCATTCCAAAGGAAAGTAGCAAACATAATTATTTTATTTTTATTTTCTATATTTTATATTTTTGATGCTTTTAAATATTATTTAATTTATTTTTTTAATAAGTGAAATTGATCCCTCATAATATAGTTTTTCTTACTTTTTCTAAAAAAAAATTCTCAATTTTATTTTTATATGATATCATCATCTACATTTTTTTGTTCACTTAGAGATTGAAAAAAGAGTGGAGATCGAGATTTTCATTTTATTTTTTTTCTCATTTCATTTATTTTTTATCCTTTTTCTTTTCCCCCTCCCTTTCCATCAACAACCAAATTCAAGCAAAATAATAATAATAATAATTATCATATACATATATGACCCATTCCAACAATTTCCACGTTACAATCAAAACACATTCAAGGGTTTTCCTAGTCTACCCAAAATCCTCGAAAACAATCACTCCCAACCACAAACAAATTCAGCATTATATGAATTCTTACCAAATTTCAAGAAATACATAATAAAAGTATAAAACACTCACGCAACAACCCCTTGAGATCCGGTATCGTCTCCATATATCGTTTCCATGATGTGGATATTTGGTTTGTGATTGCGCTGGGAAGTAGGTGGTCTCTAACACGCCATTCTCGTTTGCTAGAGAATGACAGGAAGAAGGAGATACGAAGTCAACGTGTTTTAAGATTATATGTATAGTATTAAATGGAGTATTTGATTTAGGGTTTCCTTTGAATTCTTATTTGTGTTTTATATATTAAGGTATGTGTTTTAGAATATATTAAGGTATGTGTTTTAGAATTATACTTTCCATATTACTATATTTCCTATATATGCAGAAGGGTGGGTAGTTATGTATTTAAAAATTAAAATAAGGATATATTAGCCAATCAAAAGTTTTTCTCACATTCATCTTTTTATAAGTAGTATAGATAAAGTAAACAAGGATAATAATTGAACATACTTTAAGCTACCCTGGAAATTATTTTTTAAAACAACCATGCCTTCATTCCAAACTATTGGTATGCTTGGCTGTGCATCTGCCAACAAAATTTCTAAATATTTATGTGTTAAAAATTTAGAAAATCTAGTTTGGTAGAAACCATGATATGGTGGGGGCATATGTCACGCCCCGACTCGGAGAGTCAACACATGAATAAAAGTCAAAGTAAAAAGGTGTACACGTGAATAAGTCAAAGTATTAAAATTGCGGAAGACTTAGTCAAATCCACGTGTAATTTTTTTTTATTTAAAAATAATAATTGTATCAGCTCATCAATAACACCCAAATAATTAACATGAAATGTTATGCTCACACATCATACCCATAATAATACATGATCCCAAAATAATGCCAACATCCCTGGCACATAAGCTAGATTCAAACTATTCAAAGTTCAATAAGTAACAATTGTAATAACAATAATAATAGTAATGTCTACGCAACAAAATAGCATAGTCTTTATGCAATGCACGTGCATCTATCCTCATCCATGACTATGCTAGTACATGACGTTCTAGATCCAAGTCCTCAGTCCATTCAATTAGGCATCCGCCATCGGCGAACCCTCACTCATCACCTGATCATCTGAAATAATAATAGGATGAGCTGCGAAGCCCAATAGGAAATATGTGTGGATTCTATACAATTAATATATATGCAGATACATACTATATGAATTTAAATCATTTAATAACTCAAAATCAAATATCAGTCACAAATCAGTACTTTGTGTGGGTTTTAAGTAATTTCCCCAAAATTCTCATAGTGTCTCAAATTCCCAAGACTATGGGATCAAACCATGCATCAACCGTCACTGATCACAGGTTATGTCATCACGTCAACCCCCGGCTCAGCTAAACACGAAAATAACCAACACCTACGTGGCGTTCTTCCTCGAGGGCTTTAGGGTCTTTCACCCAAGGGCACTTTACCCTGCTTGCTATTCGCGGAATATTCTCAACGCAGGACACCACGCCCTTGTGATGCCCCTACCCGTTTGATGCATACCAAGACCCAAGGTCCATATATATATCCAAAACATTTTCCATCATTCATATAAATGTCCGAGTGTCCATAAGTATCCAAAAACACGTTTGATAAAATTCTGAAATTTCAGTAACATTTCTAAAGCATTTCCAAGTAAACAACACCTATAAAACATTTTTCCATAATCCAAGTATCAAAGAAAATTCCACACATTTAATAGATATTTCACAATAATATTTAAACGAGTATATAACCATGTATCTTTAAATAACAATATAAAGCAATCGTATCAAATGATATATTGAAGAATTCCCTAAATTTTGAACAAGTAATTAAAAATATTTGGTTATAAATCAGTGGGAAAATCCAACAATATCATTAAGGCATTTGAAATCACATTCATAAAATAACACCATATTAAATGTAAAGAAGCCACATTTCCTTCCTCAATCGCGAGCAATACCAACCAAAAACCACGTGATAGACACTGACAATGCGAATGCAGCGTTAATGCTCCCTAAGGTCCTCCCGAGGACCGATAAAATTTGATAATTATGCATACGTAATATTTAGGTAAATTTCAAAATAAATATAACGTACTCAAAAATTACTATTGGCCTTCTAACAGTGAACTATGGTCCCAAAATGATCAAAATAATTTTTAAAACACTCTCTATAATTTCTGGGAATTTCTCATAATTTTTGGGAATTTTCTGTAATTTTTGGAATTTTCTGGTATTTTCTGGAATTTTTAATAAATATTAATTTGGCTAAAAAGTCAAACTACAGTCAAACTTGGTCAAAATGGTCAACTAAAGGTCCCACATGGTAGGGCCCACCAAGACGAGTGCAACGGTCAAATTTGGAGTTCATATGATTATCGTATGGCTTTTAAATGCATGAGAACACGGTAAGGTATACGGATGCACCCACACAGGATCATAGACCTATGGGATCCCACGGGTTGAATTGTATAACCCGGTTACACCGTGTGTTCAACGGGCCAACTTGGACAATTAATATCTCCCTCGTTTTTTAACCGTTTTCAGTGATTCAAGTGTCGAATCGAAGCTCACGTGGAGTACTATGTGTGCATATAAATTGTTCATTCAGAATCCTATAAAATCATATTCGTTTTTAAGCCTAAAGTTTCAGGTTTTCATGATCCAAAATTCTAAAATTTCTAAAACTTCAACCTACAGTCAATTTCTCTTAAATTTGATACCACCATGGTGTTCCTTGGTCCCAAAAACATAAAATACAATCATCCTTTTTAAGAATAATACAAGAAAATAAAATTGCATATACATATGTACATATACACAGTATGTGACATATATATATACATATATATATATATATATATATATATATATATATATATATATATATATATAGGATGATGATCAGGTAAGCACGTGCTGATATAACTTATATCAAAACCTGCATTGGGAGTTGTACTTTGTGCATTAGTGAGATGTGAGGTGCATTAAATCAATGCAAGAGGTACAACCCCCAATGCATAGTGCTGATGTAACTTACATGTACTTTGTGCATTAGTGAGATGTGAGGTGCATTAAATCAATGCAAGAGGTACAACCCCCAATGCATAGTGCTGATGTAACTTACATCAGCACGTGCTGATGGGATCACCTCTGTATATATATATATATATATATATATATTAGTTCCGTTCAAGTCCGCTTCAGCTGATTCAGGGTATATCAGCGTGACCAAATCATGGCCGTTCATTCAAAAGAACAAGCAATCAATGGCTGAGCTTCAAGTCAATCCAAAGCTGATAGATTTGTCCCATCACGTTCTCTCTCTCCTTCTCCTCGAATGCAGATACAGGTTTGAAGCTCTCGTTATCTGAATCCAAGTCCCTCTCTCTCTCTTAATGGTAGCTCTCTACATCTCTTTCTCTCTCTCTCTCTCTCTCTCTCTCTCTCTCTCTCTTCAAGGCCTGATCATGCCTCTCCATGAACCTCACCACCGGCAGACCTCTTCGTCTCTCTCTTCATTTATGAATTGAAAAATTCATGAGATTTAAGTATGTCACAAGAAATTTAGATCAAATTGTCATCGAGAAAAATAAAGGAAACGAAACTAAATTTCAGAATGTGTGGTTCTTATTGATTTAATTTCCTGAAATTTAAATGCCTCAATGCATTCAATTTGTGATAGGCCCGGCATATGGGTGATCGATCTAGTGTCCTTCTATTGTCTCTCACAGCAAACCCACCCAAAATGCTAAATAAGTAAAAATAAAAAATAAACAGAGAGAGCTCTTCAACTTTACATGGTTGGTGGTGGTGGTCGTCTTCTTCTTCTTCTTCTTTTTCTTTTCTTTTCTTTCTTTTTGGGTAGGGGATGGGGATTTGAAGGTGGGGTTGTACGCCCAGATCTGTTTAAAAAAAAAAAAAAGTGGAGCGAATCTACTGTGGGTAGGGGATAGGGGTTTGAGAGGGGGAGGGTGTTGTACGCCCTGATCTATTGAAAAATAAAGTGGAGGGAATCTACTGTGAGCTATAACTTCACAGGGTGGTCTTCTTCTTTTTCTTCTTCTTCTTGTTTTGTTTTTTTTTTTTTTTTTTTTTTTTTTTAATTTTTTTATTTTTTGGGTACACCCAGATCTGTTTAAAAAAAGAGGAAGGGGGTTTTGCTTCCTCAGCCGCCGGCCATCTCCACTTAATTTCCATGATCACCGATGGCGAAACAAAATGGTGGGAGAGAGAGACTGAAGAGAGAGAGAGAGAGAGAGAGGTGTGACGTTTATGGCTCTTCCCGAGGAAGATGGATGCAGAACCGGTAGGATATTTTCCCACATTTTCTCACCCACCAAACAGAGCATTAGGGTTTTAAACATTCTACAACCCTCCGCATGGCTGCTGAGAAAATGGGGGGAAAAAAATTGGATCTTAATATTTTTCTCTCTTATAAATGAAAATGCTCAACTCGACTACGCCAACCACCTATATTAGGCTACTCATTAACTTCTCATTAACTTCAGGTCCCCATAATGCAAAATTAAAGATCCAATTTTTTAATTTCTTTTTCTTTTTCTTTTTACTGCATTTTCTCAGCAACTCATGAAGAGAGCTGCGATGAAGGGGTGATGCCATGAGAGAGAGAGAGAGAGAGAGATGAAGAGGTCTGCCGGTGGTGAGGTTCGTGGAGAGGCATGATCAAGCCATGAAGAGAGAGAGAGAGAGAGAGAAAGATAAAGAGAGCTGCCATTAAGAGAGAGAGAGAGATATGAAGAGAGCTTTAAACCTGTATCTGCATTCGAGGAGAAGGAGAGAGAGAACGTGATGTGACAGATCTGTCAACTTTGTATTGACTTGAAGCTCAGCCGTTGATTGCTTGTTCTTTTGAATGAACGGCCATGATTGGTTAAGCTGATATACCATGAATCAGCTGAAGCTGACTTGAACGGAACTATATATATATACATATACATATATACATGAAATCAACAATAGAGGAGGTGAGGTTTTTACCTCACTAAGAGAGCTCCACGAACTCAGCCAAAAATCTCCACCAGACAATTCTTTTTCTCCTCTGTTCTTTCTCAGTTTCTCTCTCTCTCTGTTACTCTTTCCCTAACTCTCTGTCTCGGGTTTCTATATATATATATATATATATATATACACTCATTCGAACCAGATGCAAATGGGAATAGAGATGGGAGTCGAGGTGAGTAGGTGCGGCTGAAGTATGGCATCTTAATTGCTGAAGGAAAAACAGGGCTGGGTTATTACGGGTTGCAGATGTCAGGAAGAAAAAATGGAGTAGGAAGGGTTTTAGGCTTGCAGAATAGGGGAGGAAAATGTAAAGAGGGGGGGAAAATGTGTTCCGTTCATAGTCATCCCCATGGTTGTGCTATGGTGTGGTTGAGTGTATGGTTTTATGCTATACATACCTAAGTTATGGTGAAGTTGCACACATATGATCAAAATAAATATCATAAATATATTTATAAAATTCAGGTCATCACAACATATGTCTGCTAATACGAGAATAAAGTTTCCTAACAAGGTAAGGTACGTTGTTACGAGGGGTTCTACCATTAATGAATTGATGAGCTCTTTCTTAATTTCAAGAGTTCATATATAAATTTCAAGTCAATGCCTACATTATTAGACAAAGAGCCCTTCGTGGGTCTCACATATAAAACTCATGACAAAATACTACGTAATTTGATCCCACAAGCCGCTCAAAATTTGATATTCTATTTAATATATTAAAATTCTTCATCAACTTTGATTAACTCATGTGATCAAATCACAAGTCATTTTTTGATGAATTATTGTATATGATACCTTTGAAGAGTCCTCTATCCAATGGTATATGTAAAAACCCGAATTTTTTTAGGCTTAATTAATTAACTATAAAATTGATTGTCTTTAGTTAGATTTAAACGTATAAGTTGATTTACGATTAACCTCGAATACGTTCAACTTTGTAGCCAAACAATATGATTGTTTTCTAATCAATGAGTGCTAGTTTTTGTATCCTAATCAAACATTAACTTTGAAGGTAATTCTAATTAGGTTAGGATTAACTTACACCCTATATAAGAAACTTTTAGGTATGATTTATATTCTTTTGAATGAAAAAAAAAAAAAAAAAAACAAAGGAGAGAGAAAGAGAGAAAAGGAAAAAGAAAAGAGCTGATGCTGTTTTTGTACAAATCGACTACCAACTTCGTGTCTGTTTACAGGTAACTTACCATCTGTTGACGGGTAACTTCACTATGTTACCAAGATTTTCATCTTTAATCCAATCCTCCATCTCTATCACTTTTACAACCACTAAACCATCATCACCACCACTTAAAAACCCCTCCATAACTGCTGCACAAGATCATCTAACCACCAAAAAAAACTCTTTCTTTGGGTTTGGGTAACAAGGAAAGCAAAAAATGGTGGTTTCCACCACTTCCACCACCACTTCCCATGTCCACCACCACAAATTTTCTCAAATCCTACCATACACCCTTCCACAAACATCTCTCCCACATATTTAGGAACTGAATTTGAGAAAAAATCAGTGGGTGAACTTCTGCTTTTGCTTTGGGTAGCACAGGAAGTTAATACAAAAATCTGCTGCTGTTTTACTACATTCTGACTGTCAACTTCACATCTGTTGACAGTCAACTTATCTCGAATTGACTGGTAACTTTGCTGTGTTAACAAGTTTTCACTCTTAATCCATTCCCAACCTTGTTTAAGTCAACTCCACATCAATCAAAGCAAAGGTGAAAATCACCCACACTAGGTTCTGAGTAGCGTTGGGATTGTCAGGAGTTTAATCGCTTGGATTAATTGTTGAAGGTTTGGCTTGAGGTTCTGAGTAGCGTTGGGATTGTTAGGAGTTTGATCACTTAAATTGTTGAAGGTTTGGCTCGAGGTAAGGGAACTTGCACAATGTATCGCTTTCTTTTATTAAATAAAAATAAATCTAATTTTTATTCCGATTTTATGAGCCAATGGTTTATGAAAAATTGTTTCACTATAAAAGTATTCATTTCTTATATGCTATGGGTCAAGCAAAAATAGTTGTTTATTGAAATTGTTTTACATGTATTTAAATCTATTCTACTTATGAAAAATATTTGTCAAATGTTTATTATATAAGTATAAACTCTAATTAGATTATTGGTCCGTCCTTGCAGGGGATTCTAATATTGTTGGAAAATTGGTCCGTGCCAGTAGGGGATTTTAATTCTGTTGGTCATCAGTACTGATGTAGTGTAAAGTTCCACGATGATGGACACCTATTAAATGCGAGTCTAGCCAGAGGAAGTACTTATATCAACTAATGTTTTTTGATTTGTTTTATATCAATCAGTAATTTTAAAGTGATTTATCGAATGCATTGTTATCGAAAGTATTTTAGTGTCATTGTTTATTGAATTGAAAGCAAAAGAATTATTTCTAAATGTTTATATGCCTACCGAATTGAAATAAATGATTTATTGTAAAACTCTATCGTTTTGTTACTCACATTTTTAAATTAATCGTGCGGATATGCTTGACCTCTTCCTGTATATATTGTGTAATATTTTTTTGCTAAATTTTATGCTCACCCCTTATATTTTTCCCTACAGATGAATAGTTTGATGTAAGTAGCTTCCACGTACGAAGAGTTAAGGTGTCGATGGCTTGATCTGCTAATTTAATAAAAACTTTTATTTTAGTAGTTAGAAGAATTAGTTTATTATTTCAGTGAACGTTGTAGTAGGTTATTGGACATGACAATTTACTTTGATGGATATGAATTTATCTAGTTATTTTAATTAATTATTGAGACTTTAGTTATACTACGATTCAAATTTTATTATAAATGGACAATGTCTGCCTTTGAAAGATCATGAGAAGACTACGTTTTGTTATAGAAAAAAGAATTACGCTTCCTTCCATAAATGTCAACCATTGAATTACATATATTTATTGGCCATCATTAGAGTTTCAGTCATCACATAAATAAAAACCATCCCATTATATGATGAGGACAGGTCTCAAAATATTTGTACGTAGTCTCCAAAACTTGCATGATCATTGTCCTTCTTGGAGACCTGCAATCCGAAATACCCATTTGGAAAAACAAATAAATAAAAAACTGAAAAGGGAAAATTGTATAACCCTCTAATGATGAAACTGACCCAATACCTTACCTTACATGTTGTGGCTTCTTGATCATTCTGATTCATCCCTTAGACTAAGTGAAGCTAACGGCCTTGACAAGAAATGCAAAGGATATATATCAGCTTCAGCTGGCCATCTCATTGGAACTTCAATACTCCTGCAACAATTGAATTAATAAATTAAATATTTTCCTTCCACGAATTTTATGGTAACATGACCACAGTAATGGACACATACACACATTAATTTGTTACACAATTACTCGAGATTCGAAGTACTAATAATAATAAAGCAAATGATAAAAAGAAAAAAAAAATATACACAGATTTTACGTGGTCCATCTTAAAGCCTCCGTCCATGGGTTTAAATAGCAAAAAGAAATTTCACTATGAACGGTAGGGTTTATAGTGTGGCTCTTTGCTCTAGACGATCCATTTAAGGACAATACTTGGCTCCTCACAGTGGAAGAATAACTCCTCATCTCTCCCACTCATATTACGCCACATATATGTAATAGTTAAATTATAAAAAATATAAATATGTAAATGCAGATATGACGTGAATACAAATATATAGACACATAATCATATTCATTTAGATGCATAAACATATATATATGGATATATAGATGTATGTCTATAATAACATAACATAGAGATACATGTACATAATCGATTCTTATTTGTTTATTATACACGTGATATAATATAAAGGGAGGAGCAGTTGCTCCTCCACTGTGAGAAGCTAAGTATTGTCCTCCATTTAATATAATCCTAATCTCTCGAGCGGGTGTGATGGAAATCTTGTTAAGTATGAGTTTGACTGTGTGTATATTAACTTTTGGTCGAACACCTTCCACTTATAAACTGGTTTTCTAAGCTAGGTGAGTTCTACCCAAGGTTTCTATTATCGTTTGGTGTTAGAACTTGGCATAACGCTGAGCATGAGATCAATCCCAGTAAAGGCGGCAGCTCCAAGAATTAAAATTACAAATATATAAAACAAAATAAAATAAAATTCTAAATTTTGGGTCTGGATGATTTCAAAAACAAAAAATGGAGAAAAAATATAAACAGGGGGGAAATAAAAAAAAAAAAAAATTGCATACCCTTCTACAAATTTGAATTTGCAGCGATCCATAAGTTCAACCGAATACCTCCGGAATACGATGTCAAGGCGTGTTGCTAGCTCTGGTATCTGGGAAAATGGCAAAATGTTCCAAACCTTCAAAATTTGAACGTAATCTGAATTTCCCGTGACAACGTCTACGGTCCAAACTAGCCTGAACTGCTCATTGACCTCATACTGCTCTAACAGTCGAGACGAATTCCCATTCATGGCATTCAGGTTCTTCTTCTTGTTAGGCTCACGCCAACCTGTTGAAAGCATCCTCAATAGAGAAACCACTTCTTTCCGAACCTGGGTGCTCTTGGTGGGTTTGGGTTTGGGTCCAATATGCCAGGCCTACTTGGAAGTGGTTTGATGGATATGGGATGTTAGGTTTCTTCCATTGTAAGTGACTGATGGTATGAACAGCCGCACCTTTTCAAACGGGGAAGTTTATAAATTCTAGGGAAAGAACAATGAACACCCTTTAATTTTTGTGAAACAAGAAGGACGTACGTTCAGCTGCACCAATTAAGGTTCATTTTCAGACCTTGCTCCAAATATGAACATGCAACTACGCCGTTTCAAATGCCGGCTTTCCATTTGATTTTCCTTTCTTTCTCATTTGATTTTATTTTTATTTATTTGAAACTATGGGCCCTACCTCTTTCAACTCCATTTTTAAATATATATGCAAAAATATAAGGTATAGATCGTCCCCAAACGGGATAACACGGTTTGGAGCTAAAAACCATGTATGACAAAAATGTGTATACATGCAAAACCCACGCACAGCTCTCACTTGTATAATATATCATGGATGGTCTGCATTTGATCACTTTTTTATATATGTATATAATACACACACACACACACACACACACATATATATATATATATATATATATATAGTGACCCTCACTTCTTTTTTTTTTTTTTTTTTTTTTTTTCTTCTGGTAACATGGGTAAGAAATTTATTATAATATTATTTAATTATTCTTAAAACTCGAACCTATATGTAACCTCTACTCATATATGAAAGAGAAATGCCACTAAATTACAAAGTTATTGACTAGTACATAGCTTCACTTGGTTTTTTACTTTTTCTAAAATTTTGATTTTGATTTAAAATCTTTTTTTTTCCAACATTGGATCCTACCTTTTTTTTATTTTTTTTATTTTAGACTTCGAGAAGGGAGATCTTCAATATCAACCATTTGATCAAATGTCTTAAAATACATGATGAAGCACCTGATTAGACCCTATAATACGAGATATATTCAAAATCAACCTGCCCATCCTTGATTGGATGTCTCATTCGAAGATTGATTGGCCCATGAAAATCAATCTGATCAACCATCGATGAACAAGGGTCTTCATTTCATGCACCTGCATACACTGGATCAATTGGGGTCCTTAAACTATTCAATTTTTTCAATTAGGTACCCATCGTCAGCTTTTTGTTTGGTAAACAAACGGAAAATCATCACGTGCCCGGCACATGACGATTTAGGCGTGAGATGATTTTAAACTTGTAGTATACCTATTTTGCCCTTATCGCTATATGCAATTTCAATTTTAACCCTCTTCCCTTCTAATATGCCTATTTTGCCCTTAAACTTGTCCACAAATTTACCATCTTAGTCCTTATGTCCTACAAGATCCATCCTTCTAACCTTTTTCCTTTCATGTGAATTTCTAATGTAGAGTAAGAGTGAGATCAAAGTTTTTAGAAGTGGGTAAAGGATACATATATGGGTCCTATCAAAAAAAAAAAAAAAAAAAAACGGATACGTATATGGGTACGATGTAGGATTTGGTACCAAAATACATAAATAAGATTTTTGACAAAATTAGAGTATATATCTTTCGTGCACTTGGACTACTATATAATAAAACATTTTTATTTTTTAACCTATTGGTAGGATGTTAGGTTTAGTATAAAAAGTTTTTTTTTTTTTAAATGTATTGATAAAAGTTTAGTATACACGTCACAAGATTGATGATCAAATGAATACGTGATGATATATATAATTAACTTATATCAATACCCGCATTGAAGGTTATATACCTCATGTATTTGTGGATTACGAGATGCATTAGGCCAATGCATAGGGTTCAACCCCCAATGTATGGTGTTAATATAACTTATATCAATACATGCTAATTTGATCAAAACTTCATATCGTAATGTATATATACTTAGACCACCATGTAAAAAAGACAAAAAACAAAAAGGTAAATGAGGCACATTGACTGCCAGTTAATTCGTGCATTCCCTTAGACATGGATTGCTTCAAGATGTCACACATTATGTCACATATTTATTAACACAAAGTAAACAAGGATAATAATTGAACACACTTTAAGCTACCCTGGAAATTATTTTTTACAACAACCATGCCTTCTTTCCAAACTATTGGTATGCTTGGCTGTGCGTCTGCCAACAAATTTTCTAAATATTTATGAGTGTTAAATATTTAGAAAATCTTGTTTGGTGGAAGCCATGATATGGTGGGGCCGTATGCTTGTACGAGAGTCAAGTTTTCTAATAGGGTGAGGTTGTAATGAGGGGTTCTACATTAGTGAATTGATGAACTCTTTCTTAATTTCAAGAGTTCATATATAAATTTCAAGTCAATGCCTATATTATTAGACGGAGAACCCTTCAAAGGTCTCACGTACAAACCTCATGACAAAATACAATGTCATTTGATGACACAAGTTGCTCAAAGTTTGATGCTCAATCTATTTAATATATTAAAATTCTTCATCAACTTTGACTAGCTCATGTGACCACATTGCAAGTCATTTTTTGATGAATTTTTGTATATGAAACCTCTATCCAATGGTATAAGTTCTCACCCAAAAATTTGTACATTTACTCTTTAAATTGAGTAAAAGCTCATCAATTCATTGATGAGTAACCTTATAGTAGCCTTACCCCTTCATAATAATGTTTCTAATAGACATTATTAGTAATCCATAATGTGTTTCCTGTAGATTTCCTCAATCATTATAAGCACAAAGCATTTCCCTAATGGGGTCTAGCTTTTAGGCTAATTAATTTGGGCTCAGGGCTAGGGAGCTTGACCATGCATGCATATTGAGAGTTATGTTCATTCTGCTTATCATTATTTGGATTGGATATCATAGAAGTTGATCCAATTTGAGGCTGCTTCTTAGAGCCATTTTTAGATTGAATGGGGTAGCTTTCTCTCACTCTAAGCTGCTTGTTAAATTGGCTGATTATGCTTGGGGCTCAAGGAATTCTAATAGCAGTTTGGAAGAGAGTAACTCTCTTAGAGTTGCTAGCCATCATACTAAGCATGTCAATCAGAGTTACCATGGGGTTCGTAAATCATATGCAGAGGTTGTTATAGGAACAAATAATCTGGATAAATCGGAACAAGGGATTGAGGAAAATGCTTTGGTTAACAAAGAGTTTGGGCTTGATTCAGTTGTTGCGGAGGAGGTGGATGAAGATTGGTTGCTTCGTTGTGTTGTTGGTGTAGTGAGGAACTTAAAGGATATTCCCTTTTTGGAGGAAAGAATTCTTAGTGAAGGTTTTCGTATTTTTTGATACGCCCGTTGGGGGGGAATAAGGTTTTGATTATTTTTCAGGATGTGGATGTCAAGCAATCTTTCATGAAAAATGAGGTACAATGGTTGTCCAGTTGGTTTGTGGCTATTAATAAATGGGACCCAGAATTTGTAAATGCAGAAAGGCTGGTCTGGTATTGGATTAAAGGGGTCCCTTTGCATACGTGGAATGATGCTACATTTAGGAAAATCGGCCAATGTGTGGGTAGGGTGATTTCCATTGATACTAATACTTCTCAGAGAAAAGTGCTTGATTGTGGGAGAATTCTCGTATCTACCGAGTTTCCTAAGGTTTGCAAGAATGTATCCTTAAAAGTCTTGTCAAAAGATTATGTTGTTTCAATTCGTGAGGAGTTCAAGTGTTGTTGCTCAGTCCATCCTCGTGCTCAATTTGAGAATGAAGCTTCAAGAAACTTGGTTCAGCAAGTTGGTTGCAAGGAGGCCATAGTTGAGGTTATGGAGGGCTGCAATATTCAAGTGCCTATTGCGGAAAGTGACAGTGTGGAGAGATGTTTAGTGCACCATGAGCTAGAAGGAGCTCATGAGGATGTCCCACCCGAAGGTGGTGATTCTCATGTTAAGATGAATGGGGTTGATTCTTTTGATGAGGGTAGGTCTGATAGTGACCCTTTTGGTTTGCAACCTATTTTGGATAGGTTAGGCTGTAAGTCTGCAGATGGCAATGGCAAGGTCTACGAAGGAAATAAGTGTATGAAGGGCAAAAAGCAGAAGAACAAAGTCTCTTTTCAATCTAATTGGGACAATTTTTTTGAAGATATGAGAGAGAATGATGTTTTTTTTATGAAATAGCTAAGGATAAGCATCGCCGCAAGAGGGAAAATAAAATTGCAGATTATAAAAGAAGGTCGTTGAAGATTTCGGCCGAGAAGGTTTTCTAATGTAGGTTGCCTATACTAATTGGTGTCGAGCATCTTTGTTTTATTCCGGGGTCGAGGTTTCTTCTTTCTATTTTTGGTGGAGCTTTGTTTTATTGTTGGCCTTCCAGTTTTTCTTGCTTCATTTTTCGGTTGTTTTCCTCTAGTTGGCGTGGTGTTGCTAGCTTCCTCTGTGTGTGGGGTTCTGGATGGTTTTGGTTATTGGTGTCTGCTCTGGCTGGTTTGGGGTTGTGGTGGCTGGTTTGTGGTAGTGTTTTCTATCGTGTTGGTGCGTGTTGGGCTGTGGTGGGTCTTTTGAGCTGGTTGCTGTTGAGCTGGTTGGTTTATGGTGGATTTGGGTGTTTTTTTTCAAAGGTTTGTGATGGTTTTTTGAGCTGGTTTCTTGTTGAGCAAGATGCTTGTTCAAGTGCTCGGTGGGTAGTCTTGTAATGGGTCTGTCATAGTCTTGAAAAATTGGGGTGTGTTTCGTTCTGAGTTGGGGTTTTTTGTAATCTTGGTTGAGGTTGGTTTGGGTCATTGGGTGTGGCTGTGTTTGTGGCTGTGTTTGGAGTTGTTTGATGTACTAATTTTCCCCCTAAATTTAATATAAATCTGGTTTGCTCATCATTAAAAAAAAAAAAAAAAAACAGAAAAATCCCTCTTTATATCAACCTAACTTCTCTGTATCGTCCAATTTTGTCAGATGTCTCTGAAGAGACTACATCAACCTAACTTAAAGCCATTTAGACCTTAAATACCTGCGAGCTGCCTTATCCTTTTTCATGAGTGCACATGACACACTCTTGGTGAATTTGTTTCGATGAAAAGAGAAACCAGTGGCTCATCCCCTTGTGTTGGATTAGCCCTAGACGCCAACTTCAAGTTTTGTTGGCTATCTAACCTTGTTAGCATATATGCTATCTACATCATCACTCGATAGGGTTTGATACAACTATGGAAAAGCATTCTGAGACATATATGGTTCTGCAATTCAAATTCACTAGGGACCTGTTTGGGTTCCAAATGGAAATTAAACAGTTTTAATGTATTTTACATTGTATTGAAAGAACAAATTTATCATCTTGAACGTCTTCAACCCAATCTTGACACATACAGGCATATAAAAAGAAAAAAAAGCTGAGTTATTACCCATTTGCTGTCTAGTCTTCATTAAGAGTGTCTCAGCAGATAATTTTTTGCATTTCTGTCATTTTGTGGGCCAAATGTAGCCAGCAACTAAAGTAATATGTAACATAACTATTGTGATAACTAAACCAAGGGATAGCTTGTCGCATTGGAAATGCTCTAATTAGTATGATTGGCTACCCAACTTAAAGCCTACTAGCAAGCAAGACTGCCCGCATGTAAATGGACTGTTTTCATTGGTATGGTACTGGCCTCCAAGATGCTGATGCCCCTGGTGAGTGCCACAACCACTGGTTTAAAGGAATTTATTGAGCCGATTTCGTGTAACTTGCCTCATCTTAGAGCCCCAGGACTATGGCAATGGAAACATATATTAGAATTAATGAAAATTTTGAGTTTATTTATTTTTTATTTTTTAAATCCATGTCAGCTTATGAGTGAATGTGATAAATTTATCAAGTGCATTGACACAGTTCGTATGAGTTACTCCAAAAAATGGTCAAATAAAGCCTATTAGATAACTCGATCATTCAAAGACAACATTTGATAGATTGGCCTCATAATAACTTAACAAGGAAAGAGAATTATTATTGATTTTATTTCTAATTAATTTTAAAGCAACAGAATTCTGATGGGTCCTCAAGCTCAGGTGAGATTGGGGCAGGCCAATGGTGATTGCTTCCAGAATTATGATATTATGCTGATGGGGATGGAACCACAAAGGCCATAAAGACTGCATGATAAAAAATAATAAATAAATAAATAAACTGCATGAAGAGGGGAGTGGGGACCAATTGTACCCCACGACGATAAGAAAAAGCTAAGTTCGTGCTGTGACCTTTGTGAGCCTTTTTATGTTTAAAATTGCAATTGTAAGGGCAAGACGGTAATTTCATTAATAATGAACGTGTGGGAATTTGGATTCAGTGCTGCGGTGGGAGAACTCAGCACTATGCTAAGGTCCCCCACCACCGTTGGATGATGAGTTGGACGGTATAGATAAAATGTTGAAAAAGTTGCTATTGAAATGATCAAAATGACCTTAATAGAAAACATTTTCAACTTTTGATTTGGACCATCCAAATCATCATCCAACGATGGTAGGAACCTCAACATAGTGTTGAGTTCCCCCACCTCAGCGCTGAATCCAAACTTGAGAATAGGAATATATGATAATAAGTCCCATTAAAAAGCCGACATGGCATGCCGTATCAGCCAATTTTAGACTAGAAAAAAAATAATAAATTGTAGCCTATGTGTCATGTGACATCAGCCAACTTGTTGATAGGCAGTGGGCTACATCGGATCGGATGAGAATATAAGGATGGATATTTCTATAAGTACACTATATATATACCAGCATTTTCCTTGAGACAAATTAAATGAGTTAAAATGGAAAGAGCCCAGAGTTAAATTTCCAATTCCAATGGACAGTGTCTGCCTTTGAAATATCATGAGAAAACTGCGTTTTGTTATAGAAAAAAAAATTACACTTCCTTTCATAAATTTCAACAATTGAATTACATATATTTACTGGCCATCATTAGAGTTTCAGTCATCACATAAATAAAAAACATCCCATTATATATATGGTGAGGACAGGTCTCAAAATATTTGTAGTCTCCAAAACTTGCATGATCATTGTCCTTCTTGGAGACCTGCAATCCGAAATACCCATTTGGAAAAACAAATTAAAAAAAAATTAAAAAAAAAAAAGGGAAAATTGTATAACCCTCTAATGATAAAACTGACCAAATACCTTACCTTACATGTTGTGGCTTCTTGATCATTCTGATTCATCCCTTAGACTAAGCGAAGCTAATGGCCTTGACAAGAAATGCAAAGGATCAGCTTCAGCTGGCCATCTCATTGGAACTTCAATACTCCTGCAACAATTGAATTAATAAATTAAATATTTTCCTTCGACGAATTTTATGGTAACATGACCACAGTAATGGACACATACACACATATTAATTTGTTACACAATTACTCGAGATTCGAAGTACTAATAATAATAATAAAGCAAATGATAAAAAGAAAAAAAAAAAATATATATATATATATATATATACACACAGATTTTACGTGGTCCATCTTAAAGCCTCGGTCCATGGGTTTAAACAGCAAAAAGAAATTTCACTATGAATGAATGGTGGGGTTCATAGTGTGGCTCTTTGCTCTAGACGATCCATTTAAGGACAATACTTGGCTCCTCACAGTAGAGGACTAACTCCTCCTCCCTCCCACTCATATTACGCCACATATAATAGTTAAATTATAAAAAATATAAATATGTAGATACAGATATGACGTGAATACAAATATATAGACACATAATCATATTCATTTATACGCATAAACATATATATATGGATATATAGATGCATGTCTATAATAACATAACATGGAGATACATGTACATAATCGATTCTTATTTGTTTATTATACACGTGATATAATATAAAGGAAGGACTAGTTGCTCCTCCACTGTGAGAAGCTAAGTATTGTCCTCCATTTAATATAATCCTAATCTCTCGAGCGGGTGTGACGGAAATCTTGTTAAGTATAAGTTTGACTGTGTGTATATTAACTTTTGGTCGAACACCTTCTACTTATAAACTGGTTTTCTAAGCTAGGTGAGTTCTACCCAAGGTTTCTATTATCGTTTGGTGTTAGAACTTGGCATAACGCTGAGCATGAGATCAATCCCAATAAGGGCGGCAACTCCAAGAATTAAAATTACAAATATATAAAACAAAATAAAATAAAATTCTAAATTTTGGGTCTAGATGATTTCAAAAACAAAAAATGGAGAAAAAAATATAAACAGGGGGGAAATAAAATATAAAAAAAATTGCATACCCTTCTGCAAATTTGAATTTGCAGCGATCCATAAGTTCAACCGAATACCTCCGGAATACGATGTCAAGGCGTGTTGCTAGCTCTGGTATCTGGGAAAATGGCAAAATGTTCCAAACCTTCAAAATTTGAACGTAATCTGAATTTTCCGTGACAACGTCTACGGTCCAAACTAGCCTGAACTGCTCATTGACCTCATACTGCTCTAACAGTTGAGACGAATTCCCAATCATGGCATTCAGGTTCTTCTTCTTGTTAGGCTCACGCCAACCTGTTGAAAGCATCCTCAATAGAGAAACCACTTCTTTCCGAACCTGGGTGCCCTTAATTCTCGCCATCGACAAAGAAAAGCCATCACTGAAGCGAACCTGAAATCATAGAGATGTACTTAGCCCAAAAAATAAAAAAAAACAAAGAAAAATGGAAATCACACAGATATGGCTAATGAACTAGTAAAAACATTTAATTGATTTTTCCTCTTTTCTTCCATACTGACAAAAATAGAGGCCGGTGTCTGGGGTAACATAAAATTCTTAGGCTGCCAAGTGCAAGATACAGCCACTTTATTTAATTTTGTTTTTCAGAGGATAGCCGAATGATTGAACTCTTGGGCTGCACAGTAGGGACTAATCTATCCCCTTCCCATAAACCTCTCCCCCTTTCCCCCCAACCCCAACACTGTCGACACCTCAACCTTCGCAAAACCCGGCCTTCTCTCAAAGAGAGAAGTTCTACGTAGCCTACAGGCCATTGGTGCAGCCACTTTGTATTTTAAAACGAAGGTTAGGACTGTATTGAGCTCATCCGTCAAAGGATCCTGCTAGGCAGGCAGGACCAACACTGGGTAGTGACAATTTTTTTTAGTACTCATGAAAATTTTGCCTGACCATGAGAAGGAATACAAGAAGAGCATCATATATACCTTCCACCTTGCCCTTCTGAACAGAAGAGAATCTGTTTTGAGTAAAGTATCAAGTTGGTCAAGCTCAACCAGGGCATCCATAATCGCCTGAGCCAAGCTCTCATCCTCCTCAGCATTAAAACAACACCCCCGATCCTTGGTGTCGTTGACTAATTTCTTCCAGACAGTGTCACTATGAATTAGAGTTGCTTCATCCCCCAATATCCAAAGGCAATGCCTACACAAACAAAGAAGCAACCATTTATGCAATTTTCCTTCTGCAAAGAGCACAAAAGAGAGCTAAACATGCATGTTTGAGATTCACAATAATGCATATAATACCTTGCTCGAGTCAGTGCTACATTTACTCTTTGAAGCGCGGAAAGAAAACCCACTTTGCCATTCCCATTACATCTGACAGTAGAGATTATTATCACATCCTCCTCACCACCTTGGAACCCATCAACCGATCGAACACTCACGGAGAAGTTACCATCTGTATCTGTACTGTATGTCTTTCCAATCTTCTGTTCAATTGCAAAAACTTGAGACTTGTATGGTGAAATGACACCAACACTGACCTTCTGTCTTGTCGCAACGGATTCTGGTAAAATCAAGAAGCAGATGAAAACACCCCCAATAAATTTTTCTTATCCACATTTTTAGTAGCAATCCTTTTTCCCACTTCAAATAGGGACTTTGATAAGACGACAACATACATACCTTTGTATAGGCTCGCGACTAATGCAGAGATCACAGCTACCTCCACCATATTTTTCGGACTATGCCCAGCATTAAATTCTTCTTTCCCATGTGGAATATTGATAAAGGAGTAGGAACCATACATATTACCATGAAGAAAACGCCTCTCATAGCTGCTTTCTTTGACGTGCGGTGCATCCTGAATCTGTTTGTTGTAGAATTCACTATTTGGAAATAAGCTTATGGATGGATGCATTCTATATTGGACATTGAGAAGGTGCTTCTTGTGTCCCAACAATACCAGCCTCTCGAACAAACTTCTCCCGAATTCAGCGTTCTCAGAAATCTAACAATGGAAAAGATTCGAAAATGTTGAAAAAATAACTTCCTTTGACTTATAAATGTAAAAGGAAAAAAAAAAAAAAAAGGAAGATAAATTTCATTACCGTGCTCTTAACCATGGCAGGCAGTTGCCGCTCATCTCCTATGAGTACAGCACGGCGCAGACCAGGCAGTTGTAAAGGAATGGCAGATTCACATTCTTTAAGCTGAGCAGCTTCATCGATAACCAGTATTTCAAGTGGCTTCATTCCTTCGGTGTGCAATTTAGAGGAGCTTGAAGCAGTGCAGAAAATCAGATACGCATTCGCCAAACAAAAACTCTTGATCACATAATTATCTGTGATATTTGGAACAGAGACTGTTTCACCAAGCAATCGGAGTGTTTGAAGGAATTCTTTTCTGATCATTCTCAAATCAAGGAAGGGACTAACTCTGTTTTGCAGATCTTCATTTTCTTTGAAGGCTTCCTTTAGTCCTGTATTGGCAACAGTCACACTACGCAACAAAGTTGTGAAAGACTCGAGCAAACCAAGAGCTCTAATCATGCTTTTTACTACCTCTAATGGAAGGAATGAAGTTGGTAAATGGGTATACAGATTTTCAATACAAGACTTTAGTCTGTATCGAATGGAATTGAATCTATTGTTTACGAACTCCTCAAACGTCAATACCTCATTTAATTTTTTGCCCTCTTCTCGTTTCTTTTTCTTGTCTTTAGAGGGATCATCCTTGTCCTCATACTCTAATTGGTCTTCTTCCTCTGACACCACCTGTTTTTCTTTGTTCTTGTTTGCTTCTAAGGTTCGAAGAAAAAAATGTTTCTTAATTTTCTCGTCTTCAAAGATTTGATCATAAATTTCTGCCTCTTTTTTGCAACTGCTTTCTAGCTTCTCCTTGTCATCATCATCCTTATTGCTGCTGATTCCCCTTTTTATGTCTTCCAAGTATGAATGGTACTCCTTTTCAGCATTTTCAAGCAAACCTATCATTGATTTTAGACAATGAGTCCACCCAGACGATGGATTGAAACACTTTGCAAGAATGTTAGCACGATAATCAAGAAACACATCAATAAGATCAACGTGTTCATCAATTTTCACACGCTCCCCATTCCCAGATAAAACTATATCTCCAAGCCCGTACTTGCCATATTCCATCGAATCCGTAACCAACCTCAACAGCCTAGCTGCAACTTCCAACACTGCAATGTTGGTTGAAGTGCAAGTAAGTGTTCTGCATTTAAGCCTTAGGAGTGCAAATAACAATGAACCAACCGTCTTCGTCTTCCCTGTCCCAGGAGGCCCCCATATCAGTTTGACAGGATTTTGATGAGAGCAATCCTTTGCAGCAATGCAGCTTAAAACAGCAGCTTCTTGGGAGTCATTTAGATTAAAAGAGCGAATGGCATCCTGTGAAATGCATTTTTCTTCTTCGGACAAGCAACTGGTACAATTATCCCCTGTCTGTAAGAGCAAATGTGGCAAAGATAAGAAATGCAGACAAATATATATATATATATATTTTGCTTTGTAAATTGGTAAGAAATGAATCAAAATATCTTACAGAAAAATCAGGTTGCAGCACTCTCTCTATGATGTTCATGTTGCCTCCATTCAGCTCCGAGTTCAATGCTTTCCATATACGAATATTTGTTGTCATGTTTATCAGAAAAACAGCGAAGAGAGTTTCTCTCTTCGCATTATTTCGAATGCTTGGTCTAAACCAAATAGGCCTTGATGACAGTATTGGGAGTTTATCTGTATTTTTGTCCCTCCCCCCATGAACTAAAGCAATAAGATAAGATTTGTTCAAATCACCATGCCATTTCGGTCTTGCATCTGTGATGGCAATGAGATCTCCCACCTGAGGCTCATATGCCCCTGCATCTTTCCCATCATCTCTTGATCCTTTCAATGAAACATTGTAGAACAAGTCTTTGGGTAGCTTAAAATCTTTGGAGGATTCGACAGACAATATCCCACAGGTAGGAGCCCGAGACACTCCTTTCATGCACGACAACAAGTCGTCATGTGTTTCCTCAATAAGGGGGTTAATGAATGAATTCTTGTATTCTGTCGTTGATGAGAATGTCTTTGGGATCGGCTTTACCTGTCAAAGAAAATATTTAGTTTTAAGAATCCAATACTCGATGAGATAGGGAATCATCATTCCTACAAGGTATAGGTATGAGTAAAATACCCTTGTTAGTAACCCCTTTCTTTTTTTTTTTCCTTCTTTTTTTTTTTTTTTTTTGTGGGGGGGGGGGGGGGGGGGGGGGGGTTTGAAAGAAAGAGAGTAAAGAACAGCTACTTCAAATTCCCATTAAATACAATTCAGAAAGTTCAGGGGACTGTCTGGTTCTTGAGGCCAAAAATTCAGCAGAGTGAAAAAACCTCTCACTCCATTGATTTCATGGCTATTTTTCAAATGAATTTTTGGTAGATAGATCGCCTTGGTATCCTAACTGTATAAAGACGAGATGTATAAAAAACTTCAATCATATTCACTTGTATCAAACTTGTGAGTGTCAAGTTTAAGGGTTGCAAGACATTTCCTTCAACTGTCAATCATTTCCAAATCACTAAGCATTGTTGGCTTCCTCAATCAAATAGAAGAAACAGGATTTGGCTGAAGCCAAGTAGCCTTCCTCCATTTTTTTTTTTTTTTTTTTTTTTTTTTTTTTTTTTTTTTCTGAAGGCAACTAGTTTGATGCAGTGGAAAATTGATAATAGGTGAGACCAATGTCAATAGCCTAGGTTTCTAGAATCCACCAGAGTGATAAAACTCTTGAAGAGACTAAAGCAAGAAATTCATTAATAATCAACTGAATTGCCTTGAGGTTTACAACCCTGGTGTATAGAACTAAACCTAATTCTGGCATAGAAGGGGAGAATTTGCCAAAAATAGTAAAATTAAAAATATGGAAACCTAGAATAACAGCAGAATTGACATATACTTCTATAATGAAAATTAGAACCAGAATACATGTTTCCTAAAATGGCAAAATCGCAGTTTTAACTAGCTAAATGATGGAATTTCGAGTTGAGAGACGAATAATGAGACCACAAACTGATAGTCCCATTTAGTAGACCAATTAAACAAAAGATTTTCCTACTAAGAGGATTTTTAACCATCTTATTAGCACAAAATCAAAGCATTAATATTCTCAAATGTGTTTTTCACCATCTAAAAGGGACTAGTAATACGAAGGCTGGCTTTGGACATGGCAATATGTTAATGGTACTAAAACCTAAAGAAGTGTTGCATGTGTTGATGTAATGTGCTCTGTTTTTGTTGACTTTTCTAATTTTGCTTTAAGTTAAACTTGTCGTAATTAGCATTGTAACCTTCCTTAGTTATGTGGCCTATTTGTGTCCAAGGGTTGGGCCCTTATTGGATGCTTTGGATATATATATATAATTTTGTTTTAATACGGAGTACAAAAGATTTCCCTAGTCAGAGGATTTTTAACCAACTTATAACAACACCCGCAATGAGATTGTACCATGTGCATTGGTGGGTTATGGGGTACATTGGCCAATGCATGGAGTACAACCCCTAATGCATGATATAGATATAACTATATCAGCACATGCTGACTTAATCAAAACTATATATATATACTTGTACATGTGGTAAAAAGGATGAATGAAAAAAATCTAACGTCAAGAACACTCTTCTGCCTTCCTCTTCTCTTCCCTTATTTTGAAACAACTTTTTCAAATTTAATTTGAGTGATCATCTATATATGAGTTTTGTTGTTTGAACTAGGTGCATTAATTACCACAGTTCCCTATATTTGTTGTATATGATGGACTAACAATGAAAATGAATGCATAGAATGCCAAAATTACTAGTTACAAGTGTCTCTAGCTGACTTCAACTGAATAAAGTATATACGCAAGGAAACTGCTAATTCAAACAAACAAAAAAAAAAAAGAAAAAAAAAAGGAAAATTGGTTTCATCCACTCATTTTATTCATCGCGGATGTATCAATAACAAAATCCTAATTGACAAAAAAATAGCCCCCTTTTGTGTTGAAAAAGTGGATACATGCCACATCATCTAATGGATGAATCTCGTTACTTGAAATTCATTTGACTCAGCTCGTATGTAAAACGTGATGAGTTTACAGTACCCATCAGAACCTTAAGAAAAATAAATAAATATATATATATATATATATATAAATAGAGAGAGAGAGAGAGAGAGAGAGGTATGCAAACCTTGTCTTTGTAAAGATCTTTATTGAGTACATCCCTAATAGACCAAGAAAACACCATATCTATTAAACCTCTACCAATTGGTTCTGCCTTCTTCACAGAAGTCTTCTCAAATAACATCTCCATCTTTTCTCCTTCTCTGAATTATCAATTGCCCAAACTAGCTCCAATTACACTATCATCACACAACATACAAACATATATATATATATATACTTATTCTCAGAGAGAGAGACAGGGGAAGAGAGAGAGAATGTGTATGTGTACTAGAACTTAGCAATTAAGCAAGGAAATGGCCTGGGAAAAAACAAGATGCCCAACAGTGACACTAGTCAATGCCCATGATGAAAGCAAGAGATGTTCCCATTATCAAGGCTTTTTTCCTCGCGAGTGTCCAATGTATTGTGTGCGTGTGTGAATTTAAAGGTCACGAAAAGGAAACACCGTACGAATGCTCAAAGAAAGACAAAAAAGGATGGGTTGGAAGAGAGAAGGACGTTGACGCCAAGTCAATGAAGAAGGCAGGCCATGGTATAGTCGTTGAGGAAGTGCTGACGAGCAAGCTATGTAGCTTCCATTGCTTTGCATTTTCCGTGCGGCTATGGAACCATGCATTATTACTTCATATTCGCAATGCAGCTCCTAGAGAAACGGAAAAAAGTTGCCGACCCATATAAACAAAAAACAAAAACAAAAACCAAAAACCTACAATGAAAAGAACGTAGTTAGGAAGTCTTGTAACTTACAACACGTGATCTGCTTATAATACGATACGGACATGTTGAAACAATAAATTCTCAAAATTTAGGATATGACTCTAAGAGATTACGTCATAAAATTTAAGATATGACTCCAGAAGGATATCTCATAAATAAAATATACTCTTTATAATATATAATTTTATATATATATATATAGAAAGAGAGAGAGAGAGAGAGAAAGAGAGAGAGATGATTAGGCAAGTATATACTGATATGCTGATATAAGTTATATTAATACTTGCATTAGGGTTTGTACCTCATGTATTAGTAGGTTACAGGGTACTTTGTACCAATGTATGAATACAATCCTTAATGTATATATGGTATTGATATAACTTATATCAACACATGCTAACCTGATAAAGATTGTATGTATATATATATATATATATATATATATATTATATATATAGAACTAGATAATATCATATAACGTTACATCCATTATTCAAAATGTATTTTTTATGTTGTTTTTAGAAATTCTAGTAGAATTATTTATTTATATGATAGGGATAAAATGGTAAAAGAAGAAAAAAAAAAAGGTATTATAAAAAATAAAAAAAATAAAAAAAGATATCATGTTAAAGGTGAAGTGTTGTATTCAACACATGTCCATCACAGATACAACAAATTTAGGGAAGGGTTGATGTATGGTTCTTAGGTTGTAAGTAGTTGAGGTTTTATGGGTATTTCAAAACATAATTCTTTATTTTTAGTTTATTTTTCATTGTTGTCTTGTATTTTTGGCCAATACACTCCAAACAAAAGTTGCCGACCTGTTTAATGTTACTTGCAAGTGGTTTGATGGATATGCGATGTTAGGTTTCTCCCATTGTGACTGATGGTATGAACAGCTGCACCTTTTCAAATTCTAGGAAAGACCATTGAACACTCTTTAATTTTTCTGGTACAAGAAGGACGTACGTGCAGCTGCACCATTTAAGGTTCGTTTCAGAATTCAGACCTTACTCCAAATGTGAACATGCAGCTAGTCAGCTACGCGGTTTCAGATGCGGGCTTTCCATTTGATTTTCTTTCTTTCTCATTTGATTTTATTTTTATTTAAAACTTTGGGCCCCACCTCTTTCAACTCATTTTTCAAATATATATGTAAAAATATCAGGTATAGATCGTCCCGAACCGGATAACACGGCTGGGAGTCGCTGCACGCTGAAAGCCATGTGTGACAAAAATGTGTAGACATGCAAAACCCACGCAGCTCTCGCTTATACAATCTATCATGAATGGTCTGCAATCGATCATTCTCTTGTATATATATAATTTAATACTAGTATTGACATATATATATATATATATATAATCCATCATGAATGATTTGCACTCAATTATTCTCTTGTATATATATAATTTAATATTAATACTAGTATTAATATATATATATATATATATATATATATATATATATAAAACGGAGTATCGGCCCTCCTGTAGTAGTGCAATGCGTCGCTTTTTTCTTCTTCTTCTGTTATTTTTTTTTTTTTTTTTTTTTTTATTTTTGTAAATCACATGCATGCTCAACAGTAAAATAAAGCAACCCTTTTTCAAAGCAGTGCCACACGGCGCTTTTTTCTTCCCCTTTTCAAAACATTACCTTTTGATGATCATAATCCAACTTAATACCAATAAAGGATATAAGTTGTCAATTTGTTACAAATTAACAATATACGTGCGTAACATGACTACTAATTTCTTTTGTTTCATATTACATTGAAGATTAATTACTAAAACGTAATTTTCCTAAAAAGTTACTTCTAGTGATTTTTGAGGATACTGCTTTTTTGATGACTAGTTTCAATCTTAATACCAAACAAAAGTTATTCTCTATCAACTTGCTACAAATTAACTATATATGTGTTTCAAATGATTATTAAGTTTTTTGTTTTTTTTTTTGGGGGGGTATTAAGTTAGGAAGTGGTTATCAAAAAGTAATTTCTCCAACATTTTTTTGGTATTTACTACTCCTTTTCATGCAAGTAAATTGTCGTTTGGTATTCACTACATATCTCTTTGTTTTTATGTGGGAAAATCGAAAAACCCACACTATACAATGTTCAACCCAAACTTTGTAAACTACTATATTTATTCGTTTTTTTTTATACCTATTTATCTCCTTTCCCCAAAATTGAACTTATAAAATTATAAATAGTCATAATAAGAAGACAGATATAGGAAAAAATGATTTTAAAAAATAAAAACAACACGTCAGAATCTTCTCCAATCTGTTTTCAACCAAAAAAAAATTTTTTTAAAAAAAAAAAATATATATATATATATATATATATATATATATATAGAGGGCTGCTACACAAGATCAATATTTTGGTGCGAAAACGTCAAACGAGTGACATGTAGGTAACCTCAGTCAAACACCAAAGCAAATACCCCTCCTTTCGTTAGACACCAAAGCAATTAAATAGTCAGACACCAAACAAACTTTCGGTTAACAGCGGGCTTACGTTTCTCGGCCCACAAATCTTTTTCCATATATATATTATTTTAATCAAAATTCTTCAGATGATTTGTTACCTAAAATTGAAAAGAGGCGTTCTCTTATCTTCTTCTCATTCCCTCTTTGCTCCTCCCATTTTCTAAACTTTTCTCTCTCTAAACTTTTTTTTGATCTTTTTATGCTCTAATATCAAACAAATTTTCAGTACTTTTTCCCCTGATTTTTTACTCTCTATAAAACCCATTAAAAACCCTTATGGAAGGTCAATATTCATCGTTGTCATGCATTCTACAATCCACAACATTAAATTTCAAGACACTTTCGATAACTATACTTACTTTGCTACATACTGAAATGTCAAAACTATGATCGTGAGATGGGTTAAGCTCTAGGGAGTCTTAATATTTTTCTACCAAATACAATGTATTAGCTCTTTTCTTTTTTAACAAGCTTCTATTAAATTAATTGCTTTTCAAAGTAATTTTTCATTTTTGGAAGTATGATTACATTTTGTGTGATACATTATGCTAACAACGCACCAAATACTATTTTGATTTAACTACTTAATTTATTTTTATTTATATCTTCTAAATTTAATTGACATATTATATTAACAAATACATTTACTATTTTAGAGAATAAATATTTTATTAAAATTCTAATTTTCTAATAATATTATTTTTATAAATTGCACGGGTTTTGAATCTAGTATATATATATATACATCGTGACCCTCACCTTTTTTTTTTTCTTTTTTCTTTTTTCTTTTTTTGGTAACATGAATAAGAAATTCATTATAATATAATTTAATTATTCCTAAAACCCGAACTTATAACTTCTACTCGTATATGGAGGAAAAGTGCCACTAGGTTGCAAGGTTATTGACTAGTACGTCACTTCACCTGGTTTTTTTCTTTTTCTAAAATTTTGATTTTGACTTAAATTTTCTTCTTTTTTTTTCAACATTGGATCCTATTTTTTTTATTTTTTATTTTGAGTGGATCCCCCCTGCTCAGCTCACTCAAACATTTTAACTTTTCTCAACTATTTCGTAGGTTTAGGAATAGCTTCTACTTTTCTGTCTACATAATCTTTCTTATTCATTAGTTTAATTTTGAAACGATGAATCTCATCTGACTTCCTTTCCCTATTATTTTAATGAGTAAGCCTTGAAGACATCCCAAATATTTTTTTTTTTTTTTTTTTTTTATTTTGGGTAGGGCTCTCGGTCTAACAGTCAAAAGTCATTGATCAAGCACCCAAATAAACTTCGAGATGTGGGATCTTCTAATTTGCCTGCTGGCTTGTCCCACATCGGTGGAATTGGGTGTGTGTGTTTTGTTTATAAGCAGCGTTCCGCGCCCTTAAAAGTCGCCTAGGCTTTTAAGGTGTGGCATGTGTATAAGTCTTGTTTTAAAAACCCTCTTGCGTTCTAATATGCCTATTTTGCCCTCAAACTTGTTCACAAATTTACCATCTTAGTTCTTATCTCCTATAAGATCCATCCTTCCAACCTTTTCTTTCCATGTGAATTTCTGATGTAGGGTAAGAGTGAGATCAAAGTGTTTAGAGGTGGGTAAAGGATATTTCAAAGTTTTGCCAACAAATTTTCTAAATATGTATGAGTGTTAAAGATATAGAAAATCTTGTTTGGTGGAAACCATGATATGGTGGGAGCATATGTCTGCTTGTACAAGAATCAAGTTTCCTAATAGGGTAAGGCTGTTACGAGAGGTTCTGCATCAGTGAATTGATGAGTTCTTTCTTAATTTCAAGAGTTAATATATAAATTTCAAGTCAATGCCTATATTAATTATTGGACAGAGAACCCTTCAAAAGTCTTACATACAAAATTCATCATAAAATACTATGTAATTTGATCACACAAGCCGCTCAAACAAGGGCGGAACCAGGAATTTGATCACACAAGCCCTCTGTGTGCCTTTGCCCTTGTGCTCAAATGATACTTTATTTAATATATTAAAATTCTTCATCAACTTTGATTAGCTCATATAATCAAATCGCAAGTCATTTTATGATGAATTTTTGTATATAGAACCTTTGAAGAGTCCTTTATCCAATGATGAATGGTATAAGTTCTTACCTAAAAATTTGTACATTAACTCTTTAAATTGGGAAAAAGCTCATCAATTCATTGATGAGAAACCTCATAGCAGCCTTACCCCTTCATAATAATGTTTCCAATAGACATTATTAGTAATCCATAATGTGTTTCCTGTATATTTCCTCAATCATTATAAGCACTAAGCATTTCCTAATGGCGTCTAGCTTTTAGGCAGATATTTCCTAATGGGGTCTAGCTTTTGGGCTGATTAATTTGGGCTCAAGGCTAGGGAGCTTTAGCAGGTGTCTAAATTTGATTGGTTCTAGAAAGGTAATGTCAAAAGTGAGTAAAGACCTAGCTAGGCACCTAGATTTCAAAGGCATTTCCAGATTCTGCATGCCACCCAAACTCATTTTCAACAATTACCAATGAGCATGAGCTTCTTTAATCACCAGTCTTGGCCTTTCCCAATCCTTCACTTGGCAGTGTCAATTACCCAAAATGTGGTAGAGAGACAGAGGTATTTTAGCAAGAGGAATGCAAACCACTTGATGTGCATTTTTTCTTCGGATATGACCTGAGAACAATCCATTGGGGTCTAGGCAAGCATAGGAAATGGATATGAATCCCAATCCGAAGATTGGATTAATAGGTTCTTGGATTGGATTAATATGTAACCTAAACCCTAAATCCTCTATATATATAAAAGAAGAGAGAGGAAGTGCCCCCACTCAAAGCTCATATAAATCCAATCCAATTCATGCCCTAAGACACATAAATGCACATAAAAAAGGCTAGAGATCATATGAGTATGATAGGTTAGGGGTTTGAACCCTTCCCAATATACCAAAAAAATATTAAAAAATAGAGATCAAATTCTTACTGCGGATCACTCATGCGCACGAGTACGTCAGTGGAATTTATTTTCGAATTACAATGACCCACTCTAGCTTTGAGGCGTGCTATGTCGTTTCATGACCTTAAGCAATTTTTAAATTAATGGTTCAATGACCTTTGGCAATTTATTAATTGAATGGCGTGGATTGGTTTTAGTTGGATTAGCACTAAGAATCACACCAAGACCGTAAAAAGGGGAGTGCACTTTCTGCATAAAATCCAAATCAATTTGAACCCACCCAATCAATGCATTATTGACTTCCATGCTGGATGTTAACCAAACTATAATCCATTAGGCCGCCCCCACTGTCTGTTTAGTGAAAGCTTTATGTTCCACATTTGTGTATAATTCTATACAAATATAAAGCATATATATATTTTTGCTTTGTCGAAAGGCTAGTGATTGTAAGAACGTCTACTTCATCTGACTAGTCTCACCAATGGTTTTATGGTTCAATATGGGGCAAAGTTCCATTCTCCTTCAATTAGGGAACTCACGTGGCTTCCTTCTCTTACTAGAACCCACCCATTTTTCCAATGTTCCAAAGATTAACTTACTCTCTCCGAGTTGAGTTTTTTTTTTTTTTTTTTTTTTTTGAACACACAACTCATAATGAAAAAAACATATACAGATGACATCCAAATTTGTGAGTTTTGGGATAAAAATATCATTATGTTTTTTTTTGCATTTATACTTAGCAAAACCAATACAAGCCTCATTTTTTCGAATCAATGGGCTTGGAACCCTTTTATCTTCCCATCGATAACCCTTTCAAAATGGTTATACTAGCAAAAGCTAATACAATGCAAGCCCCTTTTTTCATTTTTCTTCTTCTTTTTTCTGGATAAAGTTGTGGTCTTAGATTAAAATGTCCCTTCCGTTATCTATTTCGACGCATAATTTTGTAGTGTAGAATGTGAAATTTTTTATTTATTTATTGAAAGACACTAGCACAATTGCCTTAGTCAATTAGTTTCTTGCCCTGTCCATAGTGTGAAAATGCCCGATGAGTTTATCACTGGGCGTGCGGAGGAGGGCAAAAACAACTCTGACAATTATACTTCTCGAGATCTATGCTCCCATATATATTTTAATCATATGGAAGAAATGAAGTGCTTCGAAAATATTTCAAGGATATAGTATGCTCAGCAGTGGTTTAAAATTAATTAATGGGAATAAAATAATTATGATTAACTATATCTCTTTCATTTTTCTTTCCAAGATTGAATCTATTCAGACACATAAAATGCCTCTTTTTCCCCAAAGTTGAAGCAATGTCCACACTCAAGCAAAGGTCTCATAAAGCTCCTCTCACCTTTTCCTTTTTAGCTTTTCATTTTTCTCATTATTCCTTCCTTTTTTTTTTAATTTCTCCATAAAATACTTATATTTCAAAAATATAAATGCAACTTTATATTAAAAATAGAGAAAAGTAATATGCGCCACCCACGTGTCACACTAATGCCATTAGTGCAACACGTGGACTATTTTCTTTTTCTTTTTCTTTTGATTTTGTTCAATTCAACCGAGTCACTTAGAAAGCCGGTGGACTCAGTAGTTGTACCATCCTTCCACGTTTCCAATTATTGAGTTCTCCATGGACCCTTATTCATTTTTTTTTCTTTTTTTCTATTAAAAAAAAAAAAGGAAAATTTATTTTTAATGGACCCACATTTAATTTTACATGATTCACCTAAGATTCCCACTCTAATATTATGTACCAATATAAGAGGGTTCTTTACTTTTAGAGATATTCCTTCTACAGGTAGCTTTAAATTGAGAAAAATATATGAAGTAGGCCTTCACGTAAATGTCTTGTATTATACCAAGAACAAAGAAAAACCATAGTTTTCCAATATAAATATAACCCAACAAGACCCACAACCATTCACATCTCTTCTTCTTCTTTCTGGCCATATAGCTTTCCTTTGGGCTCTTGGCTATCTATTGGCCGGATTATAGGAAGAAGATAGATCGATCGATGATGTCGTTTTCCAAGTTTCGAGGAAGATTCTTACAAGGTCAACTTTCATCCATGTTCAAAGGTTCGCTGTCTGGTAAAGGCATCGTCGTCTTTCGGCGATGATTAATGGCTCAGAGTCACATATATGGAAAAGGGTCAATCACATTTGAGGTTGGAGGAAGTATAATGTGACCTCTAGGCAAGTCTCATGCTTGGCTTAATTACATTTTATCCTTTCTTTCTCGTTCTCTCTTTTGCTTTGGTTGCCAAGAGGATGATGTATAATAAAATTTTGGAACCTTATAGGCCTTATAAGGTTCCAAAAATTTCTCTTCTTTCGCTACGACTTCTTGGCATCCAAACAATAAATTTTTTTTTTTCTTTTTATTTTGAAGTTTTTGTGTTCTTCAAATATCTATAAGAGATATATCGTTGTTGTAAAAGCTAGATGACCCTTTTTTTTTTCCTTTTCTATTTATTTATTTTTTTCAATTATGTTAATTTAGATTCATATCATTATTATCATGTACACATTACGAAAGGCTTAAACTCCCATCTCAGCATGGCTTTGATGAAGATGATATAAGATGATATATCACCTTTCACTACCTAATTACTTTATAGGAAGGGATGGTTAGTATATGCAAGAAGTTTCTTGGTAGGTAGCCAGACGGCGAATGCTAGAACATGTCAACTTTCATTCCAAGAAATCACAATTTGAAGCTTGTGATTTGGCCATGTTTTGGCCTTTTATATGAATTGTATGGCAATGATTTGGCCTTCTTTCATGATTGTTATGCCAGTCGCCCCCTAGGTGGAATGATACATAAAATGGAAATGATACAATATGGGAAACAGCTCCAAATGCCCACAACTTTGGCTAGCTTTTGCAAACAATGGATAAGGCCCTTTTATGGAGGAAGAATGATCTAGTGCAAATGTAGGTTGCATTAATTGGATAAAAAGATTGATTTTCAACCAATGAAACCTATGTGATCTAAGATGGATCAATTTGACTTAACCCTCCTTCAACACAAGGCATTCGCAATTAAATTCATGGAAATGACAATATTGTCACCGTCTCAGAATGGGGTCTTCGAATCACTTAAAATTCATAGAAATGGCGCGCATAACAATCATCAATAAGATTTATGAGCTGCAAGTATAAAAATCTAAAGATCTAAAGTCAAGAAAAGATTTTGGCAGGGTTTTTGCTGATCGATTTGAGTTTTTTTTTTTTTGGTCGAAACCTAGTGTATCCTCAAAGCTTTTAACCAATGAATTAATCACTATCGTGGTAGGAGGGCGAAAACCACTGGCCCGGATATTTTTTCCAAGGTGCTGGGGCTTAAACTCGGAATTTTCCACCTCCACTCTCAAATCAGCCACCTTGGGGCTGAGATGCCTTGCCTCTCGGCCAACCCCACGGGCCAACAGTTTAATAGAAGGTGCAATAATACCCTAATCATGCTAAAATGGAGTAGAATTGACTCCAAAGTCTCCAATTGAAATTGCAAGACTGCAGATAACTCCAGACCTATAGGTGCACAACTAGTACTATGCATGGACTCAAATAATCATCAAAGTACGCAGAAAAGACTCATAGTACTCATGGACAATAACATCTTTTTTTTTTTTTTTTTTTTTGATAAGACAATAACATATTTTTGCATGGATACCAAATTCATATATCTGGAAATGTTTGCTTAAAATGATTTTCTTTGTTATATGGTATTTTTTTTCTCTTTCCATCTCAAACGGGGTAGACTCTCTTCCACTCATTTTTCTATATATATATATATATATATGTATATATATATATATATATATATATGTATATATAGATCGATACAAGTGAAGTTGGCATGATCGATGACGGCTTGAACACAGGCCTCCCATGCCAATGAGGCTTTACCACCTAGACTGTTCTACTCTAAATTATTGCATGTATTTAATCTTATATCAATAGATTCAATACATATATCAATATATGGTTATAAACAAGGACAAATCACTTGGAATAAAACAGACCCATTTCCCTAGCTCCATGTGAATATGGAATCATTTATCTAACTTTAATTTATTTCTCCCATTGTAGAAATGCCAAATTAAATACAGTAAAGTAATTTTTGTAGCTTTCTGTATATTTTATGTGAATCTTTAGCTGTCATTTGCCATGCTTTAGGATAAGGATGACGATTCACTAAGTCCAACTTTAATCATCTCCCTGTCTTTTATTATTAAAATTTGTTCATATTTAACCTTTTGCATTGTGTCCAATTAGTGGAAGGTGACGAGCAATTTGAAAAAAGAAAAGAAAAATAAGTCGATCAAGAATTTTCTATTGGTTCATGACTCATCAACTACTCAGCGACAAGCTAAAATAATTACTCAAAAAAAGAAGGTGGAGTCGTTCAATGACCATATATATAAATGGAAGATTCAGAAAATACTTAAGGAAATATAATACCCGATATTTTCCAATATCAATTAGAGATTATGTTGCCATCCTTTTTAATAACCTCCACTTATGGGTTTGACCTAGTATCTTAGTTCGAGATTAATGGTCATGGATGTCATGGTGGATCAACTAATTGTCAAGATCGTACTAAAAATGTTATTGTATTCAACAATTTGGGATAGTGCAAGAGAGATTTGAATCCTTCTATATATATATATATATTGGTGTTTACCAATGAGCTCATTCCATTATTAATGGAGGCTGTTTTGTATTGGTCTATAAGCTATTCAACAATTAGGGTTGGTGCAAGAGACATGAATCCCATTCACCTGTACGGCACGGGCCTCTCTCTCTCTCTCTCTCTCTCTCTCTCTCTCTCTCTCTCCTATATTAAAAAACAATAGACACATACAATCCAATTTTCATACATATATGCTCATTGACCAATAAAAAAAATAAAAACTCCATGCGTATAGTGAAGTTTCATCACATCCTATGATCTCCCACACTCTTCCCCTCAAGATATACCATTTATTTTATAGTAAAATTTAACCCTAAACTACAGGTGATGGGACAACTTACCGTCCTAATCTTAAAAATGTATCATAATACTCATTGCAGTCAATAGAGTTGGGGATAAGAAGCATTTGCTTTTGCTTTATGATCGATCGTTTTCAGACACACTGGATCGCCTAATTATCAAGATCGTACGACTAAAATGTTATTGTATTCTACAACTTGGGATAGTGCAAGAGATATAAATCCTACTATGTGGGTCTCTACCAATGTGTTCATTCCATTGCTAATGGAGTCTATTTCGTATTGGTCCGGCATAGGCTATTTAACAATTAGGGATAGTGCAAGAAACATGAATCCCATTCACCTGTACGGAACCCTGCCCCTTCTCCCTCTCAACAATTTTATACCCATTCCACAATGTTATACCTTTAATTTATTGGGATACGAGGTTCAAATCCATGATCTCCTCATTACAAGAGAGGGGAGGGATACCATCAAGCTATGTGGCCGTCGGTCCAATATATTTACTTTTGTGTTACTTAAAAAAATATATATAGATTTTAATAAAGGGGGTAAAAATAAAATAAATAAATAAGAAAGGCTTTGTGTAATTAAATAAGTTGGCAAAAAATATTATTTTGTTCTGCATGTCCCAGCAAAAGCATAATCCTTGAAAAGGATGGTTGGTAGTCATACACCTTTTATGATTCTAGGTGCAAGGATGACCGACCTCTCTCTTGCTAATCACCATTTGCATGTTCTTTTCAAAGCTTCCTTAAAACTTCAGTAAAGCAACCATGTACCAATTAAAGCATGATATGATTCGACTCAAAAAAACTCTAGAGTTTCTCCTTGCCAACAAATTAAGATTTCTTAATGAGGGATTCTCCATCAAAGGAAAAGGCTAGATATACCCTCTATGCTCTACTTTATGCATTATATTCTTTACTAGGAAATAACTGGTTTAGAGGAAAAGAGTGGAAACCAAGGCACCTCTCACAAATTTGCCACCTAACAAATGCAACTGTTGACATTATTTAATCCAATCTTGTCTATTGTCTTGCGGTCTAATGGTACCTTTCCCTCCTATGTGAGGATAGGCTTTAGGTTTGACTCTTATGTTGACATAATGAATTTTGATCCATGGTAATGAAAAATAAAAAATTGTACATTCCTCATACTGGTCCAATGGTGCTCGATCAAGGCATGCGATGTGACAAAATTCCAAACAAATAGCAATATCTAGCGAAAAATTGGGATATTCATTACATTCTGCTGCACCTCAAACCTCAATCGAACCCCCTCATTATTATTATTATTTTTTTGCTATTGCAATTAATTAAGGGTTTGTTTGAACAACTCATAGTTTGTTTCATTGTGTTTCACATATATTTTTGTTGACAAAAGCGCTTTCAATGCATAGGAAGTGCTACTGCCAAAAGCGCTTTCAATGTACCTTTTATTGGTTTATATAGCCTTCCTCTTTTCTTTTTCTTTTTTTTTTTTTTTTTTTTTTAATGATCATCATCCTATACGGCTTTTGTTGCCACTTCGCAGCGTATATGCCCGAGTGAGTCATTCATTATTTTTTTTACTTTTTATTTTTTATTTTTATATGCGCTTTCATGGAAAAAATTATCTCCATTTAATAGATGATCCATTGAAATTTAAACTATTCGTATTATATGAGATCTATTAAAACATGTGAGATCCATACGATATAAACAGTTTTAATTTCAATGGATCATCCATTACAATAAGAGAATCCTTACTCGTTTTCCCTCGGCTTGGAAAAGAGTCCATCGACTCATTTGGAAGGCATTGCCAGTAGCATTCACATACGTGGATATCAACACCAGCTGCAACTCCACTGACAAAAAATGTAAATAAATAAATAAAATAAAAATTGGAGAAGTGGATAAACTACACATCCCCTCCTCAGACAGTCAGAAAGAGAAATAAAATAAAATAAAGGGAGGAGTGAAGAATTATACATTTTCTCCTCAGCCAGTCCTCGAAGAGCCTCTCCAATCATCAATCGAACACTAATTTGGTGAACCTGTATCACCGCTCCAATTCTCGTACTGTTGTTTTTTTTTTTTTTTTTTTTTTTTTTTTTTTTTTTTCGACTACCAATTTATTGAAATTCTACTCTGATCATTTTTCATCCGATTTGCATCAAAACTGTTGAGACACTGCATTCCACCCAGAGCTTTGATAGGATATAAATGAACTAACAGGGACACAATAATAAAATCATCATATATAGTGACTAAAGCCTGCAGAAATATAAAATTGAAGCTAAAAGTGGGCAATGAAAAGTTGAAGCTAGAAGAAGATATGGTCACATAAATCACTGAGATGAGAGGTATTTTAGTGATTGAGACCCAAGAAACCTTGCAGAGTTGGTAGATTGTTAAAATGCCAGAAACATGAACTTTCAGGAAACAGGGAGAGATGATGTTTTGATCAACACAAGGCTGCACTTTGATAGTCTATGTGCATACAAATGTTATCAAGATTTGAGTGAAGAATATGAGAATTGCCTATCATCAACACAAACCTAGACATCTAACACTGAGTACTTCTGTGGAGCAAAAATCTCAAACATTCATGTATTTCATCTTTTCATTAATGAGACGTTCAAAAGACTCCTAGTTTCTAATATAACATTACAACAAAACCTCTTGGAAAATGGCATTTCTAAACTAGCACATGTTCAGCAATATTTTACAAATAAATCGAAGGGCAATATATTTTAAATAAATTACAATCAGAAGAAAAAACCACTGCTCATATCTCATGTTATCCATTTTAAGCCATCCATCAACATATGAAACAAATGTTCCTAGTTCGAGTTGTGTCTCGGTCTTCAAGGCCTCTCAAAAATGATCTAATTGCGAGGTGCTCTGAAGCATATGTCATAAAAGATGCCAAAACTATGCCTCCCACAACCATCAAACCTAACCTGCAAAAATTAAAAAGAGGAAAAAAAAAAAGGCATAAGTATGTTTATCCATGTATATCACAAATATGGAACTCCAAAATTTCCACATATTCATTGTAATGCCCCATAAAACAAAGTACAAAATCATACGTAACCAGAGAAATCAACTTTCCTAGCTGGCTAACCACTAAGGATGCCATACTTCCAAGAAATAGTACATAATTGAAGTGCCTCCCAAAGGCCAAGTAGAAAGAAGGGTAAAAACCAATGAAAAAGATTCAGTTTTTAATACTCAATAAAAAATAAATTTAAATATATATTTTTATTTAAAATATAACAACAACAACAACAACAAAAAAAAAAAAAAAAAAAAAAAAAAAAAAAAAAAAAAAAGAACACTACTATAAGGAGGAGGGGCAAGAGAATGAAATACAAACAGTAAAACTAAATATATGATTAAAAATATCACGTCGTTGATATAGTCAATGAAGAGTTCTCATAGGAGTGTTATTGTGTGAGGAGTTAATTACGTCATTCAGTTTTTGAAATTAATTTTGGTAGGGCTTCTCAAGGTAATCCAGGGTTGGCAGCTATTGGAGATTAGTCAAGGTCCACAAAGGCTCTTTCATTGTGGGATTTGCAGTTGATATTGGTTTAACTACCAGTATCATTACAAAACTAAAACAATCATGTGTATAGCCTGTTCAATTTCCAAAACTTTGGTTAACAGCATTTAATGAAAGGGGTATTAGTGCTGCCACCACAAAAAATGGCACAGGGTACCCATTGTCCAGTTTTAGTTTAGGGAAAATTAGGAATTTCAGGATACCCTTCAGGGGGTATAATGTAGTTTTTCCAAAACAAAAAATAAAATTAAAAAAAAAATAATAATCAGCCATCTTTATGTAGCAGAATGCTTGGGAACCAAGAAAGACTAGTTCACAAGGTAAGTTGAGTCAAAAGGATATGGCAAAGAACTACGGAGAAATGAACACAAAAATCCATTGAGTAGAGCCAATATTGTATTTTGCTATTGCATATTGACTAAGTAAAACAAATGTATTGAAAGAAAGAATGTTCAGGTAATATAACAAGTTGAACCCAGCAATAACTAATTCAATAAACATGAAACAGCAGCATAGAGTAGAAGTCTAAATCCAAGAAAAATTTCTGTAAACATGAAATGGCATGTCGTCCTCCTATAAGAACATTTGTTCAAGAGATCAGCACAACAATTGATTCTTATACGTCTCACAGGTAAGGTGACTGGTAAATTTGCTTTGAAAGACCAAAGACATAATTTATCATATTATCACAACATTCAACCACATTGCAGTGCAACTGAGGGCAATTCAAGAGATAGTCCCTGATGGATGGTAGGACATATCCGAATTTGTCAAATTGGTAGTTCAATATCACCTCTAAATAATATCTGTTTTAACTGCTGCTAATGAAATCATGATCGCAATCATAAAATGAAATAATAAATAGTGCAAGCAGTACCCTGGATACCTCAAATTTTTCAAATGAGGGAGTCCCGGACAAAAGTTCAAGAGAGAGACAGAGAGAGAGAAGTTTAGTTAGGCAGATTACCTCAGAAACAGAGCAGTGACACCGAATACACATGGTAAAGAAGGGGCAGCAACAGCCAGAAATACCATTCCCAACCCATAATACCAGGTGGCAACATCACAAGATGACGCCTGCCGCTGATGACCTGCAACATGTACAAGAACCATTAACAAACAAACAAAAATTAAGAAAATTAATCAGCGCATTTCAAGTCTGATCCTACACATAATGTGTGTTAATATAATAGGAGTCAACAAACCTTTTCCAGAATCATAATCAGATGATTCAAGACGAGAGGAAAAGGATCCTGCCTGAGTTGCCGTCATCTTTCCCCACTGATAAATCAAGTGGAGATAACCTCCAAATAACAGAATAAAGAATGTGAATGTCCACTCATACATGAGTAGCAAACCAGTCCATGGCATCACTTGCCGAGGGACAATTGCAAGAGCAAGTGCAAGGGACACCACAGCAGCCATAAAACAGAAGAAAACAGAAGCTCCACCTAAATAATTAGGCACCTTGGACTGCGCACCATTAGAGAACTGTTTAACATCAAAACAAAGAATTTTAACAAAAACTAAAATTTAATCTTTACACAACTAAAGAGAGAAAAGTATGGACACCCATCTGCACATGACAAAGAACATCATGAGTAGCTCCACGGATATGCTTAGTGGTAGCAAAAGGCAGATGGGCATGAGTCAATGTGGCAAAATTTGTTATGTTTAAAGAACAAAACCTTCACATAGTTATCCATAATCTATTTACTTGAATGGGACAGAAACATAACCTGTTGGTTGGAATTAATGGTAGATGATGAAGAAACACCAGAATAAGCCAATGCACCATTAGATCTAAATCTGTAGTAAAGGTGTCTAATATGATCGCACAACGAGCTTCTACAAGATGAGCCAAAGAACTCCCTTGCCTGTACCAAAATCAAAAATGATTTCAGACAAATAAAATTATTTATTTGCTTAGTGCTTGAGGAATAAGATTATTCTGACAGTACTGACCCGAAGAAACAACTGATAGTTACAAATAAGTACAGCAATAAATGGTAGCAGAAAAAGAAAGTTGACTAGAAGATCATCATTAGGATTTCTTCCCCCTCCAGTCCCCGGAAGGGAGTCCACAAGCTGTTCCCTAACATTCTGCAACGTGAGCAAACATAAAAGTCATATAATTGTATGTGAATTCAGCAACTGAACCTTCCTCCACTGCATAGAACAAAAAATATATATTTTATCATAACCCAGACAATACAACCTCCTCTCCTCCCCCACCCACACATACAGATGCATGTCAATACGGAAGGACATGGATCCTCACTTAGCAACAACCCCACCTCCAGCTCCCCTCCACCTCCACCTCCACCTCCACCTCCAGCCTCCACCACCCCACCCCTATTCTCACTAAAAAGAGGGATTCCGTGGACAGATCAAAAAACCATAAAATTGCTAACAAAATAACAAAAAAAAAAAAGTGAAAAAAAATACCTGCCAGACATCAACAGGTTTCAAAAGCCAAGATGTCCACCAGTCCCAGGGTTTAAGGGGTCCAAGTGTATAATGAATAACACAAAGTTCAGTCTCATTTACCATCCACTGCATAGATAATGCATAAAATAAAAAATAAGATTAGAAGTTTCTATTGACAAGTTAAATGCAAATCAAATACTTGGTCAAAGCTCAATCTCTTTACACTAAGGAGTCTGCTCGATTTATTGCAACCCCATCAAACATAAATAAAGAAAGAAAAAGTAGCACAGATCTTCATAAAACAAATTTTGAAAAATCCATCTCCAACCATAAACAGAGGTCAAATGTTTTATGAACATTTGAAATGAACTTCTGTGGCGTTCAGTACGGTGAAAAGCAAAGCATCACTCATCAGGGGGAGGGGGGACCTGCATCTGGAACTCCTTCATTTAATGGTGAGGAATGGAGCTCTGAATACATGACCACAAATAGTCACAATGTCTACGAGGCCTAATTATTTGATAAGGATCCGACACGTGACATCTTAGCTTGGTGACACATGGAACCTAAGGCAAACTATCTTTTCTTTCCATCCCAACGTTTAATGCCTACCCGGGCTAGTGGGAAGCCTAACTATGGCTTGGTGCTGGCCAGGACTTTAAACCAAGCCACACCAGCACATTCTTTTGGGATCATTTCAAAGTTATTGGATTGGTCGATGGAGCAAGGGCTAACAAAGCTAGTTGAGTGGCTTGTTCCATGATCAGGGTAGCTCGCCCTCTGCTTTAGTCACCACAAGGGAAATAAATTCCATATTATCCATCAGATCAAGGCCAAACCCTATGCAGGCTGATTAAACGGGTTCACAAACTCTGCAATTATTAAAGCCTGTAGGCACTGTGAATGGGCTCACTCATGGGCCCAGTAGCTATAAAGCCTGCAAAAGCACCATGAGTAGAAAGGGCTCCAATTAGCTTGATGATTCAACCAATAAAATTCTGCCACACAAGCCTGAAAGACCATCCATGATTCCTCTACAAGGATTGAAAAGTTTGAAATTTACAAGTACCAACAGCATTTAATCTCTCTGGATCCTCTCTTCCTACTGCACTTTAAGGTTCTCCCTCAGTTGCTTTACTCACCCCTTGGCGCCACCCTCTTACTAGTTACTATCTCATCAACTTGGATATCATCAAATCAGATCAAACGCCTCACCATCCCACAAGAACCTAGCTATAAACACATAATAGTCTACACCAACAAGATAATAATAAAAATAATTTAATTTAAAATTCATGCATGTGTATAGGTCTTATTTTCTGAGTATATGCATCAATGATAGGGGGAAATAAGAAATTGTTGAATAAGTATAGGACACTGCTAGTTGCATTCCACTCTTACCTGTCCAGTCTTCCATCCATATATGTATAAAGATTCTTATAGTCACTGTGAGCACAGGAAGCTAATAGTAAAGCGTCAATGGTGGCACCACCATTATAGTAATGCTCGTCTTTTTCTAATATCTACAATGATGAAAATTTCCTAGAAGATACCAACTCTCACAATATACAGGAATGGCAGTTTCCATCTAAGGAGAGAAGAAAACTTTAAAAGCAGAAAAAATTATCATTTTTTTTCCTAAAAAATTCAATAATAACATGTATTACTTTTTCAACTCTTCTCATTTAAAAATATAATTCAAAGATAAAATAAAAAAATAAATGTTTATTTGCACATATTTTAATGTTCATTCATTACCCTTTTTCTAAATCTAAGCAGGTTTCAAATGCTAGATCTCTTCTTTAAGTGATTATGAAATAAACCGTAAAAGGAAATGTAAACACAGATATGTTCAAAAGGCAAGCTTAAAGAGCAAGAATTTGTCATCATACTTTTTAACATTGTACTGCACCTGGTACTAAGCTTTACCCATGGGGCAAAGGTGCCAGAAAATAGAATTTTAAAAGATGGTGGCAGTAAAAAATTTTAAAAATTAGCAACATCTGTACCTTATTAGCGAGCATGTAAAGACCAACATCTGCATTATATAGAGTTGAGAGTCGTTCCATTTCAGGAACTGGTCTAGAATTCATCACATCCGGTGATAAATTTGGCTCAAAAACATGTGCATTGGCAAATCCACTGTAATATGAATTCAGAAACCCCTGATCTCCTGTAAGCATAATATAAAGTTAGAGAGAGAGAGAGAGAGAGAGCTATGGAGAAATTCAGATCAATAGTAATAGATACTAGATAGCTAGCTTTCATGATGTAGGCAACATGACCAGAGGCTAATAGTTAAAAGCAGAAAACATGACACTTTGGGAAAATTGGTGATGGTTGAGTGATTCAATTGATGCCCTCCTGCTCCAGTTGGATTCATAAACACTCCCATTTCAGCACTCTTTGGCATGCAGCACTTAAGGTATTATTGACGCCTATGTTGGAGTTCATCTATTTCTTTCTTGAGGTTGACATGTCTAACATCAAATCCATTAAGCATTGTGGCTAAATTGGATTGAACCAGATCTCTTTTCCAAGAAATTAAATCATCTTAGAAGCCTCATGTTTCCTAGATACACGGGTTTTAGAAGTAACTATCGAACTTCATTCCAATAATATATTGATTATTTCATAATGGAAGGACCAGTCTTCTTGACATCATAAACATAGTGATCTTAAGTGACAATAAAAAATTTAAGAGAACAATCCTAATAATGTTGAGAAGAAATTAAAATTCAAAGTTGATAAATAACATAAAGGCAGTGGAAAACATGTTAATAAATAATGGGAAAAAAAAGGGGAAAAAAAAAAAAAGCCCTCTCTACCTCCAGTGTAAGACGGCAAGGTGTTTACTTTGCTCATCATGTCATTGAAAACCGTTTCAGATGGTTCTACTACCATGACTCCTGAATTCAGCCTCTCAGAATGCTTCAAGTTAGCACAGAATTTTCCACACTTAAAGAGATCTTCAATACTTTTGACCACAATCGTATCTGCATCAAGATATACAACTGCAAAAGAGAACAATAATTCCCAGATATCGGTCAACACTATCCACTAAAAACATATTCCACTCTAATAACTAAGGCTAGAGCGCGGAACCCAGCCCATTTTAGGTTTCACATAACGGACATGCTTTTGCAAGATGACTAAACACCACAGAGTGATGGCACTTGTGAGGCTTCCATGTATACTCCACTCCAACTGTAATTACCTCTCCATCTTAATAGCTTTACTTTGAGTTTTTATTTTCAGGAAATCAAAAACAGAAAACATAAAGGTGTGTCTGCCTAAGGTTTCAATAACAGTTTTTCATTGAAAAAACTAAAAATATGAAAAATGACGTAGAAGCTGTTTTTTTTCTTTTTTTTAACTTTTTAAATCCCAAAAATGTTTCCACAAACTTCATTTCAAATATTGTAAAAGAAAAAACAAAACACCAAAAAAATGCCAATCTGTCAAACTTTTTTTTTTTTTTTTCAATTTCCAAAATATTAATAATCCAATTTCAATCAAGATTACAAACTATTTTTTCACCAAAGAGAGAGGGGGGGGGGGAGGAGAACAAATATAAAGTTTAACGAGATATTGTTAACCCCAAAGTGAATCAAAGACACATAATTGATTTCCCACACTTCATGATAAAATCCCACAAACAAAGGACCTAATATTTATTGACTTTTTTAATTTCTTTACCTCATTTGTACTAAGCAACTAAACATGGTATCAAGAAGAGCCAATTACCTTTCTTGTACTTAGTCATGTTAAAAATTTTCAGCTTTGTGTAAACGCCCCAGAACCGTTTTGGACGTACTTGATTAGGGTTAGCCAATAAACTAATCATCTCCACTTTCCAACCATCAGCCTGCGTATATAATTATATATACAACATAGAAAGACAAATGAATTAGCTTAGAACTGAGCAATAAGTTAAAAGTAACCAAAGATACTAATTTCTTTAGTAATGCCCCGATTAATAGCTGAGAAACAGTAGGAAAGGAAAAGAAAAGAAAAGAAAATACCCCTGTGTTATGTTGCCAAAAAAAAAAAAATGGAGGGAAAAACAATCTAGCCAAATAGTTGCACTAGCAGTAGTCTCGGTTGGGTAGAGGATTTTCCTTTTCAAGGCTCTCAAAGAATGAAAAAAAAAAAAAAAATCTAAATTCAAAACTTCAATTTCTTTTCTTTTCCAACATTTTCTCACTGACCTGACAGGAAATAAATTTATAAATCATAGACTTTTCTTTTTCTACAACTTTTTCTTATTTTCTTCTATAATTGTAATTTTTCTATTTTCCATTTGTTCATATGAACTATTCCAAAGTATTAGAAGAAGAAAAGGTGTCTTATTAAAAGATTTATAGCCTCTCTTGGTTGAAGTCACTGCGCATTGAAGTATTGCCACCATCATTGTTTAAAACCATCACCGCTACCAGCATTGCCATTATCTCTTATTACTTGGTTTCTTTATTATATATATTTTATATAAAAATGTGTTTGTTTTGTGACCCAAGTTTGTTGTGACCAAATTTTGTGGCATAGCACATGATAGCCCAGTTTGCATCAAGTTTATTAAGACTTGATTAGTTGTGTGAGGACACATGATGTCTTCTTGTGTGGAGGCATGTGATGCTGTCTACTTAACTTGTAGGCATGTGATGCCTACACTATTGGAGTTGTTTCTCTATTTTGTGTAAGCGGGAGATGTTTAAAAGTAATCAAAGTCTGGAGAGTAGGAGAGCATCAAACTTTATAACCATTGATCGTTGAACGTATGGCAAATTGATTGTGGTTGTCACCCCATCAATTTGAGGGGGGAAGTGTTGAAGATTAAGATTGTGAGTGATTTTACAGGAGTATGGTGTATTATGCTACACCATATCATTAGCTATGATTTGGTTAGTCTTAATAACTTAGGATTTTTAGTGATGTGGGCCATTCTATGTACATATGCTGTCCAGCAACTTACTTTTGTTTGTATCTTGTATTTAGTAGCACTAAGATGTAATCAATAGCTGATATAATAAGTTACGTAGTAAATTAAGTCAGTTAGAGGGGTAGTTTATTCTTTTCCAGCATTTGATTCTATATCTATGGGCGCCGTTAGAGTTAGTTGGAGTTTAGTTTTCAGATTGTAACTACTTGATAAAAGAAGATTCTTCTGTAATTGATAACAGAAGATTCTTCTGTAATAGAGCTTTCGAGCTCTTTTCCTCACTAGAATCAAAGTACTCTTGTCATTTTCCTTCACCTTTTCTCATTTTCCATCACTCTATTGGTGATTTTCTTGTGACATTCACATCATCTAGATTTTGGTTTGGGCCCTCCATCTAATAGCTTAAGCTTTTAGGTTGGAAACTTAACATTTCCAAAAAGATTATCCAAACCTTCAGCCCAACTAAAACCATTGGACATGCATAAGGCCACCATCACTCCACATTAATTAACACCTAAAATAACCCCACCACAATGGGGAGTGGGAAGTCGAACACAAAACTTTCCCCTTCTTGAGGCATTAGACCTAGGAACCACTAGACCACCCTTGGGGTTAACTAATTGTTTTACTTGAGCCAAAGGGTTGTTTGGGAATCTACATAAGCAGAATTTCCAGCTACAAGGTTAGGCCAAATGTTCGAGCTTAATATTCGGTAAGTGCACTCAAGTTAGATATCTAGTTTTTAGTAATTATAATTTGAAGGCCAGAAGCAGGTTAACATTGTTCCAAGGGGGTCACTGGTTTACATGAAACGCAGATAAGAATTTTGAAAAACCATAAAGTCGAAGACTTCCCCTGTGTGAGAAAGAAGCCTGCTCTCAACAGCTTCTCTCTCCTCACCGGAGCAAAAGCTACAAAACTCAACCCTAGAGAGTTCCCTACAATTCTACATCCCTACATCTCCTCCGTAGCTCTCAGACCTAAGGAGCATTTTCTCTGCATCCACTCCACAACTCTAAAGCCTCTCTTACATGAATGGAGAAGGTTCGACCAGTGATCAATTTTGGAAATTTCATCAAGAATTTTTTTGAGTTGTTAATTTTGTTTCAACCAGACTACATACAAATTTGGACCAGTTCAGTTTAAAACTAGTTTTGATACGAACTAGTAATCTTACTTGGTTTTAAACCTTCACAAACAGGGCCTGAGTTCTTTTGGTAGTTTAGAAACCAAATCCAATACCAGCATACTTCTCTTCTCTTTTCCTCACTTTTTCTCAGAAAATAAACAGAGCTAAAAATGAAGCGTTATTTTCCACTATTGAGTTGAATCCCCTTTTTTTTTTTTTTTGTTTTGGCAAACGAATACAAAATAAAACATATAATTCAAAATTCTCTTCTTTCATCTTCTCAGGAACCAAAAAAAGGGTAATAAAGAATATACCTTGAGAAGCTTCTTAGCATAATCGGAGACGCCATCGGAGACAAGAACCACCATTTCCTTGGTGGATCCAGTGTCCCGAATCGACTTCCCGAGAACTCGAACGCCGAGCAGGAATTCATCGCCGTACAGAAGGGTCACGTAAGCCTCCTCCGAGGGCTGAGATACCGAGGAAGCTCGAGTTGAAAGAGCAAATAGAATCAAAAACAACGGAATTAACCAAGAACCCGTATTCAAAAGAGTCGAGGATTTCATCCTAATCCTATAAATTCGAATTCTCTCGAGAAAATCCCCAAATTTTCTCGAGAAAAAAGTGGAATTTGAACGAAAAACTTTGATGATGGAGGGGTCTTTTTATATTACTATTATTTTGAAAAATAGTCGAAGGATTGCAAGAGAAGACACGGGATTGAAGGGTTGAAAGGTTTTTGATTCGCTTTGAATCTTCTTCGTATTCAATTGACTCTCGCCCTTTATCTCTCTTCTCTGTTGAAGTCGCTTGGAAGCATAGTTTGAAAAATATAAGTGGGGTTCGGCTCCCATGGAGTGAATTCCACTGATAGTTTTATGTGACCAATGATATTTTTCCATGTCAGGTAGGAAGACATGGGAACAACATTTTGTAGTTATCAAATAATTCACTGTTGAATCCACCAAGATAGCTCAGATAGTCAAGAATCACGCCTCGTGGATCGAATGTCTCACAATCAAATCTTGGCATCCTAATGAATTAAAAGGGTTAGTGGGTAATCTCGTACATCTTTGATGATTAGAGCAGATTGGATAAATATGTTAGTTAGATAAACTCTCGATCTCATATAGATTTTCTCATTCCCCTCACGATTAATAGAAAAGTTTTTGGATTCAACTCTCACAATTTTTCCTTAGGCCACCTTTATGGACTTTGTTTGTCTCGTACTTTGTAATTGCCTAATGCATGTGAGATTGGGGACTGGATGTTTACATATGCCCAAAAAATTAGCCAGGTCTGTAAACCACTCAAAAACTCCTACTACTAAAAAAAAAAATGCCACACTTGAATGGGAAGTGCATGGTATCATCAGAATTGGAGGTGATTTGCTCGGGTGTCCAGATGCTGAGATGAGAAAATTGGAATCAATTCCAAGAATGCACTTAATTAATACCATTTTAAACTTGTAGAGATTGGAAAATTAATAATGAATGGACAAATGGCTGGTAATGCCAGCTTGTGCATTCCTTCCCATATAGATTAGAAAACAATTCCTCAAATCCTCAATATGCCAAACGCTTTTATATCTGTTACCACACTATAAACAAGAATCATAATGAAACCTCCGTACGTAAAAGCATTTCCAGAAGGAGGAATTATAGATTGGTCTGGCTACAGGTAAATAATTACACATTAATTTAAATGACTACTAACTTCATAGTAAATGACAACTAACTTAACTATGAATGACCACTACCTGTAATTATTTTCCAATTGTGGGACTAATCTGTAATTGCCCCCAGAAAAGCATTCCCACTTTTGATCCTTGTTGTGCCTAGCTTTGCAAAAAGTATTTTGGTTTCCAACAAATTTGTATGACTTTATGAGTAAACATCTGTTAAAATTAAGCTTGTTGATTATGTGCAAACCATCACACAGTCTGTTTAGGGGAGCTTTGTGCAAATAATTCTATTTTACTTGTTGGAAAGGCAAGTAATTGATCAAAAAGATGAATTCATCTGACTAGTCTCACCAATAGCTGTACAGTTCAATGGGAAAAGTTGATTCCATTCCTCTGTATGACTAATAGTTTTTAAATTTTTAATTTTGGTTTTTAATTGAGGGCCACCCATTTATTTTGTGCTAAAACCTTTCAATGATTTAGTTGCTCAAAATTTTGCCTAGTCGAGAAACACGAGGTTCTTTCATAATGAATTGACATTAAAACCCATCCCCATAAATGTCACAAGTGCATTTATGAGATTAGAGGAACAATGATGGTCATATTCTTTTGAAATTAACAGGAGACGGGTTTAGACTTTAAGCGTTTGAGAGATGAAGTTCGGAAAAATAGATATAGATGAAATAAAATTGAAAACCAAATTTTTTATCATGTTACATGGAGGGGGTAGATGAGATTGTTAGTGATCATTGAATATTCTTTTGAGGTAGGCTTTTATATATACTTGAGAAATATCAGATCTAGGGAATTCTCATTAGGAGTAGGCAGGGTGAACTAATTGATTTGTTGAGTGTTGGATTATACAAGCTGCTCATCCTTGGAGAGTAAGACAAGTTGTTATAACATTTTTTTTTTCAAATTGTTTTCTTCATTTCTTTGTTGTAGAGTTATTCATGTGTGCCAAGAGATGAACTCTGTAGCTGATTCTTTTGGTAGTTTCTGTAATGGGATAGGGAAAATGGTAATTGTTCTGCCTCCTTAGTCCTCTGAGGAGGCTATGAGGTTGGTAGAGGAAGTTGTGAAAGAATGTACATTTCACAGATAATTTTTGTTGAATAAAATTTTCTTTTATTCACCCAAAATAAAATAAAATCGGAATGCTTAGTGATCATAAATGTTTAATTCTCCCAATATTAATTTAACCAAAGGTTGTCATGGTGTGCTTCTCAGCTCCTTCAACCCTGTTGTAATGTCCCGAAAATCACCCTTGGTTTAGTTCTTTTCAAGCAATATAGTACTCTTTTTTTCTATGATCCTGTAACCTCTGTTGTATTTTAAGTATAAAATAAGTATTTCAAAAATCCAAAGGTTTTCTTAAAGGAGTTTTTTACTTGAGTGTGATAACACCTTATCCCACATTAGAAAAGTGAAAGAGTTTTAGTGGGCTTATATAATATCCCACTTATTGTATATGGTATCATGCGGTGGGATGTAGGGAGTTCCCATGTGCGCATAAAACAGAACCCAATCGAGTGATTTGCAGGGGGTCCAAAAATTGACTTAGTCGGATGCGCAGGGGGGTGCAAATCTTGAATATTTGGCTTCGCATGTGCGGTCGCATATCATGACTGTTGGGATTGATTTAATGTGTTCTTTTTTCTAAAGCTTAATATACCAGTTTTGACTCAGCAGAAAAACACACAACATAAAAGTCTTAAGGACAATGCCTTGTACACGCCTCAACCGACATTATTTATATTTCTGCAATTATTGTATTAGTTTTATCTTATAGAGTAGCATCTCCACATGCATTGGCTCGTGCTGCCATGCTGGATTGCTCGGTAACCAATCGACTGCATCTGTTTGTGATAACTCAATTGAGTTACAAACTTAGGAATCCAGTTTATTGAGTATTGTCCATTCATTTGTGGACTCATTGAGCTCCTAGTAGACCCCATATTCACCTTTTGAAAGAAAAAAAAAATTTGCTGAATGGACCCCCCATTTACATGGTGCACCTCAGGTTCCCACTCTACTTTAGGAGGTTCTTTACTTCAGAGATACTCCCTCTAACGATATAAAACAAACATGTTAAGTAGGCCATCATGTACATGTCCAGCATTGTATTTTACCTTACTCCTTACTTTATCTGTCTGTCATACCAAGAACTAAAAAGTTCACACCCCAATATAAATACAACCACCAACTCCCAAAATTTTTACACCATATTCTTCTTCTCCTTCTGTCAAAGAATTTCCTATAGGGTTTTGTTGTCCTTCGAATTCGAGCAAGAAGATCATGTCGGTTTCAAAGTGCAGGGGAAGATTTGGAGGCCATCTTTCAACCAGGTTCAAATGTCCACCTATGGCTCAGAATCATGTGAAAAAGAAGCAACCACAAGAGAAGGGGTGAGATGAAGACATGGAACCTGTAGGCAAGTCGGATGCTTGGCTTTATGTTTTATGCTTTGTTTCGTTCCTTCTTTTTTTTTTTCTTGCTCTGTTTGGTTGCCAAGAAAATGGGGGGCAAGTAAAATAAAACTTAGAATCTTGACCCAGGTTGTAAGATTTTAAAATTTCCTTCTTTTGTCATCTCTTTAGCAACCAAACAGATTTTTTCTTCAGTAATTTTCTTTGAGCTCTTGGTGTTGTATAACTCTGTTGGAGAGAACTTATCTTTATCTTTAAAACAAGGACTAGTTCCTTTATTTTCTGTTCATTTAGTTTCAAGAGTGACTACTAGCTTGTTTTCAAGTTATAAATTCATCAAACTCTCAACCAAGCATGGGATTTATCGAATTGCCTTTGCTGCATTCAATTCATATCATTTGTTATTCTTATGGTGGCCCAAAAAGATACTAAACTTGTATTAGGAAGCAAGGTGGAATCTTGGTCCCCCACCCTCCCCACTTCCCTCTTTGTTTTCACAGATAGATCCTTGATATGTGGAAAAGCACATGCTTTCACTTTGGCTATGGTAAACTACTAAGGCCATGTTTGTTTGGTTGGAATGGAATGGATGGAATGGAATCCCATTCCAATTCATTCCAAACAATATGTTTGGATGAGGTAATTAAATCGGAATGGAATCAAACAGTAGTAGTGAATTATAATGATATTCATTTCGCAATGTTTATTTGAATCTCATTCCATTCCAAACTATTTTGAACAAGGAATCAGATTCCATTCCAACTCATTCCATTCCAACCAAACAAACATGGCCTAAAGGTAATCACGTGCGCTTCCACAAAAATGTACGGTTATGGTTTTGTCGTCATTCATGATGATCATTCTGGTCATACTCTAGGAGGAATGACAGACGAAATGGAAACTTTATGCACTAGGGAAATAATTAGAGAATCCCACAACCTTGCCCTTTGCAAAGAAGCTATAAAACCCCTTCAATTTTATAAGAATAATATATTCAGTATATATATATATATATATCAAAATGTAGATATATATAAAGGGTGTGTGATTTCTAAAGCTCAATCATGCAATAAAACCTGATCTGCAAGCATATCTGTAATCACTATGTTTTTATCGTACAGCCAATGACATGGAGTCAACTTCATTCCATTTAGAGGATTAACAGTTTATTTGCACAAGGGTGCAGTGGGTGAACTGGTCCTTTGAATCACTCCACTGCACAAGAACTACATTGTTCTTGCAAATAGTACTTAATTAATTATATCACAATTAAGTCTATTGCTGCAGAGCAAAAGTTTGGGATCTCACTTTGAAGATGTGACCTAAACATGCTAGAATGGCAAAGAAGGATTGGCTTGGCAGAATCAATAGAGTTGGCTTATATTAAAGCACAATAAATACTGAATTTAAATCCACTGTTGTGTTTCAAAGCTGTAGATAGTATATCAAGTAGTGCCTTAGTGGGCATCATAGTATCACAAATGTACCCCATGTTCACAAAATTATGGCACTGGCTTACCATTTATAGGGTTAAGGGGTCCCTGCCTCATTTTCGGATTCAAACTCTTGGATTTTTTAATACCAATGCAAGTTGACTTTCCAAGCAATAAAATTTTATGACATTTTCTTGATAGTGTGAGCCTTTTTTTTTGTTTTTTGGTTTTGAGACAGTGTTCTTGTAATTCCCATATTTCTAGTATGAAGTCTTATAATTAAGCTTAGTTGTAACACAGATATATATATACATGGTTATTTCACTTAAAATGAAGCAAGCTAGCCCATGTCCCATATATCCATGGAAATTTTGAATCATTTTTCTCTCTTCATCGAATATGCCACCATGCATCGAGTACAAGATTTTTGTAGCATTCTGTATATGTATGGGATTTAAAACAGTTTCCATAATTAGTCTTTCATTGGTATAAGGATGATGATTTTCTAAAGCTTACCTTTCATTATCTTATTTTGTTTTGTTGAATGAGAAAATTGAGTTAGTTGTCAACATCTCTGATTAGTGGAAACTAAAACGAGAACAACTGTAAAGTAAAAGAAAAATAACACTGCTTTGTGACTTATCAACCTCTCAGCAACAAGAAAGTGTAATTATTAAAATGGTGGATTAGTTCAAAATTAAACATTTTACTAGACTGAAGAATAGCCTGATATTCAAAAATGAAAATGAGATATATATGTGAGGCCTTCCAATATCAACGTATAAAAAGATTTTTTGCAGCCCTAATAACCTTCCAATATCAATGTATTAAAATGGTGTCACCATTGATTTTCCTTTAAAATTGTCTTAATCGTGGAGCTTTTCACAGTGATTTTTGTACCACCCAAAAGGTAATAATTTCTACAACAGCAGTGTCATCTCTCTGTCACACCAAGATTCTAAAAGATCCATATTCCAATATAGATATAGCTAGCAACTCCCAAATGCATGTTCAGATCTTCTTATGGGGTCTTGCATGCTTACCCTTTAATAAATACAAGGAAGAAGATCATGTTAATTAAGAGGTTATCTTTCTTCCACATCCAAATGTTCACTCTTTGATAAATACAAGCCTTTAAGAGATCGCCTGTGGCTGATCAAGTGAAAAAGAAGAAAATGGGGGCAAGTTTAAAAAGAAAAATTTTTTTTTTAAAAAAAAATCAGAATAATCTTGGCGCAAGTTGTAAGACTCCAAATTTCTCTTCTTTTAATTTTCATGTCTCCAGCAACCAAACAATTTTTTCTTTTCTGTTCCTTTATTATGATTATTATTATTTTTTTGAGGTCTTGTCTTCTCCAACACTGTTTGAGAGACTATCTTAGCCACCATAAATAGTTTCTTTAATTTTTTTCTTCTTTCCATTGTAAAACACTCAAACTCCAAACACAGCAAGGATTTGATATATTCAATTGACTTTGCTGCATTCATATCATTTCGTGTTCGTAGTGGCACAAAAAAGCAAAGTACTCATAACACAAGCAAAAGCTAAGTTCTTGGTGAGTCTATCTTTAAAAAATAAATAAATATGCGCCTTTTGTTTTTTTTGCCAGATTGATCCTTGGTATGTGAATGCGAGTCTGCTTTTTGAAGGAATGATAGCACCAGGCCAATAATGTTGGCAGACTTTTGTTATCACACTCCCAGAAGAATGATGGATGAAAGCTACATGATTAATTATAAATAAATAAATAAAAATAAAAAACCATAACAAGTCCACATAACAAATTAAAGAAAGATGGATGAAATGAAAACGTTATGTAGTAGAGAAATAGTTAAAGAAGGCCCACAAACAAAGGTGTATGCAAATTAAGAAGCCATAAAAGCTTGCCATTCTATTTTAAAAGAATTACACACATCATCAAAGTGTAAATACAAGGGATAAGTGATTTTTGTAGCACAATCAAGTTATAAAACCTCCACAATGAAATCTAAAAGCACTGTTTTTAGCTTTTTATCACACAGCCAAGTACTTAATTAGAGTCAATCTTCATTCCATCTGTGAGATATACAGGTTTATTTGTGCAAGGCAAAAGTGGGTGAACCTTTGGATCACTTCCCCGCATAGTCTCATAATTAATACGTACCAAAATCAATCTGCAATTTCTAATAATGGTCCAAAAATGATTATATCACATTTCAATTATATTGATGCCCCAGAAAAGATTTGAATCTCACTTTGAGGACGCCCTTAACATGTTAGAATGGCAAAGCAGGATTAGTGGCCTCGCAACACAGTATCACAAATGTAGTACCCAATGTTTACAAAATTACTAGACTAGCTAGTTTATCATTGATAAGGTTAACACCAGGGCCACACCTTTTGATTTATGTGTGGATTCAAACTCACAAAGCTTTGGGTACCAAGTGCACTCTCAAAACAATCAAAATTTAAATTTTATGACGTTATTTGGATTGTGAACCTTTTTTTTTTTTCTTTTTTTTTTTTATTTGTTCTATGTTTTGGATACGGTGTGTAGTTTCCTAAAAAATGGAGGTGACATTTTTCTACTATGAAGTTTCATGTTGAAGCTCAATTGAAACACTCAAATGAAGCAGACCCAATCCCATCCATGGAAATTTTGAATCCTTTTCCTTTCTTGCATAATATATTCCACAATACATAAAGTACAAGAATGAAGTAGGCCCAGTCTCATCCATGGAAATTTGGAATCCTTTTTCTTTCTCGCATAGTATATTTCCCCAATACATAAGAGTACAAGAATTTTTTTAGTTTTCTGTATATTTTATGTGAATTAATGGTTTTCATTAGCCATATTTTAGGATAAGGATCGATGATTCACTAAAGCTCACCTTTCATTATCTAGCTTCTTTAACTTGTTTCCTAAAGTTGCACTATTAAATTTAAGTTAGTTGTCAACATCTCTTGATTAGTAGGTGGAGAAAATGTGAGTAATTAACTGTAAAGTAGAAGAAAAATATATCAATCAACCAACAGTTTTTTTTTCTTGGTTTACGACTTCTCAGCAACATGCAGCTCTTCTTCTTCCCTTGTCGTTGTCTTTTGTCAATTTCATCAACAACTAAATTTTCCCTATAGACAAGGTGAGCTGTAACTGTAAGCTAGGGATGGTTCACCATGCACCCATGAAGAATAGGCCTTAGCTACTTTCATCTCCCATGCTGTCCAATGCCACGAAGTTGGTAATTACCAAATTTGTTTTGTTTCTATTTGATTACGGTAAATCTCTCCATATTATCCTTTACCCTCTGTCTATTTGCCTAGAAATTTGTGAAAAAGGAACGAAAAGAAAGGAAATTACTGAGGAAATCAAACCATGTATAATCTTGTTACCATCCCAATTAGTCAACATGGACCACCTCTCCTGCACAGGCTGCCCTTAGCTATGCTAGCTGTTATCTCTAGTTGTTGAAACTCCCGAGGCATGTACGTTATGGGTTTGTCGTTGAAAAGTCTCACGTTATATTTAACATTATTCAGATATTAGGTTTAACGAAACTTTATATATTTGTTTAGATGTATCTTCACCTAATAATTTAAGTTTTTAGGTTGAGAAGGTAACATATGCATTTAACCTTGTAAAGTTTGTTGTAATTTTGGCAATCAAGGTGCTTCTTTATAAGCATTTTGTTTTTGCGCGCTCTTGTTTTAGCTCTCCTGCTTTTTGTGGGGTCTGCTTGTTGGGGTTTTGTTTTGGTTGCTGTGGGTGTATAGTAGGCTGTGCAGTTACCTTGTTTGCTAGTGCTTCTCAATAGTTGCGGGTACGTTTTCTGAGTGGTTTGTTTTTTAGTGTTGTTAGGGCTTGTCCTTTGTATGGTCAGGGTGATCTTTCTTTTTCTTTTTTTGCCTTTCTTTTTAGGTGAAGGAGTTTTGTTGTGATTGTAGTTTTTGGTGTTTTGTTTTTCGAAGGAGGTTTTCTTTGTATGTCCAGTTTAATCATATTAACAATATTACCTTTTGCTGATAATAAATAAATAAATAAATAATGTAACACGACTTCGTAGATTAAATGTTGAGTTTCGAATCTAAAATTCTAAGCTAATAAATGAAAAGCTCAAACAAATATATGAAGACTTTTTTCTTTTCTTTTTTTCTTGTTTTGGTTATCAGCAAAAGGAAAAACTTTATCATTGAATAAAGATAATGAGATATATGTTTAACTCGATATTTAATCAATGTAGGATGTGAGACTTTCTAACACTTCTCCTCACGTCTAAGCTTATCAAAATTCAATTGGTTTATTACGTGGATAACTTAGACAGGTTCACAAATGTAAATGGCCTAAAAACGACATTCTATGATATCTTGTTAAGTTTATAACTTAACAGCCTAAGATGTCATGTGGGCAACAAATTATATATAAAAGATTTATTTTGACCCCCTCAAATGAGAAATTCAATGTTCTGCCCCTATCCAACAAAGAAATGTTTGGGCCAGACAGGCTTCCTTGGGAATGGTATGAAGAGACCATTCCTTTTATAAAAAAAATAAGGAAAGCAAAGCACCTTCAATGTCATATGGGTGTTTACTTTATCCTCAGGATCTTCAAAAAAACAAAATAAGGAGCTGTCCATTTTGACCACATTCACCAAACCCGCAGTGGTCCCTGCATAAATCCACTTAATTCTCCTCCACAAGGCTAGCAAAGAAGCTTCCAAAATCAACAAATATATAAAACCCTGATAGGCAGTTTACTCAGCAGCTCCCTCTGTAGATAAATCTGTTGCATGTTTGACTTGTGAAAGCCAAACCGAGGCATTGTGGGTAGCCTGCTGGCATTAGGTCCATGAACACATGATGATATTCCTCGCCCTCCATTGAGAGGCCAGTTTGGATTCCTCTAGGGCTAAAACCCCTAAAGTCCGGGTTGGCTCCTTCCTCGAACATTAGTAATACACAAAAAATAATGTAAATAAGGAAAATGCTACTTTCACCCATGTTAAATCACCCATCATATATGTTTCAAAAGTGGGGATAAATGAAAACCGTCATTTGGTCCCAATATGGCATGCAAAATGAAAAAACTGTCATATATGATAGATGGTGAAAGGTGGGTGAATGTAAGGTGGGTGCATTGCATAGCACTACTATACTCATAAATTAGTAAATGAAACCAATTAAATTTGGGATTTGTGTGAAGCCTAATGGTACTATATATATACCTTATCTTGCGTTTTGTGGATCCAATTGTAGCCCTAATTCTATATAAGTATTGTGGGGGGTGGCTATATATATATTGAGGTGATATCATTTGTAATTCCTTTTATTATTCATCGATCATAATATAGTGTAGTCATAGTGACATGTACTCAGTGGATGTACGCGCATAACCCTAATTTGAGTGAATCATATATTATTGTGTGTGTTCTTCATTTTATAATCTGCTTATTATTTTGTATCTCACAAGTCCCAAGTTAGGGTTTATTTCCTAACAATATGTAGTGTTACAGCAAAGTTGTCAAAAGCTTCCAGAATTAAAATGAATAAAATCTGAAAAGATCCAACTACAATTTTGTTTGGAAACTTTAGCGAACATCGTAGATGCTCTTAGACTACAATATTGTAGAAAAATGCATCATGAATTAATGGACGAATAAATGATAATGTGAAACTTGTATATCCCATTGGCACAAAAAAAAAAAAAAAATGAAGAAGATTAATTTCTTCAGTTTGTCCATGCGTGGAATAAGAAAAAGAAAGTTCTCCGATATATATGTCCCACAATTATATGTACTTATATTTAACAACGCAATGCACGAATAGTAAAGCATTTCCAGCATATATATACTTTTATTTTCTTAAAGCATTCCCACTTTTGAACTCTGTCATGCCCAGCTTTGCATAAAGTATTTTGGCTTCCACCAAATTTCTAAAACTTTTTCAGTGTTTTTTTGTGGTAAAATTTAATCTTGTTTGGTGGAAACCATGAATGGTGGGGTCATCTATCCACTTGTATGAGAATCATGTTTTTTCCTTAATAATTTTTCTGGTAGACCATGATTAATATCCGTACACCCTCATAGTAATTATCCACAAGTTATTATAAGCACTAAGAATTTTCTAGTTGGGTTTGGTGCTTCGTCACATCCAATGTGCTCTACCCATGCAGTGAGCAACAAGTTTTGGCACATTATTAGGAGTATTAATTTTATCAGTTTTAATCAAAGTCAGAACTGAGAAAGGACTTCTAAATCACGAAATAATACCACTTTAAAATGTCCTTATGCATGAGCTTCAATTCAGCCTATTTGGCCATGTCATTGCACCATGTCGCCGTAAAGGGGCCTTTTTCTTTCTTTTCTTTTTTTTTCCTTTTTATTGTTTACGAAGCCTTTGATGCAGATATGTACGTGGTGGGTTTTGTTTGGAGAATGAAAGATGGAATCATAATTAATTATGATCAATTACCCATCCAATTCCTTTGATGTCATACTGATTAATTTACCAATCCAAACGGAACATTCAATTTAGGTCGAACTATAGTTCAGGAGCAAATAGATAGGTGATTATGGAACCCCCTCCCAAAAAAAAAAAAAAAAAAAAGGATAGGTTATTAGACCAGGTGGGTTCACAAATTTTGAGTCATGTTTTCAATTTTTGTCACAACTGTAGGCACATTAATTAGAGAATGAGGGATGAGTCAGACTGCGTATGACTTGGGACCAATCCATTTAGGTTCACTTGCTTGGGGTTTAGACCCTACCAAAACACCATTGTGTTAGCATCCATGTTGAATTTGGATGCTAAGCATAAATCCAATTCATTTTAGTATCATGCTTCTTTTTTTTTTCCTTTTTTTTTTCTTTTTTTTTGGTTTTTGATGTTTTGGATTAGTGACGTAACATTGTTTTTGAATCACAATTTGCCATTATATTTTCTAGCTTGGAGACGCGGAATATCGTTGATGACCTTAGGGAACTTAAAAATTGAATGTTATAAAGCCAATCTTAGTTGGATTAACACTTGGATAATCCCAACCAAAATTATAAAACAGCAACACTTACATTATTAAATCCTGTTAATCTGAACCACCCAATTAATTAGTGTATCTTGATGTGGTTTCGTGTCAGATATTAACCAACTAAATGATCCATTGGAACATTTCCACTGTATTTAGTGAAAGCTTTATGAAAATATTTCTTTTTTCTTATTTCTCTTTCTTTTTTTCTTTTTTTTTGCCATGTTGAAAAGCAAGTGATTGATCAAATGAATGAATTTGTCTGACTAGCCTCACCAATGGCTGTATAGTGCTTCAATGGTCCAAGTTCCATTCTTCTCTAAATGGTGACTCACGTGGGCATTTTATTTCATTTTTCATGAGGCGCACCCATTTATTCTGTGCTCAAAGCCTTTGATGATTAACTCAACTTGGATTCTTGCCTAGTCAAGGAACATGATCGATGTTCTTTGAGATTTGTAGAATTAACAATGATGAACATTTTGTTATGAAATAAAAGGGAGACATTTGACCCTCCTCAAAAAAAAAAAAAAAAAAAAAAAAAAAAAAAAAAAAAAAAAAAAAAAAACATCCAGGGGAGACATATCTAATGGAATGGATAGTTCACATATATGCATGCACAAATTATTTTATATAGCATACTCAAGGTAATCATCAATCAGGGTAAGATTTTTTCTTTTTTTGAAAGAAAAAAAATTCAGCTAAAGAAAACCATTTTTATTAATCGATCTGGGTAAGTTTTTTGTTGACAAGTATAGTTAAGAAAACAATGATATGTGAACTGAAAGGTAGAAAAGTAGCAACAATTAAATAAAATGCATTGTTTTTTACTTGGCCGGAAATCATGGTCTCTTAATTACAAAAATACTTTATGAACTAAGTTCATATAATGGTAAAAAACCACATGGGTATTTGTGATTTTTAGGTGTTTGAGAGATGAATCCTCAGAAAAGTAAAAATATGGAATGTATTTCAACTTTATTAATCCACAAATTTTCAATAAAAACTTCTTTACAATAATATATATTTCTTTCTTCTCCTACTCTACATACAGCTTCTTGAAAAAACATGCTTACTTAAAGAGTTAGATTTCAAAGCTAGATTGCTCAAGCATGCAGCTAGGAGTAGATTTTGATAAGGTAATTGATTTCTTAGTGATAATTAAGGTTTAATTATTCCATTGATTTATAAATACATCGAATGGCATCCAGTGACATCAGTGTACGCAGATGGTTGTAGCATAAATCCCATCTATGACAAAATTAGAATAAAATCTATTTGAATTATCTTTATAAAATATATGCAACTAATGTTGACTCACGTATAATGCCTCATTCTTCCCCCAAGTAAAGTAATGCTCACCTCTGAGCCCCTTTAACCCTTTTCAATGTCCGAAAAACCACCCTATAGCTTGGTTCAAACCTTATCAAGTAATCTAGTAGTAATTTAATTTAAATGAAAGTGCATGTAACTTGCGCCGCCATTAGCCGGTAAACCAATTGACTAAACCTATTTGCGATTAACTTAATCAGAGTTCTAGACATAGGGAGCCCAAGGAGTAAGTATTAATTGACTGTCCATCCATATGTGGATTCATTGAATTATGAGTAGGCCCATACTATGTAACCTCCTTTTTGCCCTTTTGATTTTAGCTTTTTCTTTTCTTTAAAAAAAATTTTTGAAAATTTTTGTTAAATGGACCCACATTTAAACGATTCACCTTCGAATCTCACTCTAATAAATGAGGTATTACTCCGTGTGACGGCATATGTACCCACCGAATACGAATACTCATCACAAGTCAAACATCATGTGATAGCATCTAAGAGGTGGTCTGCATCGAGAAAAACTTCCTATATAATTGTAACACGACTGATATGGTATCACAAGTCAATAAAAGAGAATAAAAGAAAGATTATCAGAATACTTTTTAGCATTATAATCAGTACTTTACTCTTTCCATATTAGTCCTCATATTGGTCCATAACACCACGTGACAGTGTCACTATTACATGGAAGACTCACTCGGTTTGCATCTCACGGCCGGACAAAGACGCCAGTCCCATAGAAATTTTTTTTAGCAATTTACATGTCCTTTTTTTTTTTTTTTCTCTTTTGTTTGGTTTTTGTTCCTCATGAGATATGAGATACATCCTCTACCTAGCAAGACATACACACGTACAAACCAGTGAATTCAACTAGGTCATCCTGTATATGTCCTATTATATTATTTTTTGCTTCATCATCTTTGTTTTATCTGTCATTACCAAGAACAAAGAAATCTACACTCTAATATATAAATACAAGCACCGACTCCCAAATGTTCACATCATGGATCCTCTTCTTCTCCTTCTTGTGCCCTAGAATTTTCCTTTGGTAAGTTGCTGTCTTTGATATTTAAAGGAGAAGATCATGTTGCTTTCGAATACCAGAGGACGATTAGGGGGCCGTCTTCCATCCAGGCTCAAAGGCTCGCTATTTGACAAAAGACTAGCCTGTAAGAGACCGCCTTCGGCTTAGGAGTCATGTAAAGAAGAGGTGAAAACCACAACCAAGGGGTTTAGTTGAAAGACGTATAACCTCTAGGCAAGTCTGATTCTTGGCTTTAATTTATTTCATGTTTCTTTTTTTTCCGTCGTGGTTTCTTTCTTTTTCGTTCAGTTTGGTTGCCAAGAAAACGGGGGGGCAAGTAAAATAAAAAATTTTGAATCTTGACCCGAGTTGTAAGATTCCAAAATTGCTCTTCTTTTGTCATGTCTTCAGCAACCATTTCGTTTTTCAATTTCCTTAAGAGTTCTTGTGTTCTCCAACAGTACTAATAGACTATGTTTGTAACCAGGACTAGTTTCTTTGGTTTTTTGTTCATTTAGTTTTATTTCTTTACCCAACTAAGCATGAATTTGATTGAATCGCCGTTGCGACATTTAGGTAGATTATTGGTGGGTCTTTCTCTTTTTCTCCCCCTTTTTTTTTTTTTTTTTAAATTTCTTAATTTATGTTTTTTTAGGTAGATCCTTGGAAAGTGGATGGGAAAATGCCAGTATGGGTCTGACTGTCTGCTTTTTGAAGGAATGAAAACCCTAATAGCAAGCATGAAGTTCATAGAAAATCATATGATTCACTTTGGCTACTGGTACCATGTGTAGTGCTTCCAGGAGGAATTATATGGAAGTGTTATGAAATTGCTGGTTAATTAGAGAGGCCCAAAAACTGGAACATATGCAAAGAAGCTATAGAAGCCTTACAGAAAAATAATCCATTGCATGAAAATGCAGATACAAAAGAGAAGTGATTTCTGAATTTCAATTAGGCCACAAAAACCTATATGCAATCAAATCTAAGATCATTGTGTCCAAATTTTTATCCCATAGCTGCTACTACTTATGTTTTGCCTGAGAGTGAACACACTCTAGCTAGGCACAGTGGGTGAACAAATCCTTTGATTCTCCTCCACTGCTCATGAACTATATTGCCCTTTGTTTCATGCTACTTTGTGTCATTAAGTCTTCGTGTTGTTTGGGTTTGTGTTTTTCAATTGTTTTCCGGGTGTAGTTTTCGAAGGAGTTTGCGATTCTAGGGCCTGTTTTGTTGTGTATGTGTTCTGTCGGTGGGGGGAATTTTTCCTTCTTATCTCATTTGCTTTTGCGTGCTCTAAGCACATATTTCCTTAATAAATTGCATTCTTCTCTTGCTGCTTCCTAAAAGACAAAAAAAGGGGCAAAGACCATAGTCTGCAATTTCTAGTGATGGTCCAAAAAGACCGATATCACATTCCATTGATGCCAAGAAAATATTCGGCATTCTATCATGGCAAAGCATATGATTGGCCTAGCAGTACTCAGTCAAAATCCACCATAGTGAAGTTGCAGACATACCTATCCAAAAAAAAAAAAAGAAAAAGAAAAAGAAAAAATTGCAGACATAATACATATAGTAGATCAATTAGAGAGCAAAATGGTCTGACAAATGTACCCAGCATGCACAAAATTACCTAAGATAAAGAGAGCTTAATTTTTATTTTTTTTCTCTCGCTTTTTTTGAGACATTGTTCTTGTGATTCCCTCACAAATGGAGGTGGGCATTTTTCTATTATGAGGTGTTTTATATTTAAGCTTAATCAACACATGCTTATCTCTGCATGGTTATTTCACTTAAAATGAATCAAGATTCACCTCCCATGTACATATATCCAAGCAAGTCTGGAATCCTTTTTCTGTCTCTCACAGTATATGCATATGCCACAATGCACAGATCAAGGAAAAGATTTTTTTGTGACTTTACGTATATATTTTATGTATGAAAAAAAAAAGGGGGGAAAAAAAATACTAATGGTTATCACCATTCACCGGCCAAAGTTTAGGATAAGGATGATGATTCACCATAGTTCACTTGTCATCATCTCCTTTTGTTGTCACTTGAGAAAAGTTTTTTCTTTTTCACTATTGAAATCGAGTTAGTTGTCAACGTTGGGGTCTCTCGATTAATGGATAACACGAACAACTGTAAAGGAAAAGAAAAAGGACGACTACGTCTAATCAATTGACATTTTTCTTATTGGTTCTTGACTTCTCGATCAACGACTCAATGTCAAGCAATTAATTGTCGGAGTAATTGTTGCTGTAATGGTGCCATTAGTTCGAAAAACAGTTCCACTAACATTTAAGAAGATTCTGATATATTCAAAGCAAGAGAGAAACTTGTGTAAAACCATTGGATGGGCCAGTTGGTAAGACCAGCCAATGGGGATGAGGAAAGTGTTTTTATCACTGTAAAAAATACACTGATAAATGCACTTTCCTCTCCCCCCATTAGCTGGTCTTACCAGCTGGTCCATGCAACGGTTTTATACAAGTTTTTTCCTCAAAGCAATTGCCCCCATGTGAAATCTCCAACATCTTGGTGGGGCAACAGAAACGTTTGTTGCGCGCTGCCCCAATCGAATCCAGCTTGGAATACTGCATGGGTCGAATAGGATAAATTGAGAAAAATATCATTTTTATGTATTTGGTGTTATTTTTAAATAAAGGATATATTATCTACATGATAGTTATATCTTCTATATGTGAGATATAATAAACCCGTCAAGGGAGGTAGAATATTTTTATCAGTTAGGATGCTATCCCATTTAAAAGAAACAAGGTGATTAAAAAAAATGTCTAAAAGATCAACCATCTTTCTCATTTCAAATAAAGCAATTAAGGACTTTTCTTCATCCAAAATTTCTATCATATCCAACCTTTTAATCCGAGTTACCAAACATAGCCTAGAGGGGATAGGATTATTCCCCAAGTTTGTGGCAAAGGTTATGGATGAGAAGGTAGTTAAGTAATTTTAGAATCAGTTTTTATGAGACAGGCTACCTTGAGAAACTTGTCTAGACGACATACCTACACTATTAACCCAACCCACACATACCTACACTATTAACCCAACCCACAAGGGAGGCGCAAATGGTAAAAGATCATTGCTCATAAATCGGAAGTGCTTATCGATTTTGAATCTCAACTCCCTCGTTATCATATGCACAGGCTTATAGTCTTACAGGTTGTTTATGTATGATGGGGGGATTAGTTTAGGTTCAAAGGCCTAGGTAGGAGAATTAGACCTAATAATTCACCTTATATGAAGACTCAATACAAGTTAATAGGGCTAATTTAGTGGAAAGGGAGGGAAGGGTAAATGGTAGAAGTGAAGGTACCCAAAAGAAAAAAAGAGTCAATACATCTCCTAATGATCATTGGGATAAAGCTTATTGGAGCAAATATTATGATCACACTAATGACCTAGATCCCAAAGGAAAACCCATACTCTAGCTTGCCGGACACATAATTCCATTCAATTTTAAAGGAGTAAAGCTATAAATTCGATTATTTTTTTTTCTCAAATTCAAAATTCCAGATAAGGTGACATCTTCGTATTAGGTATCCTATTATAGAATTAAAATAGATAGATCTACGCAAGAAAATTCAAAACCATGGGAGATGTTGCAATGTTGGCAAGTCTCATATCTTACGTCACCCAAAGATTGGCGATGTTGGGCTAAACCTTTGTCATGGAGAGACCAATTTTGCAAAGGATATAATGGCCAAATAGTAGGATATTATTTGTTAGATCGTGGAATCCTAGGAGGGTGACTGAGGATCTTTCACAAGAAACCATCTCCCTTACTTAATATATAAATAATTAAATACTTTCTGGGCCCTCCAAAGCTAGAAATAAGGTGGCCCAGATAGCTCTTGGTATATTCCATTTAGACCTCATTTTGACATTGTGTACATGTCCATCCCAATTTTTAGGGATCAACCGATCAAAAATAAATGGTTCTCTTCTTCTTCTTCTTCTTCTTCTTCTTCTTCTTCATTTTTTTTTTTTTTTTTTTTTTTTAAAACCTCATTTGAAACATATCCATTCCAATTTTTAGGGATCAATCGATCAACAATGAATAAATGGTTTTTTTTTTTTTTTTTTTTTTTTTTTTTTGGACTTGGGGAAAGAGAGCCCAGTTGGGCCTTTGGTCTACAAGCCCTCCACTAAAGCCCACAATCCTGATAAAAGCACAATTCGATCCTAGGCCTTGGTTGGAAACTAAAATTTGCACCTGATTGTGTTGCTTAATTAATGGATAATACTTGGCTCCTCACAGTAGAGGAGTAACTCTTCTTCCCTTCCATTCATATTATGTCATGTGTCTAACAAATAAATGAGAATTGATTATGTACATATATTCCCATGTTATGTTATTATAAGCATTCATCCACTTGTTCATGTATATATGTTTATGTGACCAAATGAATATGAATATGTGTCTATATATTAGTATTCATGTGTCCACGTGTTCATATCTACATATTCATATTTTTTAAAATTAATTATGACACGTAACACAATATGAGTGGGAGGCATTCTCCGCTAGGAGGAGCCAAGTATTGTTCTTAATTAATTGCCTGGAAAAAGCATGCGATTGATAGCAAGTAAGAATTAGTGAGATAATAATTAGTGAGATAATTAAAAATATTTTTTTTAAATCCCCAGTGCAAGTCCAAGAAGGTGTTAAGAAATATGCCTCAAGATGTTAGGTTCTTTTTGGTTCATCATGTGTGCGCCATTAATATAAGTTCAATTCCAGAAAACATCTTTCAATTGTTTGAGTTAGAGATATTTGGTGTTGAAACAAAATCAAATCATTTTGCTCCAAGAAAATCAAACAACGTATCCGACGAATCCTGTTACATTTTTCCATGGAGGTCTTGGTCTTAATTAAGAAGAAATTGTTCTCTTAGAGCTCAACCAAATGAGAAGTTAGCATTATTGTTTACACTATTTAAAAATGTGTGTGTGTGAGAGAGAGTGGTATTATTGATGCTGATCATTGCTCTAATTCCCCTTTCTTTTCTTTTCTTTTTTTTTTTTTGTGGGGGGGGGGGGGGGTGGTTAAGGTCTCTAGTTCCAATTTGGGCAGACATTTGGGCTGATATAATGAGTTCTTTGAAACCCTAGAGAAAAAATTGTAGAGAAAATGGTTGAACCCTTTCATGGGTGGTAGAATTGCTTAATGCAGGGTCGGAGTTAGAATTTTTTGTTTGGGATTACCACTTACGCCTTTACATATATACATTAGTACATATGCACATATATTGTATGTATGCAAATATAAAAAGGTATTGCTTAAGAGTAAATAATTAAATTTGGGGGTGCCCACTTTATCAAAATTGAGAATATCACTTCATAAAATTAAACATGTTAAAAAAGGATTAAAAATTTTTGGGGGTGCCATGGCCCCCCCAAGCATGAGTGTAGGTCCGCCCTTGGCTTAATGTCAACTTTGTATAAAAGAGTTTTCTAGTTATTGTAAATCAACAAATAAGAAAATGTAAATGCTCCTTGCCCCATAACATGATCCGAAATGCATCGCGATAGATATAAATCAAAATTCAACCTTAACAAAACCTTATATCAACCGCATGAGGTTGACCTTATGAATCCTTATAGACCATTTTACTTCGAGAAATCAGAAAATCAATTATTTTCTTATTTTCTCTTCACCCCTTCTTTCTTGGGCTTTTCTGTTTTTTCTTATAACACATTCAACTTGAAGCAAACTACTCAAAACTTTTTGTTACAAACATTGGTCCTCAAGGTACATTGGTCCTCTACCTTACTTCCCACAGAAGTATTGATTTTATATATATATATATATATATATATTTTTTAATTCCTATTCTTTCTTATTGTCACTCATCAATCTCAATGTCCTAATCTAAACAGTGTTCATTTCATAGACATATAGTTTTTTTTTTTTTCTTTTTCTTTTGGTCTAAGGTAAGAATATTTGAACTCCTCGTCCCATCCTTCCTTTTCAAATTATCATGTTATTGGCTTTGGCAGACGATATTGTTTCTTGATTTTTTTTATTTTTTTTTTATTCTTAAGCTAATTTTAGGTACACTAAGCCTCAAAAATAAAATTCCCATATAGTGAATTCCTATTTGCAAAACGCACAACTAAAGACCAGCCAAAGAAAACCCTACCCAATCCACACAACAACCAACCCCCCACCCCAAAAAAAAAAAAAAAAAAAAAAAAATACAAAAAGGCCTCCCAATGATGGAGGCTTTGGCATAAAGCCATGTGGAGCAGCTAATCATGATCCATATAAGATTTTTTTTTAAGTTGGTGCCAAGATAAGCATAAGATATATATGGAGGCAACTTCCTGTGGCAATGCGGAGGTGTCTCTTCCAATAATGAGGAAAGAGTCCTTTCCCAAGAAAGGCTGTCCTTTCACATGGCCTCCAGCCCCTCCGCACCATCCTTTAAGGCTAAATCATTACCCCTTCATAACAAACATATCAACTTCTATAAAATTTGGACCCTTCTATATTTAAATTGTATAATTGCACGGAGCCAGTTATGTGCATGTGGGAACTTGGAAATGGGCACCAATTGTTTTTGTTTTTTTTTTTTTTCTTTTTGAGAAGGTATGGCGTTTGGTGGGCAGAGAATGATTAATGAGGAGATGATCACTTGCAATTTGCAAAACATTTGCTCCTAAGGGACCCACCAACTCTCTCTCTCTCTCTCTCTCTCTCTCTCTCTCATCAACACAAAAAGAAATAGAAAGCTCAGAGTTGTCTGTTGTTTCTAATCCATGTACACCATGTAACATGGAGAGATTCTATTCTGCCCATATAACCTATGTTCAGGTATCATTTACCACAATAAACTGCTTAAAATTTAATGCTCCAAAGTCCAAACTTTCTTTAGGAAAAATTAATGAGTAAATATTTGAGTTCCCATTGACTTCAACTAACCATTAAAATGGCACTCCAACAAGGGAAAACATGGGTGCAGGCGCCTTCCCAGATGGGCTAGACCTAATCTGCCAAGAAAACAAGCTCCAACCCAGTTCATGTTACCCTGAACTTGTTCTATATATCCCAACTCATTTCAAGTAGTTCAATGTGAAATAAATATCTGAAAATAAGCACAAACTGATGGCATGACACAAATCTAAATGCAACTTGTTTTCAAACTTCAGACCCAATTTAAGTTTACTGTCACCCAATTAATTAAACATTTGGGTTAAAGGTCCAGACACCTTGACACGGTAGCCAAAAAAAAAAAAAAATAGCCCTTCCATATAACCGGCACTGCAAGAAAACCATTTGGCTACTAGGGTTCCAAGGCGATTGGCATGCTTTATATTTTTCAATTTGTGAGAATAGATTTATAAAAACCATGCCATCAAAGGTTAAAAACTTGGACCAGGTTCCGTTGATAGTGAATATTGCCACATTAATACACAACATAATGAGGAGAGCTCGATCTGAAATGCTCCTCCTCAAAAGAAAGAATGGCAAGAATACATGCAAAGGTCACTTCCCCTACAAAAATTGTAAGTCATGATTATTACTATCATTATTAAGGTACAATAAATCATATTATTAAAATTTATAACCCACTTGAGTTGACCATCATCTCAATAATAAGGAGAACAAAGTACATATTCGATCGGTGGCGACTTAAAACACATTCTCTCCATGTTTTAGTGTCGGGGGCATTTTCAATAAGTCCAAAGCTTGACAGTCATTAGATGCAGATTAGTAGTTGGTTCAGATCCCAAGACCTCACGTATTCACGATAAAGTAATCCCCATTTGCTATATTAGTTTAACCAAGCTAAGCTCATTCACTACTCTCTCTCTCTCTCTCTCTCTCACACACATATAACATCCTCTAGGCATCCTCTTGCTCCTTGTTCCACGAGCCCAAAATGGCATACCACTAAGAGGAGAAAAGTCAGATGAACAACAAAATGAAAACCCAGTTGCTGTTTTTCTTGTTCTGTTACATTGGTCTCTCCCTTGCTCTAGCTGGGGGAGCTCCAACAATATCAAATGATGAAGTATCATCTTTACTAATGCTTAAAGCTAGTCTAATCGATCCATTGGATCACCTTAAAGATTGGATTATGCCAAGCAATGCAGTCAAGAATGATACATTCCATTGCAACTGGACTGGAGTTTGGTGCAATTCCGAAGGCTTTGTAGAGAAGCTTGATCTCTCCTACATGAATCTCAGTGGCCGCATACCAGAACAGATTCAAAGCTTACCCAGTCTTTCTTCTCTCAACTTATGCGGTAATGGGTTCACATCATCATTGCCGAAATCATTGTCCAATCTTACCTCACTGAAGAGCATTGATGTAAGTCAGAACAACTTCGTTGGCAACTTTCCAGAGGGACTTGGCAGGGCTGCAGGCTTAACAACAGTCAATGCATCGAGCAATAATTTCTCGGGTTTCCTTCCTGAGGATCTTGGAAATGCAACAATGCTCGAAAGCCTAGATTTCAGAGGGAGTTTCTTCGAAGGGTCAATTCCTACGTCTTTCAAGAATTTGCAGAACCTGAAGTTTCTTGGCCTTTCGGGTAATAATCTCACTGGAAAGATTCCACCAGAGCTCGGGCAACTTTCATCAATAGAGACAATCATTCTTGGATACAATGAGTTTGAAGGTGAAATCCCAGTAGAGTTTGGCAACCTTACCAATCTCCAGTATCTCGACTTGGCGGTTGGCAGTCTGAGTGGTCAGATTCCTCCAGAATTGGGTAGGCTACAAAAGCTTACCACAATTTTCTTATATAAGAACACTTTCGGAGGAAAGATTCCACCAGAAATTGGTAACATTTCATCGCTTGTATTTTTGGATCTTTCGGATAATCAGATTGCAGGATTGATTCCAGTGGAGATTGCAGAATTGAAGAATTTGCAGCTCTTGAACTTGATGTGCAATCAACTAAATGGTCCAGTTCCAAGCAAGCTTGGTGAGTTAACCAAATTAGAGGTACTCGAGCTATGGAAAAATTCTTTGACAGGTCCTTTGCCGGTGAATCTTGGACAGAAGTCCCCCTTGCAATGGCTAGACGTATCCTCAAATTCATTGACGGGTGACATTCCAGCGGGTTTGTGTGACTCCGGTAATCTCACTAAGCTCATCCTCTTCAACAATTCCTTCTCTGGTCCTATCACAACAGGACTCTCAAAATGTGCTTCATTAGTCCGAGTTCGGATGCAAAACAACCTTATTTCTGGGACAATTCCAGTAGGCCTTGGAAATCTTCCAAAACTTCAACGGTTGGAATTGGCAAAAAACAATCTCACCGGTCAAATTCCCCAAGACATCGCTTTGTCCACGTCTCTTTCTTTCATTGATGTCTCTTGGAACCACCTTGAATCATCCCTCCCTTCCAGCATTCTCTCCATTCCTAATCTTCAAACTTTCATGGCTTCAAACAACAACTTGGAAGGCTATATTCCTGACCAGTTCCAAGATTGTCCATCACTTGCTGCTCTTGATCTCTCCAACAACCATTTCCAGGGTAAAATTCCAGAAAGCATTGCTTCATGTGGGAAGTTAGTGAATCTGAACCTTCAAAAGAACCAGTTCACCGGAGAAATCCCAAAAGCAATAGCAACAATGCCCACATTATCCATTCTTGATCTATCCAACAACTCTCTGATTGGTAGAATACCGGAGAATTTTGGGAGCTCACCGGCCCTGGAAATGCTTAACTTGTCATACAACAGGCTTGAAGGTCCAGTTCCACGAAATGGTTTGTTAACAACCATAAATCCTAATGATCTTATAGGCAATGCTGGCCTCTGTGGTGGCGTACTCCCACCGTGTTCTCAAAGTTCTGCCAAGGCATCAGCAAAGCAAAGGAACATGCACATCAACCACGTCCTCATTGGATTTATTGTTGGAATATCAGTAATTTTATCTATTGTCATCGCAGTTTTTGCAGGGAAATGGCTATACAGAAGATGGTACTTGTATAGCAGTTTCTGTACAGATTGTTACAAGAAGAGCAATGGAGAATGGCCTTGGAGGCTGATAGCCTTCCAGAGGATCAGTTTCACTAGTAATGATATACTAACTTGCATCAAGGAATCCAACATCATTGGCATGGGTGGGACTGGGATTGTCTACAAGGCAGAAACCCAACGGCCACATTCTATTGTGGCAGTCAAAAAGCTATGGAGGTCTGGGACTGATATTGAAGCCGGTGACGATTTACTGGGAGAGGTGAACCTCCTAGGGGGGCTTCGGCATAGGAACATAGTAAGGCTATTAGGGTATCTTCACAATGGAACTGATGTGATGATGGTATATGAGTACATGCCAAATGGGAATCTTGGGGCAGCTCTACATGATAAACAGGCTGGAAAGATTTTGGTGGACTGGGTATCGCGATATAACATAGCGGTTGGTGTTGCACAAGGGCTGAATTATCTCCACCATGACTGTCACCCACCGGTCATCCACCGCGACATCAAGTCCAATAACATACTGCTTGATGGGAATCTCGAAGCGAGGATAGCGGACTTCGGGTTAGCGAGGATGATGGTTCATAAGAATGAGACAGTTTCAATGGTGGCTGGATCTTATGGATACATTGCACCTGGTTAGTTTCTTACTATCATTTCAACTTGATTAATGGTTTGTCAATTAGGAACTAGTTGACCTAGAAAGTATAAACACATAATTCATCTTATGTTTATTTTATTTTTATTTTTTTAATTGCAGAATATGGATACACCCTGAAAGTTGATGAGAAGAGCGACATATATAGTTTTGGTGTCGTACTTTTGGAGCTTCTAACAGGGAAAATGCCATTAGACCCTGCATTTGGAGAATCTATCGACATTGTTGAATGGGTTCGGAGTAAGATTAGAAACAACAGGACCTTAGAAGAAGCATTAGATCCCAGCATAGCAGGTCAATGCAAACATGTCCAAGAAGAGATGCTTCTCGTCCTCAGAATTGCACTTCTTTGCACTGCAAAGCTTCCCAAGGACAGACCATCTATGAGGGACATTATAACAATGCTTGGAGAGGCGAAGCCGCGAAGGAAAAGCATTTGTAATAATGGGGGACACGATGCCAGCAAAGAGAAGCCAATCTTTAGCACCTCACCAGTGCTGGGCCTTCTGTAGGAATAAATTTGTTCTTCCGGCTGTTGTTTTGTGTAATTCTTTTCTTCTATGTAAATCTCTTTCTTTGAGTAAATTTCTAGCATTCTTAGACCCAAAACAAAAAAAAAAAGGTTTAAATTTCTAGCATGGATCTAAGTTCAGGATCAAGGGGATGAATTAATATTCATACATAATTATTTTCTCTCGCATAAATAAAAGTCAAATTCTATGATATTTTATGAGCCCATACTGCTTTTGAAATTGGGATATTTAATACGATCCTTTGTCTTCTTAGGCCCGCAAACAGATTGGATTCAGACATTTTGGGGTTGGCTACACCAATCATTTTTAACATCGAGCTCTATCTGGGGCCATATCTTCAATTATATTATAGGCTGTCATGACCCTTTTCCTCTGCCTGACCCACGTTCTATGGGTTTTATCCTGTCCTTGTAGTGTCTTCAATTTGAGCCATATCACTAGTGGGCGTAAGCATTAGTCTTGGTTGCACATAATAAAACCATCTTAGCCGAATTTCTTTTACATGGTGAAAGTATCAAGGGTGCTAGAATGGTTTTAGAAGGGGGCAGCAAGTGGAGAATGGGAAATGGAGTCTCACATTTGAAGATACAGATATATGGTTGTCTACCCCAACCACCTTCAAACAGGTTTCACCCATTTCTGTTCTTCCAGCAAAATGCTAGATCTGGATATTTAATCGATATAGAAGAAAAAAAAAAGATGGAATGAGGATAAATTAATCTGGCATTTCACAACTAATGGAATGTTTACTACCAAGAGTACATTCTGTCACTTTGGAGCAGGAGAAATAACTGGCTAGAAATAATGGAGGGGAAGGGACAAATGCAAGAAAGTTTCAAAGGAGGATCTGGAGCTAAAAGAATCCAAATGAAGTTTGAGGGCTTGTTTAGACATTCTTCCCACAATAACAAATTTGTTGAAATGAAATATTTTGGTGGACAGTCACTATGAAAGAGGGGGGGAGACGATTGACATAACTTTGTACATCTTAAAAGATTGCAGGTGGCTCAGAGGACATGCATGGCAGCTTTGCACATTGAGTACGCATTCTCTGATCAGCGTTGATCAAGACTCTTGAAGATGGGCAGAAGTAGTGTTTGCGCGGTCTGATGAGGAAGCCCTCTCCATTTTCTTCATGACAGCATGGGAATTATGGGCAGGAACAACTTGTTATTTAGCAGATACGGTAAAAACCCAATGGGAGTAGCATATAGCTTGTATGGCATCTAGTTAATTGCAGGAGTTCAATCAAGCTCAAGTACCACCAACAACCCAAGGAAGCATTGGGCCAGCCAGTTGCAAAATCATGCCTTGAGGAACCTTCAATATTAATGTTGATGGTGCAATATTTCAATTTTCAACCAGCAGGAGTAGCAGATGCAGAAGCCAGTATTAGTAATAGCTATGGCGAGTTGATTGCTACCACGTCAAAAGCCATCAAACACGTTGCAGACCCGATGCACATTGAAGCTCTGGCCGCTTTGAATGGCCTAATTTTTTGCTTGTGAGTTGGGAATTCAGAATGTCTATAAAGGAAGACTCGAGTTCACTTATTGGGGGCCATTGCAAGAAGCGATGAGGATTTCTCCCACTTTGGTCTGGTTATAAAAAATATTAGGGTATTAAATGTCTCCTTTCAGAGGCTATGGTTTTGGTAACGTTTGATGCTTAACAAGTTGGGATCAAGCAGCCAGGCCCCAGCCTCTGGCTCTCACCTAATGATTGAAACCCTTTACATCAATCTATTGGATACTAGGCTAATCCTAAAAACGAACTTAGCTCTTTTAAACGAAAACCTCAGGCATTATATGAATCTAGCCAAAAACAAGATTAAAATGTTTCAATTTCAACCAACTCTGCAACAAGAGTGATTGAACAAGGATTGCATGCCTATAGAATACACTAATTTGTGCCAATTTATAGACACAATTATGGCTCAAATATTGGACGAAAAAACAACTATGGCTCAAATATTGGAGGAAAAAAAATCTGAGTATAGCAATGGTCATTGTTACCACCACAAAGTCAATGAATAACAGCCCTAAGCTCCCATTGTAATGACACCCTCAAATGCTACATCAAAAGCCTAGATTAGTATAATGGCCATAAAAATGCATGTCTATAGCATGACTATGATTATTCAGTTATGATATCTTGTTGCAAGATCTAGTTTCCTGTTTAAAAACAGAATGTAACTATATATTAAAGAAAAAAGAGGAAACTATTGCCTCATAAAAAAATGGATAAACATCATAAAAGCACAAAGAAAAGTATAAACATCATAAAGAACTGAAGAAAATATGCATCTTTGAATTAAAACTTTATTTATTAATAATAGTAAATTTTACAAAGTCGAGGAAAGGGAAATGGAAAGTTTCGCACACTCCAAATAGAAATGAAAAATGTTAGCTGAGAAGGAAAAAAGGGAGCCTCTTCTCAACCTGAAACTATTCCCTATACTTGGAGATTACATCTTTTTTCCTTTTTTTAAGAACTAGATTACATCATATCTTGAATGGTCAAAAAAGAACTAGATTACATCATTTCTCAAATGCTCAAAAAGATATTATAAAATAATCAATAGCAAAAACAATGAAAAGGAATATATATATAGCACCCACAATCAACAAACCTAAGTTCATGAGAAAAACAGCCATTCACCTTCCACTCAAAGTTGTTAGTTCCTGAGTTTTATTTTATTTGATACTAGGATGTTGCACCCAAAAGAGCAGTTGCAGATCCATTCCCGTCATCAAGAAAGCTGCTGGACACATGCTGTGAGAGAGAGAGATTAAGAACATAAATTTGCACTGTTCATTTACTGATAAAATGAAAATAATGCTAATTTATTTTTAAGAAACTCCTAGATTTCTCATGATTTTCATGAGATGTCAAACCCACAATACCTTTTCAGATGATATTCCCTAATTACTCAAATATTTTCATTGTATGCTTTAATTTGTGAAGAATAGTTCAAGGACTTCATCATGATTTACTTGCAAAAAAAAGAAAAAAAGAATATTGGCAAAATTATTTGCCTAGATCCCAAATTATTCATCTGCATCAGATTTTTTTCCCCCTAAAATGCATTGCTTTTCCCAATCATGACCCATTCTTGAATTTTCTCAAAAACATTCCCAATTTTTCCCAACTGACCCCCTCAGTTCTCAATTATACACAACACTATAGAATCCAAAAATCTCCAAGTTTTCACAATGCCAATAACCTGGTGCAGCCCTGCAGGTATGATCATCATTAGTCAATCATTGAAGAGTTTAGTGCCTTCCAGGGGCACAAGTATATTATGGACGATCAAGGTCGTCATTGGTTTTTGTGACAAACATATATGCTACATGCCTACATGAAGAGAGATTATCTTAGAAACTGGAAATTCAATATCATTCTATTTTGTTTTTGGGGTGCTCAAGGTAAAAGGTAAACATGCACTCATATAAGAATACTGCAAAGAGAAAAGCACTCATCAAGACTAAATCCTTATGATCACAAAGTATCAAAATTCCTTATTGTAAATTTCAATTGATTACCACTTCTTTCCGTTTGTAACAAAACGATTGAATAATTTTAGGCATAAAACCAACTTTCAAACAGGTTGGAACAATACCTCTTCGTCAAAAACTTTTGAAAGGAAAAATGGCTCTTTCTCCCGAATCCCACCATTTTCCTCAACGATTCTTTCTAAATCCTGCTAAGACAATGGAGAATTAATAAAAATAACAAAATTAAAAAGTCATTTGTAAGTGTCATAATTCCTAGACATGTAACAATACAGTTAGAAAGCATCAAACAAACGGGTGGGCCTATTTCGAAACCCTTTTTTGCTAATCCACACCCTTCATGGCTTTTTGCTAATCCAAAACCTTTCATAGGATTAATGGAAGGGTGTGGATTAGCCAAAAAGGATCATTAATCCATGAAAGGGTGTGGATTAGCAGAAAAGGGTGTGGAAATAGGCTTACCCCAAACAAATTAATAGAGACAACGCTCTGAATAAATAAAATAATTAATTAACTAACTTAGTTAGAAACATTTATGCTCAATGAGCCTGCAAGATAGTTATGACTTCCATATTACATGGCTCTAACAGTACACATGAACAGTAAAGCATGAAATATCCCTGGTTGATAGTGATAATTAATCTTACTGTCATTAAAAAACCACCTGTACCCCAATATAATAAGTGGTCTAAGGGGCCCACAACTTAGTTCAACAGGTGGAATCAGTATGCGATTCTTGAATTCAGCAAGTGTCTTCCAAATTAAAATTTGAATGACATAATCATTATAGAAGCCTTTGTAAAGAAATTACAAGTTCTCATGCTAGATTACCGTCTCCTTCCCAAAACTACATAAAATTAAAGATAAAAATTCTAAATCCCCACAACATAAACATCTATGGTGACCTACTAACCTCTCACCCTAGTAGGGGCAAAAAAGTACAAAACAAAATGATCGAATAGAGAAGTATTTTCCAACACAGCCAAGACCCAACCATCAAAAGGACAGCTTTCAGGTTCCACTACACCCCATTTTGTGAGTAAGCTAACTTGCATATAAAAACTAAGTGGAGGAGGAAGAAGAAAAAGATGAAGACGAAGAGAATCTTTTGTACATAAACATTTTTTTGGGGCAACATTAATCCAAGTATCTTTATTGTTTGATCATATTGAATTAATAATGAAAACTGTAATAAACCATCCTCTTTACTAACATTTATTTCAATTTTATGTGTATTCTTTCATCATACACCATCCTGTTGGGCTAGACAAAAAAAGTGCTTGACCCATAATCTGATAGACTAATACCTTTTTGTCCTTTCTCTTGTACATGCCTTTTGTACCCATTTATTTACACACTGTTTGTTTTCAACAATAAACTAATAATGATAATAATCTGGCCCTTTCTATAATTCGCGAAGCATGCCATTGAATATTCAAATAAAGTAAAGTACAACTCTGTACTTGTTTTTAAGAAACATATTTTATCTATAAAGCCCAAAGAATACAAAGGTGGACAAGAACTCCAACTAAAAGTATAAGTGCACCCAAAAGCAGGACAAGGGTATTCAAAACCACCCCCCCCCCCCCCCCTGCGGGGGCCCAAAAAAAAAATGAAAAAAAAAATCTATAAATGGCATTTCCTACACAATCCCCTCAAACAAAAAATAACAAACCCAAACAATCTTTCAAGGTGGATTAAAGTGCCCTCTCCAGAAATTGCTGCCCTTCCAACCAAAAAAATCAGCTTCGCAATTCCCAGATCTAGGTGTCCATCTCACAATGAGATCAAAAGACTCTGCCCTGTCAATAAACTTCCTAGTGACATGGTCAAACCTCCAGAAACTTCTCTATCATTTTCTTACCCAACCCACAACCATTGAAGAGTCATCTTCAACTGAAAGGAAAGTCAGCCCCAAAAAAGATGCTTCCTGAAGACCATCCAAGATACCCGACTGTTTATCCTTAACTGCGTCCCCCCAACCAAATGGCTTAGAGTAATAAAAAAACCATCCTTCCATGACAATCTCTAAAGATACCAGTAACCCCAATCACATCTGGATTCCCTAAAGAGCAATCCTCACAATTAAGCTTCACAATCCAAAAAGGGACAGATTCCAAGCTATCACACAACACTCCTCTTAGGCCACAAATAAGATGATCATTTTCCACTGTTTATAAACCCAAAAAAAAAAAAAATATATATATATATATATACATCCTCCCCTCAAATCTATTATCAACCAACACCCACAAAGAGCCTATGAAACTAAATCTTTCCCACAATACCAATGCCTCCTCATGCTTATCTTGAAAAATTCTATCATTTTTTTCCATCCAAATAACCTGAAAACATGCCAGAATAGCACAACCCCACATGGATTTAGCCCTCCTACTCTTACCAAGACCGTGAAAATCAATCTCTAGCAAATTGAAGAATGAAGGGTAATCACCCAAGTCAATCCCCACCTAGTTGAAAAGTCTATGCCTAAGGCCAATTAACATAGCACAATGCAAAAAAGATGATCTACTGATTCAACACTCTCTTTGTAAAGCACACACAATTAGGGAAAGGCGCATATTTTGTCTTCTTTTTTTTGGAAACGTCATTGGTATTGGCCCTTTTATGAGCAATTGTGAAAACCAAAACCTTGACCTCAAGGGGCACTTTCAAGTTCCAAATCAACCCCCAAGGGAGGAACTCAGAAACCAAGGGATTCTCAATCAAGGAGGCAAAAAAATATTTGCAAGTGAAGTTTCCAGAAATGATGAGGAGTCCAACACCTTTTATCAGGGTCCAAATGAGACACCAACATCCTAATACAGAGCAAGAATCTCCCTATTACTAAGATTTATAAGAAAATTGAAATCCAAATTGATCGACACCGAAGAATCCAACCCAACTATGGAAGCACCCTTGAAACAAGAAAGGTGATACGGACAAGGGAAAAGCAATGTCTCCCACAACATTTTTCGTTCTCTTTTTTTTTTTTTTTTTTTGGATCAGCAACAAAGAATGTGTATTATTAATAAAAGGAAACAAGTACAGAGGACAAGAAGTCCTACAAACATGTGAATAGGAAAGAAAACAACAAACAAAATAAATCACTCAATGCCACACAAAATAAATCACTCAATGCCACAAAGAAATACACGCCACATATCCTCCCACAAAACAAATACACACCCTATTATGCACTAGGAATCTATAATAACGAGAAGGAAAAAAATCCCTTGAGAAATAAACTTTGAGATACATCAATCCTCTTACCATCCACCACCTAAGACTCCAACCATTAACTTAATAGCCATAACTATTTTTGTTAACCGATTGCCCTAAAGAATTTTACTCAATCAGCAATGTCCACAACCACTTATAAATTAAGGCAATTTTTTAGGAATCACATTTCCCAACACAATACCACATTTACACTTGCACTATGTTTGGATGGAGTGAAGTGCAGAGAAGAGAAAATAATTGGAGGGAACTGATTAACTTTCCCTTGTTTAAGAGTTTTATGAGAAGAGAAATGAAAAGAAATGAGGAGAAATGGAGGGATCTAAAATCCCTTCAAGGCCCACTTTTCTTTCCTCTCATAAGCCAAAGGAAAAGTGGTTTAATGAAATTATCATAATACCCGTTTTGCCCTTTAACAATTAGAGAGGAAATTTAAATGACATTTCACTCCAACAGCCAATAAGGGAGACTATATTAAAGTATATTGGTAAAATGCATCTTTTCCTTTCTTTTTTATCCAACTCTCAAACAAGGGGGAAAGAAATCACTTTCTTTTCACTCCTAACCTTCTAACAAGAGGGAGAAAAAACCACAATGCTTTATTTTCTTTTCTCTCCTCTCCTATCTAATGTTTTCCTTTCTTTTCTTTACACTTCTAAACTCACAAACAGGGCATTAGGGTGAGACAAAACCTCCCAACTCACTAAGTGATTTATACAGAACTGAGCAAAGACCTAGCTTCATAGAACTTGGGAACTCAATTACCCATTTACCCAGCATTGAAGAATAGCCTATGCACGGTACCTAGGTATTCAGTCAATAACACTGCCTTCATTACGAACAAGAAAATACAGTACCAAGAGTCAATATAAAGGCCAGTGTCACATTGGGTGAACTTTTAGAATGGATATTTTTACTCAAATAGCTTCCAGATAACAGCTCTATACCTTTCCCGTCAATATTTCAAACTCGAGTAGTTCATCCACGATCTTTTCGAGCACTCGACGATTTTTCTGAAGCATATCCTTTGCTTTATCATGCGCTAGATAATATATCTGCATAAAACCAAGTATCCATTGAGGGTCTTATCATCCAATATCATACAACAAATCAACATGAAGTAATACTGTTTCCATTAGTGGTGTTTGGTATATTATATAAGAGCTTAAGAGTGATCTGTCTTTAAAATATATATATATATATATATATATATATATATACACACATATATAACAAAAAACAAAAAACAAAACAAAACAAAAAGGAACAGAAAGAAAGAAAATTAAATTTTCATGGCTGCAAAGAAAAAAAACCTTTTCAACTTTAGCAGCCATCTCAAACTCATGGTTATTCCCCATACTCAAAGCTGTAACCTGTGCCAGTGGAAAAATACATTCAACATGAACAATCTGGTACTATATTGATATACCTATCAAGCTCACGAAGCAAAAGAAGAGACTGCAATACAAAACTTGGAAGCTTTTAAATGATTCAAAGAAAACCTAAATATTAATTTGTGTTAAAATAAATTGAGTAGCAGTTATCATATAACATAAACTCCAAGTGAAATAATAGAGAGAAAAACAGCAATATATGTGTGTGTGTTGGTCCATCAGTGAAGAATGATGAATATTTGTGGATCTTTCACACCAACGTGGTCCTCTAGACCATAAATTAGCCCAAAATCCATGCGTTAAGACCTTCCATGTTTGTGTGTTTTCATACCCAGATAACTGTAGTATATTACTCAAGTAGGTACTGTGCCAATGTACTCCACTGCCACAGTAATCCAAGCACAAAAGAATCCATATAATCAATAATTAACTGCTGGAAATAAAGAAAGCTGAATACCGCATTGCTGGAGTAGTAAATTGCAGGACTGTCATCAGGCGCCCACCCATACTGAATCACCATCCGTGTAGCTATCTGTTGCAACTTGCAAAGAATAATAAGGTTTGTGATGCTAAAAATCATAATTCTATAGATTTTCCTCGATCAACAATATGACCAACATATCATATCGATGAAACATTTAAGATGCAATAAGAACAGGATGATACAGACCTCCTGTGCTTGCTTCAATTCTGAAGAAGAAAGAAAATTTTCCTCCCCAAAAGGAAGTAGTAGTTGGGCTGCAATATATGAGCCAAAGCAAAACACAAGCTTTTTCTCAAGGTATGATCTTGATTCAACGTTTCCATTCATGGAACCTTCATTCTTAGCCTTAGTAATCTTGGTACATCCAATTCCCTGCAAGAAGGGTTGAAACTCATCATCCCTTTTGCAAATATGATTCCCCAAAATGATTCAGTTATTAACATCTGTCTCAACTGAAATGAAAACTGAAAAAATCAGAAGAGATTTACGGTTTTCATCCTTTTTGAAGATTGCAATGGTCCAAGTAGCATGAATGTGGAAACGAATTGGGATAGATAACCAGGCAAACGACAAGTTGTACTACATTTTTCATTGAACTCCACAGATAAACTAAAATTCAAATGGACATAAAGAAGCCCAGTATACTGCATGCAACACAGCTGGTCTTAAGAATCTAGCCATTCACACATCAAGTTTAATCTCATACAGAGGAGGGTGTAAAATACAAAACCATTGCCCTTGACAATATTTATAATGACCACACACACACAAAAATCCTTGGTCCTCCCTCTTTAGATTTCTAAACAGATTGAAAAATTTTTTACATTTTTAATGCAATTATCTAAAGCGAGGGCCATCTTGCACCTGTAATTTTCTAGAGTTCTTCTAAAATGTACAATACACTATTTATTTTAATCATACCAGAACAGCATCATACAACTGGTTTCACTGAGTGTACAATGAGATGGATACAGTGTATCATACAATATATGTGTGTATCACAAAATACACACAGTAAATCATACACACTATGCACAGTCTCAAGCGATACCGAGTCATATCACCCAAGCTAGATATACCACAAGTGAATAAAACTATATGAAACTCTCACCTCATCTAAAACCTCAACCATCTCACCACCCCTAAGCCCAAGATAGCTAAACCTTTGTGAACCCGTGCTATTATGGCAGTTTTATGGGTTATTTGACTTGAGAGGAATCTAGGATCTTCAATGAAAGTATTGAAGAGAGAGAGAGAGAGAGAGGTTGTAGCCTTGTAGGATAGAGTTTGCTTTTTTGATTTCCTCTGTTTTTTTTTATCCTTGGGAATTGGATAGAGAATTGTTCTTCAAAGAATGCTAAGAGGAGGTGCCTGCGAGGACATTTTTATCCTGCATGAGCTTTTTTTGGTTTGTGGGTTCGAGAGCTTGCATAGGGAGGTATACATTTTAGGGTTTCATGGGTTCGGTTTTGTATAGACTGATTTTGCTTGAAGTGGTGATCTAGCCCTGGTCAATTTGGGGCTTCTGGTAGAACAGTGGCTGTTATAGTTCCGCTTTTCTGTTGGACCCCTGGTCCACAATGTATCTCCTTTTCTTCTAATTAATACAATAACGTTTTCTAATCAATACACTTAATTTTTTATTTTTGCTAGCAAAAAACAATATTTATTTATTTTATCAAAAAACCAATATTTATTGGTGTCAGTAGAGGTGGGTCCTTTGGAATTCTGGTATGTTGGCCATCATGGCAATATAATTTTTTATGATTGAAAAGAAGTGTCACTATTTTGTGGGAGAATATTAAAAGTCCAGTTTCCTTTTGAGTTTATATTTCTAAAGAGTATAATGATATTCCTCTTCCTCTCATTTTGCCTCTTCATCTCATTTTGCAAGATTACAAGACGGTTTGCTCGTCAAGGGCTTTGGAAAGTTGCAAAAAATTGTTCTTGGAATCCGATGCCTATGGGTAAAATTTAACTAAATTTTGATGCGTGCTCTTTTGGTAGTCTGGGTACTATTGGAGTAGGGGATAATTTTAGATATCATAACGGTAATGTCAGTATTTTTTTTCCATATTTTTTACATTTGAGGGTTTTGCTATTAAGGAGGAGATTCATCCTCTTTTTATTGATTTAAGGCATGCTAGAAGGTGTGATTTACGAGATATTTTAGTGGATAAAGATGTCTATATGGCTATTCTTCAGTTGACTGAGCAGGAGAAAGAAAATTGGGAGGTATTGCTATGCTACTAGAAAGAATTGGATATTAAGTTTATAACATTTGAGGCTGCAACCTGATAATTTAATTAGAATTAGTAGGGCTCATCATTAAAGATATCTGCAAGATATTTCAAAATCTCATCATATGCCTATTGTTGGAAAAATACCACATCCCAAATCAGTTAATTATACAATTTGACATGGCTTCATATACTTTTTTGGGCCCTCCACTTAATAGCTTAGGCTTTTAAGTTGGAAACTAAACATGGTATCAGAGCATGTTGTTTTTGGGCCGTTTCATTTGTGAGCCCTGTCTTTGTTGTGCACATGACAAGTCTGTTTCTATCTTGTTAGGCCTGCACGTGTGGGGAAGTGTTGGAAAAATACATCTCACATCGGTCAATTATAAAATTTGGCATGGCTTCATATACTTGTTTGGGCACTCCACTTAATAGCTTTTAGGTTGGAAACTTAACACCTATAACATAGGGGCAAAACTAGGACTTCTGATAGTGAAATAACAGGTAAAAAATTTCTGGGTAATATTTTCCCATAAACATAGAGATGGGACAAAAATAACATAAAAAAAATAATAATAATAACAAATATAACAGACAAAGATAATGGAACCAGTGGATAATTCTAATATGAAACTTAATGATGAATTGATTTATCATAGCCAAAAACCAAAATAATGGTCCCATCTCGAGGTCCCAAATGGCTGCTAAAAATGAAATTGAAAACCTTGGAGTAGCACCATAACTTTTGAGTTGAGAGAATAATACATACAAAATATATCATAAAAAGGTAAGCAAGAATAAAATTGACTAACCTCCCAAGACAATGGCTCAAGCCATAGATTATCAACAACGTCAAAGTTTGGTAGAAGAAGCGCAATGAGACCACGTCCAGCAGCCCAAACAGCATGTGGGAACTTTGTCTCCCTCGTCCACTAGCAAAGTATAAAACTCCTATTAATTCCAAAACTTAAAGCCACAAAAGGAAATTGATGCGTCCTATATCATTTTTTTCTCCTTTTTTTATAAGAAACAAATATGGATTCTACATGATATTAAGTAACGTTCATCTGAATAAAGCACTGATATACCAAAATAAACAGGGAAGTGAAAACTTAGAATTTTCCTCGTGTGTCACAAAAGAGGAACACCACAAAAGAACTCAGCATTGTCTTCCAAGACTGGAAGACAACATGAAAATTGATAAATATTAGGGTAAGGATTTGACCAAGCAAATCGATTTCAAGGGTTACCACCCCCCCCCCCTCTCTTTTTTTGGCTGTTTGAATTTTACAAGAGAACCTAAACCTCCATGATTATCGGGTTCTATGATGAGGACCACAAAACAGGGTATAAATAAACATTTTTGGCACACAAGTGGATGTTCAAACTCTATCTAGATAATTCCATTCTGAAAATATCAAGCCAATGTGGAAGATAATATACATTAGGGCATCCACTGTCAGACAATACGAGGCACTGATACAGATGGAAACAGGCATTGAAAAAATTTCATAAGAAAACACTAGAGCACATGAGTGTGGAATGCCATTACTCATCAAGCATAGGATAAAGAACCGAGTTATTTGGCGACACTTTCCTCCAGTTTTACTCATGCATAATTATTATGGCCTGGACTCTGGAGTACCCCAATATCCTTGCTTTGATATCATTAGAAAACTTCTTGGATTAACCATCCACCAAGCCTAAGTCTGCATGACCTGGAGATGATTTGAGCAATTTACACCAAAATCAAGACGACATTTATACACACCCACATATACCTATATATATATGAAGGGACTACTAGTTCCATATCTCATTAAGGATTGACTAAATAAGAAGTTCTTATGCTTCAGGTTATTTTGGATTTACTTCTAGAAAGGATTTTTAAAATAAGCTCTCAAAAGTTGGCAATGTACTAAGAAAGCGCAACTCTATTAGCCCTTTTTCTGGAAAAAGGTGGAAGAAGGGTGAGAAAGAAAGGTTACCTACTATTAGGGGCGGGTAAGAAAGAGAGGTGAGGTAACTAGCTTAGTAACTTTATTTAATCTAAAAGGTTGGCTAAGTGCCTTATCTGGCTCTAAGTGATAGGGGCAGTGCTATGAAATATTATAACGATCTTTATTATCAGTTCACAGGATTTTAAGAGTTTCTCTATAGTGAAGTTTATATTTCAGTAGTTACCTTTTTTTTAGTTACAAGTGGAATCCTAAGTTTATTTCTCACACAATTTTAAAATAAATTTCTGATGATTTCAAATTAGAAATTAGAATTGGAAGGAAGATTGGCCCCAATATTGCAGACACCCCGGTGAAAATGGAAATCTCATTGATAATATTTCATTTTTATGTTGGTTTCCACTCATTCATGGTAACCTGCCTCTCTACTTTATGGTGGTTTATTCCATTTAAACTTAATGTAGAAACAGAAATATATATAGTATGGATAATAAATGAAATACAAAAGAATAGTAGGTCTGGAATAACATGCTACAGTATAGTATGGAGGCATCAACATAAGGTTTACCAGTACAAAACTACACATGAGGTTTACAAATGCGAAACTACATTCTTTCAATAATGGTTAACAATTCAAATGCAGAGCAATGCTAAAGCTGATACAAGAATTTTAAAAGTCCAGCACTACAATTGAATATCAGTGTTAAGGTTTGAAGACGATTGTTTAAAGTATTTTATAAATAGGATTTTGGGGCTAAGATTAGGGTTTTAGTGGCTATTTTGATGGTTTAAAGGGTGACTTTTGCTTAAAACAAAAAAGTAGTTAATAATCACAAATAAGTTGGAGTCAAGAAGAAGATGTAGAAGAAGAAATAGTGAAAGAAAGGAAAAGAGAAAAGAAAGGAGAGCTCTTTACAATCATGGGACTTCCCAACAAGAGGAATAGGATATAATCTTTAAGGAGGTTGAATTGTCCATAGTGAATTCAAAGTATAAAGTAGATAGAAAACTTTTTGTCTGAAAAGAATAGGAATTTATTGAAAACTAGGAAGATTCCCTTAAGTCCTAGTTGGGGTTTTGGTGAGTGCTCGTATATGTCTCATGTACATGGCTTGGCCGAGAAGAACTTCACTCAGGCTGCTGATAGCCAAGAAGTCATAAGAAAAGAAAAGGAAACTTGGAATCTTGTAACAGCCACCCAACCCCAATCTCTTAATCAATTTTAAATTTTCAATTCATGTCATCTCAGCAATCAGATAAGAGAAAAGAAATCAAATGGGAATGAAGAGAACCCAATAACACGACTTGCAATGAACACTTGGGGAATCATGATAAGCAAGTGTACGATATTATACATACACATATAAGCAAAATTCAGGAAGATATGAAAAAAAAAACAAATCAGAAAAATAAATCAATGTCAAATTACAAATGAGATTGGAAACTGGACAGACTAACTGAACATAATGGAAGCAATAAAATTTTCCAATTGCAACAGATGAGATAGTTTCTTACATCAAGTGGAGGATTTAGAAGTTCCATTCCATTGCTTATCTGACCATATGGTTCCATTAGATCAACCACATTCTGCAGATCCTCTTTGGTCAAAGTCAGTCCAAGATGATTTATCAGCAGTTGGCTTATCTTCTTCACAATTTTTGTTTTCCTCACCCATTTAGGCACAACACCACTGAAAGTCTATGCCAAAGCAGTATAGAGTTATGCCTATATAATATGGAAAAAGTATTTGAAAAGAAAACATGTATAAAGTAATAAAACACAGCTTGCAAACTACTGTAACTCTAAAGAAAAACAATAACAATAATAAAGAAATCCAAGCCCATATGATTATCAACTAACTTCATAAATAGAAGAAAGATCTACTGAGAAACCCAGATGAAGGCATAACGCATGTTACCCTTGAGGCCTTGACATTATTATCTATAGTTCTAGTCAATAGTAAATTGGAGCAGATCAATAGACAAAATCACACACAAGGTTGTTGACAAACACACGGAGCATCTGATCAAGCTTATGAACACTATCATTGCTGAGAAAGTTAGATCTACCGATGCCGCAGGATTGAAGGAGGGGAAGATAAAGCAAAAGAAAGAACAAACTCCTAGTGATAAGTGATAACTTTAAATGTAAAGCAAGACAAGAATTTCAACTTATTGTGCGTTATTCTTGCAGAGCACAAGGAGATTTAATGGAGGCAGAAATCGAGAGAGATTTTGCTAAAGGAAGGGGACAGGATTACTATGTATTTCCACAGAATGGAAAACTCACAAGCATCGCATTCATATTGGGCGATTGAGGATTGGGGAGATAGAGGTGGAAGAAGAGGAAGAGGTGGTGGAGGGAATTGCCAAATTTTATGACAGCCTATTTTCAGATGAGGTATCTCAGAGGCCTTTGTTGGATGAACAGGAGCTTAATGCTGTTTCAAAGGAGGATGTTAGGTGGTTGGAGAGACAATGGGATGAGGAGGTGCTTACAGCGATTCAGAGTCTGAATGACTAAATATTCAGCAAGCATATTAAAGACGACACAAGATAATAGCATCAGTTATTTCTTACCGCAAACCAACCACAATAACTCATAAGTTCATCGGTATCCAGAAATTTGCTCCTAAAGGCACTACCTTCCAAAGCCACAGGAACAAGTTTTAGTTCTATAGGCCGTAGAAGAGCTGTCTTCTCAGCAACCTGAAGGAAGACAATGTTGATGTATCCAAAAAAATTATTCCAGAATGTTTAAGACAGAATAATGATACAATATCCATAAAAAATAAAAGACACAATAATGATACAAAAGAAACTTAGAACAAGCTCTTTGATCTTGATAAGAGTTCAAATTTACATGCAAATAACCTAAGAAACTGAGGGCAAAATAGTTACCTTTCTCCAGTCTACAAAATCAATGAGCTCATGATCCATAGTTTCTTTTGCGGCAATGCGTAATATCTTCTCCCTTTCTGTTTGAGTTGGCCTTTGCAGATGAAATACTCTATCCATCCTACCAGGCCGCCTCAAGGCCTCATCAATTTGCTTGAGATTTCTAGTAGTAGCCATCAAAACAACCCCATCTTGTTTCTCAAATCTACATAAAAGATTATTGTACATTGAGAAAAAATATGTTGAAGTCCTAACATCTGAAAACACAAATCACAACAACTGATTTAAGTTCATCAGAAAATTCGATTTCATAAATCTGAGGGGTCTGAGGTTCAAAGATGAAATATTAGATCCTACGGGTGATGTAAGACAAGCCTTCAAAATTAATTATGTTACTGACTGAAAATTCATGTTGTTTGTTATCCACTGTTAATAGGTAGGTTCTTGTAGGAGAGCAAGAGGTGAACTAATCGAGCTACTGACATCTGTGTTGATGAAATAGCAAGAGGGTGCTGCAAAGGGGAGAGGAGGGCAACCAAGCGGGAACATTCAGGTGTGGCAAGATGAGAGGATCCAGGGAGTGGGAATGCTTTTGACCCTTGTAATTCCAAATTTGTGAATCCTTGCAGATTAGTCATGAATGGTCTTTAGTCTTTACATAAAAATCCAGGCCTCTCAAGTGGCAGAATTCAATTAGTTGAATTCTCTAACCAATGGGAGACCTTCCCACTCATGGAGCTGGTTTAACATTTGAAAATAAATTTCAGTTTCAAGTATTGAGTTTCCATTTCTTTAAAGCGAAATTAGGAGCCCTCAAAAGCTCTTCTTGAAGAGGAATTGAGCTGCAGACCCTATTTTTTATAGGCCCTGCAGACACTATTCCTACATATGTTAGCCTTTTCCAATTGTAATGCATCAGAACAAAACACATGTAATCAAGCAGATTTTTGCATACCGAGGGAGAAATTTCCTTGATTAGTTGGAGTTGGCGGGATGCTTTCTCAATTCTTATTTTAATGGGATCTCCAATTGTACATATAGTCATCATTCATCAATGGCTTCTCTAGTTCTGTTCATTTGTTTTAGTTCACTAAAAGATAAAGATATCAAAGTTTCCATATATTATGTGGCACCAATTTCAGTATCATCCCAATTTAATCTACCTAAACATTACAATATAAAATAAAATAAATATGATGATAGCGGTTATGTCTCTAGTTGAATTGAACATCAATTATATAAATATATATGTACATAACATGAAATTAGAATTTCTTAATGTTTACCCTAAGGGCACATGTTAAGATACATTTAATGAACCATTAACTGCATGGGAAAACACATTTGCACAATTGTTTATGCATTTTCATGTTTTTCTATGCAAATTGCACCATTTTCCATGCATTTTCCTATGCTATATGCCTATATGCATCATTTTCTACGCATTTCACATATTCTCATGCAATTATTAGTTCATTAAATGTATCATAACATGTGCCTTTCTGGCACACAGTCAAGAAATCCCTATGAAATTTACAGACTAGTTCACTTACAATAAGTAATGGTGATGATGGTTGCGAGTGGAAAGATCTGAGGACACACGCACACACACACTCTCTCTCTCTCTCTCTAGTTCACTTACAATAAGTAATGGTGATGATGGTTACGAGTGGAAAGAAAGATCTGAGCACACACACACACACTCTCTCTCTCTCTCTCTCTCTCTCTCTCTCTCTCTCTCTATATATATATATATATATATATATATATATATATATGCGCGCGCGTGTATAGTTTCTGGATCAAAAAGAACACATTAGGCAAAAGAGATTACAAACATTGAGTAATCTCTTTGGCTAATACAAAATGCTCCAGCTGGCAATGGTCTCTCCACCACATATATATATTATATAAAATGTCAATGCGAAAGCAAATGCAAATCACCCAGCCTAATCATTCCCTCCTAACAAACACCCCACATGTATATCTTAATCCAGCATCATAGCTAAGTTAAAGGCATTAAGCTATATGATGGTACGAAAGCACATTAAAGTAAAACCTCATTTTTTGGGAAGGACAAATGACATAAAATCTCTGGTCAATTACTTTAGATGTCCAATGTCTCAGATTTTTTTTTTTTTTTTGTTTTGCCAACAAGAATATCCAGACCTTTGACCTAACTAATCCCATGAAACATAGGTCCACCATCCATTCTGTGTCAGTAAATGCTCAGGATAAACCTGGCTGCTGTCTGGCCCCAAGAAAGAGTGAGAAGTCAAACCCAAGACCTTCCACTTTTTGAGGATGTAAGTCTCAAGAAACACTGGTCCACCTCTTGAGGTTCTTGGGAATAATCTTACATCAAACCATACTTAGTATTTTTCATCCAATATCCCTAGACTAATGAACAAGAACAGAAGTTGGCAGTTACCCATCAAGCTCCACAAGAAGTTGATTAATAAAAGCTTCATGATCCTGCTTTTTAGTGTGAATAAACTTGCCACGAACGCCAGCAAAGAGGTCAAAATCCTCCACAAATATGATTACAGGTGCCTAAAAACAACATTTATAACTTGTCAGAATACAAAAGAAAAATGTGTGATAAATAACAGATTTTTTCAAGGATAATATATCTAAGAAACTGATAATAACTTCTGCAATAAAATCTGTCCACAACTCCCAATATGAACGATGATTACATGAACTCATAACAACATAAGATTAAGCTAACCACAATAGCACTCCATTAACAAAGGGAGGAATTAACTAGAATTATTAAAAACAGAATAATTCCCCCTCTACTCATCAATGAAAATAAAACAAACCACACAGCCTCATACTCACACAAGATTTGACCAATGACAGTAAAAGTAGGTTATGCTTATCAAATTTGTTTCACTCAGAAGTGAAATTTAGTTGCAGAACTTGGCACCCAATAAAGAAAAAGAAAAGTAGCAGAATTTATAATAACACTCCACAATTTAAGGAATTCTAAGAAAAGCTTGAAAATAAATGCATCCTTTAAGACTCATTAATACCTCCCCAAACCCCCCCCCCCCCCCCCCCACCCCCAAAAAAAAAAACAAAAAATAACTATTTTTGGCCATACAAATATGATTCAGGTTAATTTAAATCATAGTAAAATCCATCTGGCAGGTTTAATAACATTAATTAAAATTTAAAAATTTTATCCAAATAATTAAAAAGATAAATTAAACCAACTTCATAGAACAAGCAAATGCTGAGCAACATAGGATTTATATTTAAAATTCTAAAGCTTAAAAAAGCTAAACCATAAAGTTAATGAATGGCTTATAATTGAAGTTGAGCTTCAGATAAGATGATCCCTACCTTCAAGTGAAATTATATAAAAGACTACAAATTATATGGATTTCGCTCACTTAAGCTATTACGTATTTTTGCTGAAGTTTTTTATATAAAAAAACCCACAAATATCGTATTTTTTTAAACTAAATTTCAGTTTTGGTCCATCTTGGCTAAACTTACATGTGTCGATATGAATTAAATTCAATATCTAAATTCATGATTAAGAAAAGAATGAAATTTAAGAAATTGGCTTATAGAGAACAACCAAATCCCTTGCTGTCTGGAAGAGTTCCCTGACATTAGATGCACTTTGGCCAACCCACAGTCCAGCCTCCAACTGTTGGGCTTTAACTTCAACAACAGGCACCTTAGCTTCTGCAGCTATAGCTAGTGCTAGGGACGTCTTTCCTGTTCCCCTCTCACCTACAATAAGAACTCCCTGCAATATAAGTGTAAACTCCTCAGAGGCTAAACATACCACATGAGAAATATATATATTTCTAGCCTTGCAACATAAATAAACATCTTAAACTATGTATATAGTGTACAGCTTAAATTACATGCTGAATAATCAATAAATTAAGGTGTGAAATGTAAATCAACTACAATTGCCTAGAAGTAATTGTTCCATCCAGCTCCTTTAATTAAAAAGCCACACCTATACATGTACAAATTGCAATGAAACATAGGTATAAAATTTATGAGAAATCCCAGTTAAACTTTTTATGAGAAAGGACAGTTTTATGAAACCATAAAATTTATGAGAAAGGACAGTTGTATGTAACTATAGAGAAAAACGATACAAAGGATGAGGCGTCATCCAGAGAAAGTGAGAATGAGATACAAGTAAACTCTATCAACTTTACAAAAAATGCAACAGAAAAAATCCTAAAATCAACCACCCCTCAAGGGGGATAGAATTGTTCTAAGAATGCTTTAACGAGTCACAACCCCCCTTTTTGCCAAGAAGCACGCATCCTTGTTAGCAGATGTAGCCACCCACTTGGTGACCTCCAACCCAAAGAAATTTCAAACATCCAATTGATCCTCCTTATTATAAAACATTTGAAAATTGGGAACAAGTGATATATAAATTTTAGAACTTCCTAGGACCCACCACTTTAACACTCATACTCAATATTAGAAGAAATTTATAAAGGACCTGTTATCTGCACTATTGCAGTAAAACCTACCGCTATAAATTTGTGGAAACTATATACCCAATCTGATTATTGATCCAATAATGTGCCAAAAACCCAAGAATCTTAAGCAAAAAGCCAAAAATACAAGAAGAAATTTCTTCATCAAAAAACTAATAATAATAATGAAACAAGAAAGTTAATTTAAAAGGGGGAGAGGGGGACCACAATACAAAAAACATATGTAGCCCACAAGAAATCACAAGGAAACTGTCCCTCCCTTGCAACATATTTTTCCTGATGAAGCGAAGCCCATGTACATGACTCATATACATGCAAAAATCAAAAAAAGCTCCAAACAATAATTTGAGAGAATCTATAAAAAATAAAAAATAAAAATGAATGCCCCAACATATCCCCTTTAGCTAGGCTGGGAGGAAGAGAATTTCCGGTGGCGAAGATTTTGAATCCCAGATGTGCCCTCGAAAGTATCTTTCTTCACTTGGGTTGGTTCCAAGTTGGGACAATTGTTTAACCATTGACAACTTACAAAAAAGAGGGAGATGGAAACAGTGGGATCACTTCTACACTGCTCTTTAGCTAGAGAGTTCTCGGATTTTTCATTTGGGCTTATTTGGGATGCAGTGGGTGATGCCTATGAGGGTAAAACAGGTCTTGGAATAATTGTGGTGGTGGTTTTTTTTTTTTTTTTGAGGGGTGTCTCTAACAAAGTTGCCTTGGCAAGATGGAAACTTGTGCCTCATGGCCCTCATGTCATTTGTTGGACACTGTGGAAGGAAAGGAACAAGAGGACATTTTAATATAGGGAAGCTATGGTGCAAACTTTGAAAACACACTCCTGATTTTCTTTTTGACTAGGGAGATTCGGATTGTTTTTGTATATGGGAACCCCTATAGAATATCTTGGATAGTCTTACGCTTTTTGGTTATGTACTAAGATGGAAACTTATGCCTCATGGCCCTCATGTCATTTTTTGGACACTGTGGAAGGAAAGGAACAAGAGGACATTTTAATATAGGGAAGCTATGGTGCAAACTTTGAAAACACACTCCTGATTTTCTTTTTGACTAGGGAGATTCGGATTGTTTTTGTATATGGGAACCCCTATAGAATATCTTGGATAGTCTTAGGCTTTTTGGTTATGTACTTCTAGTGTACATGAGCTTCTAGTGTACATGAGCTTTGGCTCTTTTTTTTCCTAATAAAATACTTTACTGTATCAAAAAATAATAATAATAATTCTATTGTGGAAGATTCCTCACTATAAACAATTATGCTGTTTCTTTCTTTCCAAACACTCACAAAACAAACCATGAGGCACCGCTTTCTAAACCTTTTTTACTTCCTTAAATTCGGGTCTTGATCCACCAACCCGAAAACAAGTCACGAGAGGTAGCTAGAAATATCCAATGAACACCAAGTAAGTTGAACACAAAACCCCATGATGACCACACTATCAAACAATGAGGAATAGATGATTGACCGACTCTGTCAACTCTTTGCCCATAACACACCTATTTGGGATTGTCCAATTTATATGAATAAGATGATCAATGGTAAGACATTATCCCTAGCCACCAACCATGCAAAAATAATCTTCAGGAGGCACCAAATCTATCCAAATATTCCTAGCCAGAAACTCAAGATCCTTGCTGTTGAGAAGTCCCGCATCCCACATCAATACCTATTTGGGCCCTTTACCCAACATCTTAGGCTTTTTAGGTTGGAAACTTAACATAGTATCAATGCATATCGGTCCTAGGCCCAGTTCGTTCATGAGCCCGTATTTGTTGTCCACGTGATGGGCCCGTTTGTGTCTTGTTAGGCCTGCACGTAAGAGGGAGTGTTGGGAAGTCCTACATCCCACATCAATACCTATTTGGGCCCTCTACCTAATAGCTTAGCCTATTGGGTTGGAAACTTAACACTTACAATCAACCAACACCTCATAAAACGATTGCACGATAAAAACGCCCATTAGAGCTAGATCATACAATCAACCAATGAATTTTTATTTTTTTTAATCAGTAACAAAGAAACAATATTATTAAAAATGGAGAATGAAAGGTACAAAAGCAGGACAAGAAGTCCACCTAAACAATCAACCAATGAATACTTCCTCCTTCCCACACCATATAATCTTTGACTCACACATCTCTATTGACAGCAATCGCAAAAAGGTGAGGGAATTCCTCCATAAGCGGAACATTGTGCTACACCAAACATCCTTCCAAAACTCTATCCTCCTGCCCTCCCCTACTCTAATGCCATGTTTGTTTGGCTAGAATGGAATGAGTGGGAATGGAATCTGATTCCATACTTAAAATAGCCTGGAATGGAGTGCAATGGTTCATTCCTCTTTTTTTATTCTATTTCAGTTTAACTACCTCATCCAAACACGCCGTTGGGAATGAATTGGAATGTGATTCGATTCCATCCAATCCATTCCAACCAAACAAACATGGCCTAAAAGAAATATGCTTCACACAACCACTAAGAACCTGAAGAATTGCCTTCAAAGACCCACTGCATGAGGACCACTCAATCCCTTAGAACACCACTCCCCCTCGTCTTTCCCATATCCAATCTATCACCTTTTTCCATAAACTCTAATCCTCAACCCCAAACCTCCACAACCACTTACCAGGAAGAACATAATTCATAGGACCGTTGCGACTTCTTGAAAAACCCACCATCATTATTCCATCGACAACCTTCCCTCACCACCTTTGTCAAACACCCACAACAATAGTGTGATCATACAACCTAATATGCCTTCGACCTTTACTCCTTTAATATTTACACTCAAAGGTTGAAAGGAGCCAAGAAAACAAAAAAGAATTTGGTGCTCAAGAAACCCTTAAATCCACCTATATATTAATATATATTTCTCCTTATCCTTAGAATTCTCTCTTACAAGCATGGCTCCTCTACCTAGATTTGGCTTCTCCTTATGGCTCTGACTTCTGAATAGCAGTATCAATCGCAATCTCAATCACAGATTCGCAAAACAAAGTAGAGAGAGCATTGATCATTACCTAACAAGAATTGTGAACTACTATCGTGAGATTTTTTTTATTTGGCTATCAGATTTCACTCATTTCAGAAAACTTTTAATACACATGTTTTGACCCGTTTCTGCATATTTTTATTTTTCTAATGATTTCCAGTGAATTTCAATCAATTTATATAAATAACTTAGCATGAGTATTGTAATTTATATTGTTCTTGAAGTCATTATTGACAAGTAACCAAGCTCCAACTCCACTTTATCACTATAATTGTGAGAGAACCTTAAAGTAAAATTTTAAAATATTACAACAATAATGCATCAATTAAATGCCTAACAAACATTGTTCATTTATCTCTCTGAATTTTTTACAGAAAAAGGGAAGTGCATCATCGAAATATATTTGACTAAATACACTGACAGATAAATTTTCTCTACATTTAGAAAAAAACAAAAAAAAGAAACAACTGAAAAATTCTTTTCTGATGAAAAAAAAAAAAAGCAATCTTCATACTAATTTTAGAAAAGCTATATCAGTTTTCTTAATATAGAAATACAGATCCGGTCTCATCAACACGTGCTGATTTTCTTATAGCAGCACCGTGCATTGGGGGGTTGTACCCTGTGCATAGGTGGGTTGTACACACATCATGTATGTCCGACAGCTAGTATATATAAATGTAAGTGTTTATGAAAACTTTTGAAAAATCATTTAATGGATTCAAAGTCATCTAGAGGGAGGTGAATAAGCACTTATGAAAACTTTTCCCTATTGGACCAAACCCAACATATATATATATATATATATATATATATATATATATATATATTACTCCAGTTCATGGAAAAGAAGAAGACAACGACAATGAAGGAATTTCTGCACAAATTAAGCATATAATATAACAAGATTTATACCGTTATGTAAATATTACATAGAATGGCAGAATCAATTATGTTTTAAACCCAAATCGTTGGAACAATAATCAAACCATGGCAGAATTGATTAGTGAATAATTATATAAGACCTTCATTCCTTGTACATCATCAAATTGTAGATTGACGTTGGAAATATGCAATATACAATCAAATAATTCTGTTAGGTTCACTTCTTTTATAATCAAGCTCAACTTTTAAACATCAATTCTAATTGTAATAATAATAATAATAAATAAATAAAAGTAACATATACCTATGTGTCATAATGCTTGCAACAGGGCAGATGTAAAATATAAATATGATCAAATTACAGAAAGATTGCACATCTATGTGATAGCTGTAGAATAACATACCCGAGGCGCACGAGCTCCCATTTCCTGGAACGTGCTAGGATTTTGTAGAAATGCCACTACTTCATTCATTTCCTCTCTCATAGAGTCAACACTGGCAAAGTCTTTCAAGCGTATTGGCGGATTCTTCACCCTCTGGAAAACAGACATGGATCTTACAAATCATTTCATCAAAGACTTATACACTAAAACTTTCTAAGTTCTGGGTATGAAGTATGAACCTTCATTTGGTCAAAAGCAGTTCTTATTGGATCTATGCCAGCCTTTTTCTTTCGTTTCGTTCTCCTCACCCTATAATCAAAATAGGCTTTCTGCAAGATAGCATATAAAGATAATAATTGTATTCAGCCAGCTGCACCCAAAAAATTCCAAACAAGAAAAGACCCAAAGGTGAAACTGATCCTCCAATGAGGATAGCAGAATATTTACTAGAAAACTACGTAATATAAGTATATAACACCCCTTCCTCATTATAAGAGAAGCATTTTCCACGAAAACAAGTTAATAACTACCAATAAAACAAGGTTCTGCCATGTGGTTTTGCTTCATTAAATGTATCTTAACATGTGCCCTAAGGGCACATATTAGTAGAACCTATAAAAGAGACTTGATGAATTTTGAAACTGACTCATCGTACATTGGCTTTAGGATTTAAAAAAGTTTAGAAAAATGAGCTTTCCATGTTAATATCTCTTTCATATTCATCCAAATGTAATGATTTTGCAGAAAGAGTGCTTTAGCTTACTCAAAAGAGGCACCATATGGAGATACTTAATAAAAAACAAGGAGTAGATAAGAAATCAATTTTTCCAAAAAAATGTTTAATGTTAAAAACCTCAAATTAAATCACGAACAACATCGCAATGTTGTAGCTGGCTCTGAGGTATTGATTATGAACAAACATTCATTAGCACCAGGCCACCAGTCAGTTTAGTCAGTTTATACTTATATCTATTATAAATTAGGGCTAAATAATGGAGAACCAGATTGAGGCCCCAATACCATTTCAAATTTCAAGACAAGAGTTAGTCCGATAACAGATGGTACCATCAGAGCCATATTAGAAATTCTTTAAAACACTAGTGATTATCATCAAGATACTAATGGCATTAAAATGGAGTAACAGTGTCAGGCTTTATGGCTCAGGCTACACTTTAATTTAAGTCACATAAAAGCAACTGAATGTAACAGTCAAAAGGACTTACAGTAATAAATAAAGAAATAAACAAAAAACAAAATTATACCACTCTCCACAACTTCCGAAAGTTTGGATCTCTACGTAAAGGCCCAAAACCCAAAAATTTTGGAATTCGTCTCTTCAAAAACCGCAACACATGAAACAAAACAAATCCATATATGATGCTTCTAATGAAAAACCAAAGAAACCATTGGAAATTATCTGTTTTCCTGGATTTAAAATTCATTTCTGCCTCAGACTGCCATTTCAAATACCATGTTGAGCCAACAGTTTGACCTATCTCCTCTGGCCATGCCATCCCCAACTGCAACCTTACCTGTACTAGAACAAAAGCAATGAGAATAAAAGAAAATCAGTGACCATAAATAACTAAAAAGATAGTAAGCATTAGTTATGGGGAAAAAAAAAGAGAGACACACACACACACAGAAGCTACATATTTTAAGTGGAAAGCTATGAGCTTATCAAATAATTACCGGAAAAGGAATAATAAATTCGACAACAGGAAAAACAATCATCATCATTATGTCGTCATTTATATTTCTGAATTTCTGAAAAACCCATTTTCTCCCAAATGACACAATTGTAGTCTTCCACAGTCCATTCAAGATTTGATGAGACAGCCTCATTGTCAAAAGAAACTGTTGACGAAAATTCAACTCTGAGAAAGGGATCCACATCAGGTGAACTGCAGTTGGAATACCACAAGCAAGCATTTTTAAATACAACCCATCAAACCCTCCAAATTCTTCAAAAAGCAATTCAAATTCCTGGAATAAGAATGCTAAGTTAGAAACCTACCAATAAAGATTGACATGAGAGAAATGAAAGCAGTATCTAGCATCTACACGTATACAACCTTAATGTCAACATAATATTCTTTATCATCCCCCTTTAATGCAATATACATGGCAGCCCAATCATGCCTAATTCGGGCATTCTGTACAATCTTCTTGGACACAGCATAAGGAACAGACATTGGGTCCATTTCCCACCTATTTCGTTCTTCATTGAACCAAGTTTTTGACACCACTCTGTCTCGGTCCAAAAGGATGCGTTCCTGCAATGAAAATTTAACAAATGAGCATCACATAATTCCAGCAAACGAAATACATCATGCTTCACATGCAAAAATCGATGTTAAAGTTTAACTAAATTATAAAATAAATAAAATAAAAAAGTAATCTTTGAACCGATAACTTCCCAAACGCTTCAATTACAGCATATCATAAAGCTATAAAAACAAGCAAGAAAGACAAATAAGAAATAAAATTTATATTATTGACAAGAAAATAATTTCAAAGAAGACAAATCAAACCATTCCTCCATCCTGTCTAATACTACACCCATCCCCCCCAATAAATTAATAACAATAATAAGAGCAATAATTGGAAATTCATAGAGGAATTTTATAAGCTTAGGAGAGAAGAGTAAACTTTTGAAACCTTTGAAAGTAGGGCAGAAATTTTTGGGGAAAAAAGAAAAAAGAAAAAAAAAAAGAGGTGGATTCAAGTTGAGAAATTTTATGTCGGAATGGGGATATATATGTGAAGTAGAAGACTCCCAACGGAAACCAGATATTCCTTATGGTTATTGGCTGATGACAGTAACTTCTATCAAATCCACTTGTTCTTCCGAACATCTTCATACGATATCTGTTAAGTTTCCAACCTAGAAGCTTAATCTGTTAAGTAGTGGGCCAATAATGTATATCAGGCTAACACTCCCCCTCACATGTGGCCCCAGTCCCGAATGTGGATAAATAGACAAACACATAACCGAAAAACAAACAAACTGATGGGGAAATAATAAACAAATGAAGGTAACAAGACTCGAACCCAATACCTCCTACAAACCAAAGCTTTGATACCATGTTAAGTTTCCAACCCAACAGCTTAAGCTGTTAGGTAGTGGGCCAAGAGGCTAACAATGTATATCAAGCTAACACTTTAAGTTTCCAACCTAAAATCCCAAGCTATTAAGTGAAGATTTCAAACAGGAATATAAAGCTATGTCAAACTCAATATTTAATCGATGTAGGATGTGGGACTCCCCAACACTCCCCTTCACGTGCAAGCCTAACAATACACAAACGGGCCTATCATGTGGACAACAAAGATGGGCTCACAAATAAACCGAGCCCAAGAACAACATGCTATAATAGCATGTTAAGTTTCCAACCAAAGAGACTAAGCTATTAAGTGGAGGTCCCAAACAGGTATATTAAGCTATGTCAAACTCAATATTTAATCGATGTGGGATGTGGGACTTCCTAACATTGTTAGCTTGATATACATTGTTGGTCCATTCCCTAATAGCTTAAGCTTTTGGGGTTAAGTGGTGTTCTAACATTGTATCAATGCTCTAGTTTGTAGGAGGTCTTGGATATGAGTCTTATTATGTCCATTTGTCTATTTCCTCATTAGTCTGTTTGTCTGTCTTTCAGTTGTGTTTGTTTCTCTCTCACATATGGGATGGGGCCACACGTGAGGCAGAGTGTTAGCTTGATATACATTGTTGGCCATTCCCTAATAGCTTAAGCTTTTGGGGTTAAGTGGTGTTCTACCAGAAGGATGTGTTCCTCCACTTCCTCTACATGAGGGAGAATCATTGTTACTCATAGAAACAGTTGATGAGAACAAAGACTTGATGGAAGAACTCAAACTGACAAATCCTAAAAGTGTCAACAATGTAGAGAACATAAATTCACCCAATCCAAATTGGTATTTGGACATATAACTAAAGCAGAAGCAAGTTGTTTGGATGTTTTCAGCAAAAGTGGTGCACATCCATCTAAATTGTTCAAAGATAATCCTCATATAAATGAGGCAACCAATGTAAATCAAATACATTTAACATATTTTTAATATAAAAAATAAATAAATCAGATAAGAGGTTGATTGAAGTCAAGGGGCTAACAATTAAACAAAGGAAAACAAAGAAACCAACAAAGACGGAGAAGCAATCAAATAAATGATATAGAGAAATTTCGATAGTAGATAAAAGTGGTATCAACTACCATGACCAACACTACTTCCAAATTATGAGGAACATCATCCATAACTAACAGTGTTTGTAGGGGAGTACATAGAGTATTAGTGTGTGTGCATGTCCACTCAATTTGCTATTCAATATCACTTGTACTACTAAACCTAATTATCATCCCTGGACAAATAGGAGGTCCTATATGTTAAAAGATTCATTACTCCCCTGTGGCACCACTTCTTCTAGGTTCCATTAGAAGGATGAAACAATAAAAAATTTATAATAAAGTAAGCATGCGTAAGTATATGCTTTTTCCAAATTTTGCCACTACTACATAGTTAAAGAAAAAGCTACCTGTCTTTCGGTCACATACTGTTTACCAAGGTCAACATTTTCTAACAAATTTCTTTTTAGGTCCGCCTTAGCTTCTTCACGCCACTTCTTCCAGCCATGAAACAAATGGAGGCCAATAGCTTTAGGAGCCACTACTTCCTTATTTCCAAACATCCACTTCAACTCAACTTCGGGGAAACCCTTCACAACCTCATCTGCTGGTGTGTTTACAATAAAACGCTTTTCATCACCAAACCTCTTCATATTTTTTCTCATACGAGACTCCAGATTCCTTTGTAGCTCCCTTGAATCTTTAAGGGCTTGCTTTATACATAATACAAATTCCATTGAATCTTGATAAAATAGAGGTCCAAGATCTTCAACTTCCAAAACATTAGGCAGAATCATTTGTTCCCAGTATTTTTTTTGTGCAGTTTCCAGTTCTTTCTGAATATCAGATTTAGAAAGCTTGGTAGCAGAGCTTTTCGGCACACTGCAACCATAGAACAACCGACACTCACATGAGTCAATGGAACTTCATTAGCTTTGCTCTAAAACAGAGAATGCATTTAGGAAATTCATTAAAGAATATTCAACCAATGAATCAAACATAATGCATAACAAAATTGGAAGTAGAAATTCTATTTCATCAACACCACCAATACTAGATCTAGAAATTGAAACTCAGTGAAGCATATTGCATGGGAACAGTAAGTTCACTATTGCAAATGCAATACAATATCAACTTATTTGTGATCCAGACTAATGGTTTTCCACATTAAGTATTGTACAAAAAATAGTTTTACCAACTAAAATATTAGCAAAAACAATGTATTTTAAGTTTTAACGCATTCCCTGAAACAGACAATTTATACAGCTCAATAACAATAAATCAATTCATGGACATGAATTCCAGAAAACAATACGTAGTCATAAACTCATGCCTATAAGGTTGCGATTTGCAGTAATTGTAAGCTTTTTACATCATGTGTAAATTCTGGCATTCAATATTATAGATCAAATAACATCAGGCTCAAAAGGAGTGAAGCGTTGAGATATTTTACTGATCCCTCTCTCCATTAGCAAAGTTGACGCTTCTATACAAAGTTGCAAATATCTGATGGTTTAAAAATTATTATCAGGAAGTAGAACTACATTCAATAGAAAGCAGAAATCAAAGCAGGCATTTCTAATAACAGGTAAGAGGAGTTAGAGTAGTGGTTTATTGAATTTCAAGTTTTCAGTATATTTCATATTCAGTCAAAGGGTTTCCTATATATTAAAATAATTAATAATTAATTCTTCAGGTATGTACAACTCTTCTTCTTATATGTTTTTCCATAGCTTTTCTTTATCACTACATGAAGTAAGCACTTAAATTGGTTGTGGGATAAGGTGCATTTTTGGGGTTCTTTTTGGGCTCATGCTTCGAAGGAGTTTAGTGATATCCAATTGTTCCTTCTAAAGTCTGATTGGAGGGCTGTTTGTTGTTAGTTTTTCTGTTGAGACTTTTTTTTTTCCCTTTTTTTTTGGTTTTTTTTTTTGTTGGTGCTCTTTAGGTGGACGGCTAGTCCTCCTCTTGTACTTTTCCTTCTTTAATTAATATAGATTTTTTTTTTGCTGATCACAAAAAAGTAAGCACTTAAATTAGCTTTGCCTCTCCTTTGTTATCTTTCCTCAACTGTCATACTTTTCAAGTGAGATTCACATAAGACCTACCAATATTTTTATAAACTGTGGCAGTGTGGCATCATAGACATTAAAGGTGCCATTAGCCCGTCTGAATATATTTCTTTTACGCCCAAGCATCATTTCAGACCAAGAAATGAATTGGATTGGATGACCTACATCTAAAGTTCCACTAATAAAGCAATCCTGTAACACTGTACAGAGATCTTTTTTTTAATCACCAACAAGAATAAGAGTTCATTAAAAAATAAAATAACAAAAAGAATACAACTGAAGGAGGACAAGATGTCAACTTACAGAACAAAAAGAAAGCAACTATAATAAACAAACTGACTTCCAATCATGCTTAATAGCAAACAAAGGTATCCCAACAAAAGCCTTAGCAATAGAAGCCCAAAAAGATTAAAAATGCAACTCGATCCCACAACCCCTCATCGGACTCGAATTTATCTTCAAATACCCTAGCATTCCTCTCCAACCATATTACCCAAAACATAGCTAAAATAGCACACTGTCAAAGAGTAATTGCTTTCTTAGTTGTACCAAAACCACCAAAATCAATCTCAAACATATTGATGCAAGATTGTGGACAAACCCAACACAATTCAGCACTATGAAAAAGCCTCTGTCACAACCACCTAGCAACCGGGCAATGTAAAAACAAATGAACCACAGATTCTTTATCCCTTTTGCACATAATACACCACCGAAGATAAAGAGAGACACTGGGTCTCCTCCTTTGCAACATATCATAGGTATTTACCTTCCTATGAGCTACAGACCAAGCAAACCCTTGCACTTTCAAAGGCACTTTAGCTTTCCAAATCATCAAAGAGGGAGAAAAAATAGGTATAGAAGGAGAGTTCACCAACACCTCAAAAAAGGACTAGCAAGAAAAAAACTCCAGAAGGATCAACATTCCATTTTCTTTTGTCAAGAACCGTCCCATCAAGTAAAGACAACAAGGACGCAAGTTCATCACACTCCTTATCAATAAGATTTCGAAAGAATTTAAAATCCCAACTATCAGGATAAGACTGGGAGGAAACAAAATAAGAAACAAGAGCATTATGGCCCAAAGATAAATTGTAAAGACAAGGGAAAAGAATAGAAAAGGAGGCATCCCCTCTCCATGCATCCTCCCAAAAACGAACCACACTCCCATTCCCCACAACAGGACTAACAAACTCCGAAAAACGATGCAACACCTGAGAAATAAACTTCCAAGGAGATCTAGCCAACACTCTGTCTCCAAACTGAGCATCCCAACCTTTCTCTTGTATCCCAAATCTACTCATAATAGCAACATGCCAAAGTGAGTTGCGCCCCAAAGGGAATCTCCATAACCAGTTGCCAGCTAAAGCAATATTCCTTGCAACAGGATTACCTACAGCTAAACCACCCTTATTTTTTGATGGGAAACAATATCCCAACTAATCAAATGATCCTTCTTTCCTACCCCACACCCTTCCCATAGAAAATATCTCATCATCCTCTCCAACCGATTAGCCATTTTGATGAGTAATCTAAATAAAGAAATATAATAAATGGGGATACTAGATAAGACAACCAGATCCCAAAATGTGTCAAAGTAAGGATTAGCCCCTAAGGGAAGACCTAGATACTTCAAAGTCCACTCTCCCACACTACAACCTAATAGAGCAGCTATACCTGTAATCTTGTACTGATCACAATTAAGACCAACAATAGAGCTCTTGCCCATATTAACCTTTAAACCCGACACCAACTCAAAAATCTATAAAATAGACTACAAGTTCAAAAACTTCTCCTCATTCCCAGAAACAAAGAACAAAGTGTCATCTAAATGCGAAACAAAAACCTTATCTCTACCAACCTCAAAACCATCAACCAAACCCACATCCTTAGCTCTATCCATCAACAAATAAAACAAACAAAAAAGGAGACAATGGATCCCCCTGTCTTAAACCCCCTAGATGCTTTAAAATTGTCAGCTTGGCTTTCCATTAACTATTACAGAAAAATTACAAGAAGACAAATACCCATGAATCCACTTCCTCCATCTATTCCCAAAACCCTTCCTTTCCAAAACAAAATCCACAAAACCCCAATCCACATGATCATAAGCCTTCTCAAAATCAATCTTAAAAAGAATTCCTTCCTTCTTCTTGCACCTATAATCATCCACTACCTCATTAGCCACAAGAACCACATCAAGAATTAGGATCCTCAATCGGAATTTCAAAGAAAGACTTGCAAGAGAATACACCAGAAGAATGAGCAACCCATTTTCTTCTATCTGGATATAAATGCCTTAAGCACACCCCATCCAAAAAGGATAACAAAGAAGAAAGTTGTGAACACTCCCTAGTCCCTATCATTAAGATTATGAAGAAACTTAAAGTCCCAACTATAACGAGACACATGATAAGAAACCAAAGAAGAAACAGTTGCATTATGAGCCAAACAAAAATTATACAATTGAGTAAACAAAAAAGAAACAGGAGCATCCCCTAGCTAGACATCTTCCCAAAAACAAACTCTATCTCCCTTACCCACACACAACCTTGTGGACTCCAAGAAACGAGGCAAACTTGGAAAATAAATTTCCAGGGGCATCTGAATGAAACCCCATTCCCCAACTGAGAATCCCAAGCATTATCCCGCATCCCATACTGTTTATAATAGCACCATGCCATAAAGAATTAGGTCAATAGAAACCTCCATAACCCTTTCCCTACTAAAGCAATATTCCTCTGTACAAGATTACCCAAAGCAAGTCCACCCTTTGCCTTATAACGAGAAACAATCTTCCACCTAACCAAATGATCCTTTTTCCCTTCCCCACTACCTTCCCACAAAAGTTCCTCATCATCCTTCAACAGGACAGATCTCTGATTCTGTTAACTTCGTGGACCAAGCATTTCCTAGATGGACCCTCCTAACTGAACAATGTGTAAAATGTACAGTATTGCAGATATAGCATCAACCATTAATGGGTCTTTGCCAGAGTTAGGAATGGATACAGACGGGTGACCAAAGTACTGCACCTAGACGGCTAGACCAGATAGCATCATATCAAAAAATACAAAAACATGTCCAAGAATGTAAAAGGAGGAAGGACTTTGAATGGAACACTTGTCTCGATCTGCAATATCTATATTCCAAGTCAACAACCAAAGGATCCAATGAAAGAGAAACTACATAATCTAGCAGTCTCAATAGTTCCCCCCCCCCCGCGGCGGCGCGCAGCGGTTGCCAACACATCCACTCACACACAGATAACATTGGAGCATAAAAGCAAAGCAACATAATCACAACTTCTGTTAGCACGGGACTTGGTAAGAATTAATGGGTTTAGTGAAATAAAAATTCCCTGATCAGCATTATTGGCAAAACACAAGATTAATCCTTCGATATCAAACCCAAGTACATTCATGGAAACTCTCGATTTCTGCTAAGATGATTGTAATTTTACCTTTCCTTTCCCCTCCGCCTCATTTCCAACCTAAACCTCTCCACCAGGACCTCGCTCTCCCGTGCAATAAACGAAATCTCCCTCACACCAACACTCAAAGCCATCGTCTCCCTCTTCAAAACCTGATCCTCAATGTCACCAACCTTCTCCCATATCCCATTATACTCCTCCTCCATACCATTCACACTCTCCTCCAACCTCGCCATCCGCTCCTTCACCTCCTCCCCACCACCACCGCTGCCACCTCCCACCTTTCTCAACAACTTTTCATGTTCCCTCCTCAATTCCAACACTATATCAATAATCTCCTCCGACCGCTTTACCAAACCTTCCTTCTCTCTGATCAATTCCCTAAACTCCGTGTAAAATCCATTCAGTATCTCCCTTTGCAACTCCTCCTTCTTCAATTTCACTGCCTTCAACGCCTCCTCCACATCCTCTATATCCCCATTACTTTTCCTAACCTCTTCTACTCTCCTAATCAGCACCGACACCGTATCTAGCAATCTTCGAGTATGTCCTGAATACTCATGACCCCTTGAATCCAACTCTTTCTTTTCTTTCTTACTCAACCTCGCCTCACTCGCCACCGGCGCAGCGAATGCACTTGCTCGAAACCTCCCAATTGGACAAAATCCAACAACAACACAAAACAATGCTAACACTGTCGGCTTCGCAAGGTGTTTGAGTAAATTCCCCAAAGAATTCGCATAACTAACGGTCGAAATAACTAGTTCATCTTCTTCTTTAACACATATTGAGCTTCTAGAAGCTTCTACAACCGAATATTCTTCCTCTTTTTTCGCGTTCTGAGCTTCTAGAAACTTCTAGAAATCGTATTGCGCCGGAATTGCTCGCAATTCGAAGGGAATATCTGGGTTTGTAGGAGGATTTGGGAGTGAATCTTCGGAATGTAATACGGCGTTTTGATGGGAAAGGAAAGTTCTGATGCGGTGGAGGGAATGGTGGGAGGGGAGTGTTGATATGTGGGCAAGAAGTGAAAATGGAGTTCATTGAGGGAAGGTTTAGGGGAAGGCTAAGGATGGAGAGAGAAAGAGGGGGTAGTGAGAGAGGAAGGAAGAGAGAAAGAGAGGTGGCTGGACATGGTAGACATGTGAGGATTAGAGCAACATCTATGGAGTTTTTGGGTTCACTGTGAAGAACATCTCAGGCCTGCAGAGAGAAAAAAATACGGGGTCTATCATAGGTGGGTGTATATGTAGGTCGGGTTTTGAAAATGTGGGCGGTTGTTTTCACCCATCAATTTGTTCTCTACCCACGGCCCGAATTTATCCATATACGCTATGATATTAACTTAAGGCCGGTTATTCCCCCAATCTCATTTGTACCAAAATTATTTTAGGGGAAATTACCGATTGATTCCATGTTTCCATGCAATTGCCCCAAAAGGATTGCCTCAACAAGTTGACTACTGACTTTATTATAAATTACTGGAAACAAAAACAAGTTGATAGTCCAAACATCCTTATGGGGCAATTCCATGGAAACATAGAAGCAATCGGTAATTCCGTTATTTTAAACTTTCTCAATACTTTATACAAAATATAAAAAATTTCATACAAATTAGCTGCATTGTTTACTAAAATATATTATTTTTAACATTTTTGAAAGATATAGTTTTTCCAGAACGAACATTTTGACCATTTACAATATCTATACCTTACGGCCATGAAAATTTTTTATATTTTTCATGAATCTTCTAAAATTTAAAATAAATAAGGACGTAAAGAAAGTTGAGGGGTAGCAATAACCACCCTATATTTTTCTTTCTTTTTTTTAGCAGTCAGGGTCTCGAGCCAGCTTGCGCTCACCTCGACTAAACACCCTATATTTTAACTATACCCTCTTGGTTACAATTATACCCCCAACCCCAAGAATACCCTCTAGCAAAGTTGTTCTCTACATCCCATCACACAACCCCATTCTATCTTATAAAGCTTATCGGAGCCACTACATTTTCAATATGTATAGGTATATATATATGTGTATATATATATATATATATAGGGTAAATTGCAGAAGACCCCCCTCTATTGTTACCCTTGTTGCAGGATACCCCCCTCTAAAAAAAAACTCAACAAAAAACCCACCATATTGTGCTAGGGGGTACGCCATTAACGGCAATGCTAAATGTCTATTATACCCTTGTCCTTTTTTTATTGTTAAAAAGTGATTTTATTAAATTCATGAAACGATGCCGTTTTGATGTTGCTCTTCCATTTCTCCCCACTCTTGCTATGAAAGTGCAGCGGCATCATCGCCGGCAGTTCGCCGATTCCCCATCGACGGCAACTCATGCCTCTCTCTCTCTCTTTCTCTCTCTCTCTGTGGTTTTCAAATGATAAATTCATCTAAATTTCCACTGTGGAATTAGGTTCGCCGGAGTATGGATTAGAGAAAGGGGATAGATTTTATGCTAAGCTCAACGATGACGGGGATGACATAATCTGAGATATACTTGTCACGCCCCGACTCGGAGAGTCGACACGTGGATAAAAGTCAAAGTAAAAAGGTGTACACGTGGATAAGTCAGAGTATAAAAGTTGCGGAAGACTTAGTCAAATCCACGTGTATTTTTTTTTTTAATATCTTTAATAATAATGGTGCCAGCTCATCAATAATACCCAAATAATTAATATGAAATGTTATGCTCACACATCATGCCCATAATAATATATGGTCCCAAAATAATGCCAACATCCATGGCACATAGGTTGGATTCAAACTATTCAAGGTTCATTAAGTAATAATGGTAATAACAATAATAATAATAGAAATGTCCATACATCAAAATAACATAGTCTCTATATAATGCACGTGCATCTATCCTCATCCATGACTATGTTAGTATGCCACCTTCAAGTTCCAACCTCAGATTATGCCACTAGGCATCCGCCATCGGCAAACCCTCACTCATCACCTGATCATCTGAAATAATAATAGGATGAGCTGCAAAGCCCAATAGGAAATATGTGTGGATTCTATACAATTAATATATGTGCAGATACATGGTATATGAATTAAAATCATTTAATAACTCAAAATCAAATATCAGTCACAAATCAATACTTTGTGTGAGTTTTGAGTTAATTTCCCAAAATTCTCATAGTATCTCCAATTCCCAAGACTATGGGATCAAACCATGCATCAACCGTCGCTAATCACAGGTTACGTCGTCACGTCAACCCCCGGCTCAGCCAAGCACGAAAATAACCAACACCTACGCCGCGTTCTTCCTCGAGAGCTTCAGGGTCTTTCACCCAAGGGCACTTTACCCTGCTTGCTATTCGCGGAGTATTCTCAACGCAGGACACCACTTCATTGTGATGCCCCCACCCGTTTGATGCATACCAAGACCCAAGGTCCATATATCCAAAGCATTTTCCATCATTCAAATAAATATCCGAGTGTCCAAAAGTATCCATAAACATGTTTGATAAATTTCTAGAATTTCAGTAACATTTCTAAAGCATTTCCAAGTAACCAACATTTATAAAGCATTTTTCCAAGATCCAAGTATCATGAAAATTCCACATATTTAACAGATATTTCACAATAACATTTAAACGAGTATATAACCATGTATCTTTAAGGAACAATATAAAACAGTCATATCAAATGATATATTGAAGGATTCCCTAAATTTTGAACAAGTAATAAAAATATTTGGTTATAAATCAGTGGGAAAATCCAAAAATATCATTAAAGCATTTAAAATCACATTTATAGAACAACACCATATTAAATGTAAAGAAGCCACATTTCCTACCTCAATTGCGAGCAATACCAACCCAAAACCACGTGATAGACACTGACAATGCGAATGCAGCGTTAATGCTCCCTAGGGTCCTCCCGAGGACCGATAAAATCTGATAATTATGCATACGTAATCTTTAGGTAAATTTCAAAATAAATATAACGCACTCAAAAATTACTATTGGCCTTCTAACAGTAAACTATGGTCCCAAAATCATCAAAATAATTTTTAAAACACTCTCTATAATTTCTGGGAATTTTTCTGTAATTTTTGGAATTTTCTGATATTTTCTGGAATTTTTAATAAATATTAATTTGGCCAAAAAGTCAAACTACAGTCAAACTTGGTCAAAATGATCAACTAAGGGTCCCACGTGGTAGGGCCCTCCAAGACGAGTCCAACGGTCAAATTTGGGGTTCATATGATTATCGTATGGCTTTTAAATGCGTGAGAACACGGTAAGGTACACAGATGCACCCACACAGGATCATAGACCTATGGGGTCATCTTCAACCTCCCGCGGGTTGAATTGTGTAACCGGGTTACACCGTGTGTTCAACGGGCCAACTTCGACGATTAATATCTCCCTTGTTTCTTAACCGTTTTCAGTGATTCAAGTGTCGAATCGAAGCTCATGCAGAGTACTACGTGCGACTATAAATTGTTCATTCAGAATCTTATAAAATCATATTCGTTTTTAAGCCTAAAGTTTCGGGTTTTCATGATCCAAAATTCTAAAATTTCTAAAACTTCAACCTACAGTCAATTTCTCTAAAATTTGACACTACCATGGTGTTCCTTGGTCCCAAAAACATAAAATATGATCATCCTTTCTAAGAATAACATAAGAAAATAAAATTGCATATACATATATATATATACACAGTACGTGATATTTATATATATATATATATATATATATATATATATATATATATATATGAAATCAACGATAGAGGAGGTGAGGATTTTACCTCACTAAGAGAGTTCCACGAACTCAGCCAAAAACCTCTACCAGACCACTCTGTTTTTTTTCTCCTCTGTTCTTCCTCAATTTCTCTCTCTCTGTTGCTCTTTCTCTAACTCTCTGTCTCGATCCCTCTATACATATAAATATAACCAAAGCAGATGCCAGTGGTAGGTGCAGCTAATGATTCCTCTATACATATATATATATATCCAAAGCAAACGCAAGTGGTGGGTGCGGCTAATGATCCCTCTATACATATATATATATATATCTGAAGCAAATGCAAGTGGTGGGTTCAGCTAATGATCCCTCTATATATATAAATAATTCAGGTCATCACATTCTACCCCTCTAAAAAGAAATTTCGTCCTCGAAATTTGTACTAACCTCCCGAATCGAAAAGATGCGGATATTTTCCTCGAACATCTGACTCTAATTCCCAAGTTGCTTCCTCGATGCCGTGATGTTGCCAAAGAACCTTTACGAGAGAGATGACTTTATTCCTCAACACTTGTTCCTTGACGTCCAAAATCTGAATTGGTCGCTCTTCATATGTAACATTTTCTTGGAGCTGGATATCTGGTATAGATAGAACATGAGATGGATCTGGCTCGTATTTCCTAAGCATTGAGACATGAAAAACATCATGTACATTCCCTAACTATCGGACCACCTTCCTTGAAACGCTCCGCCGATTGTCGAGATTCTTTCCCATACATATATATATATATATATATAGTCTCAATTAGATGAGCACATACTCACTTAACTTATATCAACACTATGCATTCAGAGTTGTATCTCATACATTAGCCTAATTTACCACATAACCCATTAATATATGAGATACAACCCCTAACGCAAAGTTGATATAATTTATATCATCATACGCTCACCTTATCGTTATCCTATATGTGGATGTGTGTGTGCACGCATGCGTAGGAAAATATTTGTATATGTACATATATATGTTGAAAATGTGGAAATTTGTTTAAGAGAAAATGAAGAAACCTTCTAAAACCTGAAATCGAAACGAAGGACACTCGTAAATACTGTTTGTAATACTAGCACTAAACATATGTGAAACTTGTAGTTGTATTCAACCAAAATTTAAAATCTTAATGTGTTTTATTTATAAAAGATTCACTAGGCGTGGCCAGTACTTCAAGATTTGTCAAAATGAATTTTTGATTTTGTTTTTGATTAGTTAGGTTATGACTAATGAAATTTGACATTTTAGGAGTTTGATCAAAGTTCAACACTTTAGTGTAAATCTAATAATTCATTTTTTTTAGGAAATAAGTAATGAACATGATCGATACCATTAAACTCTTTATAACTATAGCATATTCTTATATTACCCCAGCTCTTATAAATACAAAAATCACATAGTGAAGAAAGGTACTTAATAATCCTCCACTACCATTCGTTATTGCCTCCCTTTTGATTTCTTAAACATAGGTGCTAGAGTGCCAAATGACAACCCCCTCCATATTCTTATCCCCTTATATATTACAAGTTGTTTTAAGGTATTCATGGTTTAGAACTAGCTCCAGTTGTAATCTATGAGTAAGGGCTGGTATTATTGTTTCTTAATCCAAACATTTTATCATTCAACAAAAAACATTTTGAACACTACTCATATTAGCTTCCTTCTCCTCATCCACTAAGTTTTTAAAAATTTGTTTACAATCCCTTCTTAGGATCTAAGTAATTGTTGTTTTATCACCGTCTCCATTATCATCAAAATTTCTTTAATATTGTTGTCTAAGTCTTACTTTGTTGATAATTTGAACAACAATTTTTTCTCCCATTCAATTTAATTGGTAGGCTCTAGTTCTCGTAGCAAATTCTTAGATTAATTATTAGACAAATTAATCGATTGGATCGAGTCATACCTTTTACCCCTTGTATCCATTGGGCTTTATTCTACCCCTTTAATATGGAGGCTTCTATTGGCACCCAAAGACTTTCTTTTCATGCCCCACTCATTTTACACTTTAAGATTTTATGAAAAATATATAAGATTTTCATAAAAAATGATCGCACTGTTTATTAGAAAACATCATTTCAAACAACTTTTTGGAAGAAATTTTTTCCAAAATCTACCGTTTAAGTAGACTTTTTAGTCATTTATGATGAGAAGACTATAAATGGCAAAAAAGTCTACTTAAACAATAGATTTTGAAAAAACTTTCTTATAAAAAGTTATTCAAAACGATGTTTTCTAATCAAATATGCAATAAGTTCTTATGAAAACCTTCTATATTTTTCGTAAAACATTGAAATGTAAAATAAGTAGGGGATGAAAAACAAGTCTTGGGGTGCCAATAGAGGCCCTCCTTTAATATTTGTGTTATCAATTTAATAATTGCTTACCTAGCCTAAGAAGCCCATTTATTAGAACTCGCTATAACTTTTGAATATTAAACAACCCTAGATATTTCTCTTGCCCCATCTTTGATAGTGACATCGATAAACTTCTCATCAGTTTTATTGTCAAACTTGATGTAATGTAGAGCATTGCTACATGTTTGTATTCCATAAAGCATAATTTACCACTTCAATTTGTCAACAACTCGTCTCAACTCATTGGGCTGACTCACCACCTTGAAAAGATATTCTTGTTAAAACCACCACAAATATGTTATTATGACGACATAGAGAAATCATTTGCTTCCTCAGACACTTGAATGCTAGTGGGGACTCATTGGCTACAAGTTTTACTGTCATTATTATCCATATTATTCTCCAAAATTTTGTTGCCATAAATGGGATCTCAACTATTCTTTGATGGGGATATGCCTAATTTTGGAGAATGTATTATCACAAGATTTAGAAATAAAATAAAAATGTTCATTCTACATTTGATTGTTAGTTTTATTAAGCTTTTCACGGTTCGAGAGATAATGCTTAAAACCTCACTCTGAAAAATTGACTTTAGCCTTGAGAGGATAAGAAATTATGACCAAATGATTAGAAACAAATAGTTGGCTTTTCTAAGGATGGGCTAAAGGGGCTATGGGATAGGATACATTATTGGGGGGGAAAAATAAATAAAAAAAATGTGGAGGGGGGGATTTAGCCATAAAGTCTACTTTATATGATTTATTTAGGACTTATTTATCAATTATTCAACCAACTTTTTAACTAACTCAATTAGTCCATTTGCCTTTTGCCTAACAAAAATGCCCTTAAAGTATCTCATACGCAACAGACGAAACTTAGCCACACTATCACAAAAGCATAAGCCTTGAATCATAAGCACGTTAGACTATGATAAGCTTTGAAACATGGGCAATTCCTGTTGGGATATTGGTTTTCAAAATACAATTTTTAATGGTTAGTGCACGGTTTTTTAACCGTGGATGCTACATATGATCCCAATTTTTTGAAGTAATTCGAAAACAGTTACTTTGTATATTTAAATCTATATTGTTTCTTTAAATATTTTCCGTTTAGTGGAAGTTACATTTGTCCGTTGGACTGGTAACTATTCACTCAGTCACCAAGTTGCATTTCATGTCCTTTAAATTATTATGTAAGGCATGTTGCCTTCAAACCAAAAAATTGATTTTATTCTCTCTTTTCTTACTATATCTATTTTGGCAGTATCTCTCCATTACAAACTACTACTTGATTTTCGTTTTTGTCTTTATAATTTTTATATTTATATCTTTCTACTTATTCTTTATCCAAAGAACTGGGCATTCATGGTGCAACTATTCTTTGGGGTCCAAATCATATAATTGAACCAAAAGTGATGAGTTTTGTATCTTGGGATATTTATTCAAGTGTTGGATATTTATTTAAGTAGGTATAAAAACTTATTTGAGAATCCTATTTTTTAATTGCCAACTTGCTTGGTAGTGTCATATACTCACATGTTAACTTTAATTAATAAGGATGACATCCTCATCAAATGTGTCATGTTTTACGAAGTTATTTTTATCTTAAAGAATAAGTTATTTTTAAAAATATTTTTATTTTGAAATAATATACAACCTCAATTTTACGAAGTGGACTATACCAAACTATAAAATTTTACAATTTTATGTAGTAGTAAAATTTTACAGTTTTACGAAGTGAATCATATCAAATTATAAAATTTTACTACTTTACACAAAATAATAAACTTTTACAATTTTACAAAATATTATATTGGACCGTACCAAATGGTAAAATTTTACAATTTCAATTTTTTTAGTAATTAAATAATCAATATGGATGTTGTTTTGAAGATGTAGATGAGTAGGTTCTAAAACTATAAATTTAGGGTTAATTACTTTTTGTACCATTAACTTCGGAGGTAGTGTCAATTTAGTCTATAAATTTGGGATTGACTCGATTTTGGGATAACTTTTAATTTTTTGTATCAATGTGGGATAGGCGACTGACGGATGTTAAATTTTTAACAGAACGATCACGTGACTCGCACGTGATTGTTTAGGAGGAGCACACATGTCCATGCACATAATTTTTAAAAATTTCAAAAATTTTAGGAAATCCCAAAAAATTAGGAAAATAATTTTGAAAATTTTCTTAATTTTTTGGATTTTTTATAAGTATTTAAAAAAATTTCCTTATGCAATAGTGCACTATGCACACTCTTTCTTTAATCCCTTTCCTATCACCTTCAACCCTAAATCTCACTTTCAAGACTAACGTTACCATTTTCAAGGGTCATCGACAACAAAGTGAGAAAGAATAGGTGAATGGATAGAGAGAGAAAGGAAAGAGAAGGGAAATAGAAAGAAAAGGGAAGAAAAAAATATAGAGAAATAAAAATTATGGAAATAATTAAAAATAAATGTTAAATAATGTTTTAAAAAAAAGAAGAAGGAAATTTCTAAAAATTAGATAAATAATTTAAAAAATCCAATTTTGGGGAATTTAAAAAAAAAAAAACTAAAAAATTAAAGAATTTTGTAAAAATAAAAAAATTAAGGAATTTTTTAAAATCCAAAAAATTAATGATATTCCCAAAAATTATTTCCCTAAGTTATGGGAATTTTCTAATTTTTCTAGATTTTTCAAAAATTATTTACCATTTATTTGAAAATTTTAAAATTAAAAACCTAAAATTATGTGCAAATGACATATGTGTGCTGTGCGCTAAGCAATCACTATGTAAGGCATGTGATTGCTCTGTTAAGATTCTAACATTCATCATTGGCTGTTTCACATTGGAATAAAAACTTAAAAATGGTCCCAAAATCGAGTTAATTTTGGGTTCATGAACTAAATTGGCACTACCCCTAAATTTAATGGTATAAAAAAGTAATTAACCCTGCAAATTTTTTTGAAAATAGTTGCGTATATTGCAAATTACAAGTCTTTAAAAATTTGAACACTAAAAATTCAACTTAGTTACATAGGGTGCCCTTAATAAATAAAAAAAAAAAAAGGAGTGCCCCTAGTAATAATACAGGTTAACAAGGGTTTTTTTTTTTAAAAATGTGACTAATTGATACAAAAGTTTCACCTCATTAACTAATTGCATTAGAAAAACTCTTAATTGACTAATTACTAATATTTTATCTAATCATGGACTATTTGCAATTCCCATTCCCCCCTCCCCCGCCAAAAAAAAAAAAAAAAAAGGATTGGTTGATCCACCGTTTTCAATTAGCTAAATGTGAATAAACTAAAAATAAAAAAGATGGTAGTATAATACTAAATTTCTCAACATGGTCCTTTCATAGTTTTTACCATTAATAAAATTTGATGAAATTTTATCAAATATAAATACAAAATTATCACTGGAGTATTTAACTCATTGAATACCTAATCGGATAATTAAAATCGCTTACTACCAGATGTAACTTGATAATCTATTATTTATATCAAATCTTTTTAAATTAACATACTAAATCTGATCATATCAACTCGCTCACTATATGGTGATTTTCATGACAAATGATAGAAACCATCTCATGGGCCATATAGGAATTTCACATCCTTGTTGAAAAGTTTGTACTAGCATTTAGCTGTAATATAATTTGCTTTTCTTTTCCATGTGCTTAAAAAGAGTTGGACCCTGACACTTGTACAAGTGGTCTTACTGCAGAGCATACAAAATTACATAACTAAGTGCACTGGAAAGAAAAAAAATACACGCAACCCCACCTCATATTAAACACCGAGGCGATTCTCATTTTCTCTCTTCAAAACTCATTGATTCAAGTTGTGTCCAAAACTCACAAAACACTTTCCCTTTCCCGTTTGAGTCGATTATTCATCCTTCTAAAACCCTAGCTTTCGTAGGCGAGTTTTCCATACAACTTAAATGTTATCCACTGTTTATTCTCAAGAAAACGAGGGAAAAATGAAATTTAAATAGTTCCAAAATGGCTTCTTTCTTTTCAAGAACTTTTTAGTTTTTATCTGCAAAGAAGCACAATAAAAACTAATGATTGCACCAAAAGGGTAAAATAGTTGATTCAAATTAAAGGTGTTATTAAGCACTTGGGTAAAGGCTGGAAGGGTGATATGTTGACCATAATTTTAAGGAAAATATGACCCCTTGATAGAGCTCAATGGCAAAAAATAATAAGTGTACCTCACCCATAAGTAGTTGGGACAAAGCTTTGTCAAGTTATTGTTAACATTCTACTCCCTCTGTTTCAAATTAAGTGTCCCATTTGAAAAAACACACTTTTTAAGAAAATCCTATTAGATTCTTTCAAATCAATGCATATGTTTTGATACTTCAATTTTACCCTTAAGTGTGTAAAACATTAGAAAAAGTGAGAATACCTTTTTAAGGGTATTTTAGGAAATGAATCAAAAATGACTATTGACTTTTGAAATAGGACAATTATTTTGAAACATCCCAAAAAGGAAAGTAGACACTTATTTAAAAACGGAGGGAGTATTTATTATTATTATTATTATAAAAGACCACAAGAGTAATTATAGGGGTTTGGACTCCTAAACTTGTACTATCAGTACATAGTAAAAAAATTAAAATTAAAATACCAGTTAAGATTGATGAGCTGAAAACCTCAACCTTTCTTATTAGTAAAAGTTTATTTGGTGGAACATCTTTATATTTTAAAAATCAAAATAAAGAGAAAAGAATTGGGCATGCATTACAAGCTTCAAGACAACATCTGACCAAAAAGGTGGCACCAAAGGAAGAAGCTCTTTTTTTAGCGAGCTCATGTTGAAGACAACTTCAGTATAAAGAATATCATGTGTATCGAGGCTATGCTGCAAAACTTTAGTTCCGTTGATATCTCTAACCTATAAGTAATAATCATATGCTTAGTAAGACTCTCTGACTTATAAGGAAATAAGTAATTTCTCACACAAGATAATTATGATTATAAATACCTCCATGGGAACATGAATTGGTCTTTCTTTTCAAGAACTTTTTAGTTTTTATATTCAGAGAAGCACAATAAAGACTAATGATTGCACCAACAAGGTAAAATAGTTGCTTCAAATTAAAAGTGTTATTAAGCACTTGGGTAAAGGCTAGAAGGGTAACATGGTGACCCATAATTTTAAGGAAAATATGACCCCTTAATAGAGCTCAATGGCAAAAAATAATAAACGTACCTCACCCATAAGTAGGTTGGACAAGGCTTTGTCAAGTTATTGTTAACATTCTATTCTTTCCGTTCCAAATTAAATGTCTCCTTTGAAAAAACACGCTTTTTAAAAAAACCCAATTAAATGCTTTCACATCAATGCATATGTTTGAAATTACAATTTTACCCTCAAGTGTGTAAAACATTAGAAAAAGTGAGAATACCCTTTTAAGAGTATTTTAGGAAATGAGTCAAAAATGACCATTGACTTTTGAAATAGGACAATTATTTTTGAAACATCTCAAAAAGGAAAGTAAACACTTATTTAGAAACAGAGGGAGTATTTATTATTATTATTATTATGAAAGACCACAAGAGTAATTATAGGGGTTTGGACTCCTAAACTTGTGCTAGCAGTACATAGTAAAAAAATTAAAATAAAAATACCAGTTAAGATTGATGAGCTGAAAACCTCAACCTTTCTTGTTAGTAAAAGTTTATTTGGTGGAACATCTTGATATTTTAAAAATCAAAACAAAGAGAAAATAATTGGGCATGCATTACAAGCTTCAAGACAACATCTGACCAAAAAAGTGGCACCAAAGGAAGAAGCTCTTGTTTTAGCGAGCTCATCTTGTGTGGGAAATTACTTGTTTCCTTATAAGTTAGAGAGCCTTACTAAACATATGGTCATTACTTATAGGTTGGAGACATCGATGGAACTAAAGTATTACAGCATAGCCTCAATACACATGATATTCTTTATACTGAAGTTGTCTTCAAATTAAAGGTGTTATTAAGTACTTAGGTAAAAGCTGGAACGGTGACATGGTGACCTATAATTTTAAAGAAAATATGACCCTCTTAATAGAGCTTAATGGCAAAAAATAATAAATATACCTTACCCATAAGTAGTTGGGACAAGGCTTTGTCAAGTTATTGTTAACATTCTACTCCCTTCCGTTCCAAATTAAGTGTCCCCTTTGAAAAAACACGTTTTTCAAGAAAACCCTATTAAATGCTTTCACATCAATGCATATGTTTTGAAATTACAATTTTACCCTCAAGTGTGTAAAACATTAGAAAAAGTGAGAATACCTTTTTAAGGGTATTTTAGGTAATGAGTCAAAAATGACTATTGACTTTTGAAATAGGACAATTATTTTGAAACATCCCAAAAAGGAAAGTAGACACTTATTTAGAAACGGAGGTAGTATTTATTATTATTATTATTATGAAAGACCACAAGAGTAATTATAGGGGTTTGGACTCCTAAACTTGTGTTAGCAGTATATAGTAAAAAAATAAAAATAAAAATACCAGTTAAGATCGATGAGCTGAAAACCTCAACCTTTCTTGTTAGTAAAAGTTTATTTGGTGAAATATTTTGATATTTTAAAAATCAAAATAAAGAGAAAAGAATTGGACATGCATTATAAGCTTCAAGACAACACCTTGACCAAAAAAGTGGCACCAAAGGATGAAGCTCTTGTTTTAGCGAGTTCATATTGAAGACAACTTTAATATAAAGAATATCATGTGTATTGAGGCTATGCTTGCAAAACTTTAGTTCCGTTGATGTATCCAACCTATAAGTAATGACCATAAGCTTAGGTAAGGCTCTCTAATCTATAAGGAAATAAGTAATTTCTCACACAAGATAATTATGATTATAAATACCTCCGTAGGAACATGAATTGGTTTTTTGGGAATGTAATGTAGAGAAAGGTATGGTACACTTCTCAAAGCTTCTGGTGGGTCAAGAGTTTCCTGCTTCAGTCGTAGTTCAGAGAATAGATTGTGGTTCAACCCTTCATTCATTGGAAGCTGAACTTGCATCAAACAAATCTAGATCCTCTAAATGTGTGTCTGTGTGTGTGTGTGAGAGAGAGAGAGAAGCATAAGATGCAAGAGTAATAACAGTTCGATGTAAATGCCTAGTAAAAAAACAAAAACAAAAACAAAAACAGGAAAAACAATTGATGAAAATGAAGACTGCATAATTAGGATAGCTTCATCAATCATTCAATTTAGAGTAATCTCAAGTTGAACACCAATTTCAGTGTTTTTAAATCAGAATAAGTTATGAAAATTGAAATTAGGAAGAGTTTAGGCTTCACAAGTTCGTTCATCTAGTTTGTGATGTTATACTAAAAGAACAATTGACTGAAAAATGAGTAGGAAGATTCAGAATCCACCTACCCCACCCCCCAAATAATATATATAGATAATGTAATTGAGTATACAAAATGGGTATAAAGTATAATATATAAATACTATTAAAAAAAGGGGTATTTGGTGCCAGGTCTTCTTTTTTAGACTTGTGTAGGCTGAAGTCCAGATGCAAAATCTACTCAAGGCATAAGTCCACCTTTGTTTGTTTGACAGGACAAAAATGCCCATGTCTTTATCAGTTGCTTCCGTTTAAAAGCGTTTTTAAAAAAGATTCTCCATATCTGATGGAGAGAATTTCCACCCGAAATAAGTGTGATATCCCTTTTTTCTTTACTGGTAAAATTGCGATGGAGATAATGTATAATAAATGCTTTCCCATGCACTTCGTGTCTTCGTGATTTTGGTGTAAAGGCAAGTTTTAACCGTATAGAAAGAGACGTCGGATGAAGCCACCAGTGTCAGTGTTAATGGGATATATTCTCGCCAACAATGGCCCAAAAGTGAAGTAATTGTTTGCAATTGCATATACTAAAATTCGACATTTTTAGTCTGCGATTGCATAAACGATGTAACTGTTTCTATGGTTTGTTTATAAAGGCAAAAAATTCAGATTTTCATGTTTTGGGTGTAGTGTGATTTTAGGGCTAATCGATGGAAAATGCAATAATTTTGCACAGTAATTTTTGGAATATAAACATCACAAATCATTAATAGTGTCATTTACACATCTAATTGTAATGGTTTTGAAAAAGATTGTACGGTGTTTTTTTCCTTGTGTATGAAACAATTACTTGAAAAATTGGGGGTGCGGGCATGTATAAATTCACAATGCATGTAACTATTATTAGCCCTGAGTTTTGAGATTATAGGTAGGAACATTTACTTGATAATGATTTATATTGAATTTGTTTTAGGAATTATAAGTATATTTCCCTATAACTGTATATATGCATGTAGTTTTAGTCTGTGAAACTATTGGGCATTAATTAGTTGTTATTTTTTTCAAGAAATCAATTATGTTAGTACTTAGGTGCTTCAAAATAGTTACATAAACCTTGGTAGAATGTGTAAGTTTTGAGGGCGACATGTAGAAGTTGAACTATTTTTGGGTACTAGATATAGCACACATGCGTTGCATGTGAATATTTTTAAATAATATTAGTTATACCAAATAATAAATACATATAAGATTTTATATTTTTTTCATAAAAGATAAAGCACACATGCGTTGCACGTAAACATTTTAAATGATAATAATTATATATAAAAAAATGTATGAAGATTTTTAAATTCTTAGCATGGTTTTTGTTGGTCATGGTATGCTCATCACACTTTGACAAAAACACAATGACCTGCACAAAAATAAAGTAAATTAATTCAATATTGGATTATGACTGTAGCTACACAATGACTGTAACTATAGAAAGGATTAAAGGAATTGATGGGAACTATCTGACTTTAATCGTGCGAACGTCAATATGAAGAGGTAGATATGCAACTTTTGGAAGACTTTTCACCCTTTAATTCTTTCTCTAGGCAACCAGATGTTCACTATTGTTATTCATATTTTTTCTTTTCTTGGGAAATCATCCTTTTATATAAATATAAAGAAAACTAATCCTAATCAAATAAGGTGAACTAATCCTAATCAAATGCATACACCTTAGTATATTTTTTCTTTTCTTGGGAAACCGTCATTTTATATAAATATAAAGAAAACTAATCCTAATCAAATAAGGTGAATTAATCCTAATCAAATGCATACATCTTAGTGTTAGATCATCAATTTCTAACATTTCAACAAATCAACATATAATATAAACAATTTTTAATGTATGTAAGGGTATTGATGTCATTACATTTTAAAATAAGGGTATTTTAGAGAATCAAAAGTTTTTCTAAGATTCATCATTTTATAGGTAATATAGATATAGATATTTCTTTCCCTCATTATATTTTCCGGAGAAGCCAAGTACGGTGTTGGGATTCTGTTATGTTTTTTTCGTCAAATTATATGCGTTTTTTGAGTTGGTTGCTTTTCCTGAACCTGTGTTTCATTTGTCTTTTTTTTTCTTTTTTTTTTTTGTGTGTGTTTTCCTAGAGATGTTAATGGTGGTGATTGAATATTTTTATATGTAGTGGAACCCTAGATTTTCATTCATGTTTATATATATATATATATTCATTAAGAGAAGTGGGACTAATTTTTTTTTTTTAAGCACGCACGGATACGGATTCAAAAGGAATATATTCTCTATGTGAGATGCAGGTATACTTGAGATCGAGGATTGATCCAAGAGAATTAGCTTGTCTGAGTTGAAGGTGAAAATTAATTATTATGTGTGTTTCAAATTGGTGCATTTTTGCAATTTTCGGTTTGGTTTATGGTTACGCTTGGTTTGACGTGGATCAACATTGATACTAACCAAATAAAATGCTTATTTTATGCAAATTTGAATAATGTCAGTTTTATAATTGGCTATAAAGTAGCACGCATGTGGAAGTGATTACCAAACACTAAGAAAGATTAATGAAACTTGAGTGTTGCAGTTTTTTTTTACTGTGTTAGTTTGTTGCATCTTTTAATTTTCTAATTATATGTAATGGTAGGGGTAATTTTTATATTTAATAAAGAATAAACTAATTGTTTTTATTAGCAAAAAAATATAAATTTATTAATGAGAAGAGAACAGTACAAATGAGAATTAGGAGTCTTCAAAAGTCCAAACAAAAGAAAAAGGGAAACAAACTAGAGATAGTAAACCTAAATATAACTAAACATAACAAAAAGATATCCAATCAGTTTGAATAATAAACAAATAGATTCTTTCAAATTCCTTCGAAACCTAGGCCCAAAAGGAAGAAATAAAATGTACTCGATCCCAAAACCCAACAAACACATCATACTTATCCTCAACAACCAAATGACCCAAAAAACTATAGCACATCTCCAAAAAACCACTGCTCTCTTACTTTTTGCCAACTCCCAAAGTCAATCTTAAACATTTGAGAGCAAGATTCCAGATAAACCTTAATAATGAAGAGACCAATTGAGATACCAAAAGCCATTGTATGAGTATATATAGATAGATATATAATAACGGGGTTTACTTTGCTTTAAAATATATGGTAAAAACAATGCCACTTGATATAGTGTTGAATTTTTGTAATTTTAAGTTTTGTTTTGTCTTTTTGTCTTTTTTGTTATTTTTATAGCATTCCTTGAAGGTGAAATACCAATGGTTGTAGAGCATTCACGTATAGCTGTTTAGGAATGAAAAAAATGATTCATATCCCTCCACCTGATGGGTCTGTTTGAGCGGATTAGATGAACTAAAATTAGTGATCATTTATAATTTTAGCCATTCAATTTTGATTTGATTATTCGGCCGATGTAGAATATTTGAGAATGCTTTATATTTCTTTATTGCACGAATCATATGGTTAAAATTCATATAGTCAAACTAATATCTTGTATTTTTGATATATTATATTAGAATATTTGTTGGTGGGTCTAGCCTTGGTTGATATATCATATGTAAGAGGTTCCTATAAATAATTAGACATTGTCCACTCGAGAAGACCAATACTTTCATTTAATATGTTAGGAACCCAAGAGTGGTTGGTATTAAAATAAGAGTAAAATGTGCCATTAATTCAAATAATTGGAAGGACCCTAAAACCAATAACTATATGTATACTCAACTTTTAAGCAATATTATTTATCTATTCTAAAGGAAGGATATTGGAAGAAATGTTTGAGCTGGTTTTTATTCTTTGGGTTTATATAATAATATAGGATGTAAAGTATTCTAGAAAGGGCATTTAGCAAATGTTTACAATATTCTGCCATTCCAATCTTGATATCACAGGTGTTAGATTATTATTTTTCTTAGAATTATAGTAATTCCTATGATGACAGTTTAAAAATATGTTTCCATTTCCTAATATAAAATAGAGCTTCATATATGCTTTAATAATAAGTTTGCCAAATGGGAAATAGAGGTTTATGAACGTAGTGTTGTTTTAGTAAATTCTCTAAATACAGAACAAAGGTTCATAGTTTTTGATTGTTTTAATAAATTTTCCAGTTATAAAATGAATATTGCGTTCATTTTTTACAAACTCCCAGAATAAGATGGAGGCCATTATTTAGTATGCCTTTTAATAAACTCAAACATAAAAATTGTATGTGTTGTGCAGTAGTGTTTGAGGGCATCTACTTCTATTAATGTGAAAATATATTTTCCATCATTTTAGTTTAGCAAGGTTGTACATCTTTTGGAAAACTAAATGTAATAGCATACTTAAAATGAGATAAGATACAATAGAGGATGAATAATCCTACACACACATATATTTGATTAGCAATAAAAGTAAAATTTTAATAAAAATCAAAGAAAAAAGGGTACAACAGAGGACGATCAATCCTACATGGAACACATAATAGAAAATAGAAAAAAGATAAAAAGAAAAGCCAAAACACTAAACCTCACACACAGCCCTCCAATCTGACTTAATCACAGACAACAAGATTTGAACAAAATCCTTAGAGATAGAAGCCCCAAAAATAGTTATTTTACCAACCCTATCCCATAAACACCAATCATCCTTGGTCTCATCATGGTTGCTAGGTTGTTTTTAGGTGGTAATGGTAGCTTCCAAAAGATTTTGAGTACTGTTTGGATTCATTTTTTAGAACATTTATCCATAGTTATTAAATCGAAACCGGACTGTTGGTCGAACCGGTAAACCGGAGCTTAGACTGGTCCGGTTTCTTAATTAGAGCGGATATGCAGCTGAACTGGGAAAACCGGTTAACCCGGACGGTTTCTATAAACCATCAAACGCCTTGTTCTAAAAGTCTGAGAAGAAAGCCTCACTTCCTCAAACTCTCAAAAGCCTACGAGAACTGAGCCCTAATTCCTCCAAGTTCTTTGCTTCTTCTCTGTCAATCATCCCGTTCCTCCCGGGCTCCAAGTTCCAAACTGAGGTAAGCTTCTTCTTCTTATCCTTTTTCTGAGATTACCTTATATTTCTCTTATGTTTTTGTTCTCTTTTTTTTTTTTTTTCCCTTAAAATTCATTTTTTTCTTCTTCAAAGTTCAAATGCCATGGAGTCACGGACCTCAGCCATGGCAGCTCCCCACGGCACCTCAAATTCTTCTTCCAGAATTTGAGTTCTTCATTTTTTTCCCTCTTCCTTTTTATTTCTAGTAGTGAACTATTGAAATTTGAATGGGTTTTGAAATGGGTACGGAGAAAGTGGAGAAACTGAGATAGTAAAATGGATATTGGGCTCGTTTGGGATAGCTTTGACTTTTGCAGCTTTTGCTGTGGAAGAAGAGAAGTAGAAGTTAGTGCTACTAAATGAGTAAATGACTACTGTGTTGTGTTTGGAACTGCATTTCAAAAGTGCTGTGTGATGCTGGAAGAACCTTTTAACCTGTTTGGCAATGACAAGTTTTGAAGAGGCTTATAGCCCTGAAATGACACTATTGCCCTTATAGAAAATATTTGTTGAAGTGTTTTTGCCCAGAGTTTATAAAATTACATGAGTTAATTAAAAAAATATTTTAAAAAAGGATTATACCATTAATCACAGAGTGTACCATACTACCATAGTCTATACTCTTCTTTCTACCAAAATAAAAAATAAAAAAAATGTTGATTTAATAATGTGGCATCTATCCGCTACTTAGTTCTCTACACACCTAAAAAGGGACTAATAGCCACAGACCAAATTCAGGGCCACACTTCATATTTATTATTATTATTATTTACTTATTTTTTTTGTTAGGACTGAACTTGTAATCATTCATTTAAACACAACATTCATTTTTCATTCAAACACAATCACCGTTAACAACATGTAGCATTCAAACTGAACCTGTAGCATAGCATCCAAATTGAACTTGTAGCATAGCATCCAAATTGAATGTGTAGCAATTTTCATAAGTTGTAGCAATGGTATGTGTGTGTGTGTGTGTATTATAAGCATAGGCAGCAAATTAAAATGACAAATTTTATTGGGCGACAAATTTATATATGATCAATTCATTAAACCCCATGTCCACTATTCCATAAACTTCACATCACCATGATGAAGGATTCAAACCACAACAAGCATCATTGATGCAGAGAATCAGAAAATCTTCATTAGAAGAGAGAAAAATTCAGTTTACAAAGAAATAGGGCTGTTTTGGAGCCAAGAAAGAGCAGGAAAATGCTCTATTCCAGTGCTACAAAACTGTATAAAAGAAATCTGATCTGAAAACTAACTCATAACAGGCTCCTAGTCCCTATTTATAGTGAACCATCCAAAGATTAATCATCTAACAAACTTCTAACTAATTGTAACAGCTTATAACTAACTCCAACTAATCTCTAACTATCTCTAAAAGCTAGGCTAATATTACCAGCTGGTTACATAAGAAAATAACAAGCAAAATATAAAAGTACACTATTAATATCTAGGCACATCATACCATTTAAAAAAAGGAGTCCATTTAACATAAATCAAAGCCCCATACATGCGTTAAACCCCTGCCTATCTCTGCTTCTTCCTTGGATGCAATCTCTTTCAGTATATGCTTACAACTTCATACTCTAACAGCCACAAGGATCTGAAAGGCAAGGATAAATAAAAAATATTCACTTTTCCTCGAACAGTTGGTCTGCAATATAGGCAAAATCAATTGAGGTGCATTTTAATTCGTTTAGAGATAAAAACAATGTGAAAGAGGGAGGTATGAACATAATTTGATTCCTTGAAGCATCGTATAATAGAGAAATTCAAAATTGGAGACAATATCTATATATGTTTAGATTTATCAGTCAAAAGCATAGAATGTTAAAATATAGGACATAAATTTAACCAAGCGATACCCAAATGCATTCAAGAAGATAAATTAAAAACAACTAGACAGCAAAGCTGTTTGGTTTAGAGAGAGAGAGAGAGAGAGAGAGAGAGAGAGAGAGAGGCGTGTGAAAGTGTGAGATAACAGAGAGAGTATATTTCACCTGATGAAGACCACCAGAGAGGAGAGAAATGTCGCAGGCGCAAAGGTCGCCGACGGTCAACTTAATGGAGGCCAGAAGAGGAGCTTTGAACGTTGAAGCAGTGGCGATGGGCGACAGCAGCAGGAGCTAGGGATTTGGATCGTGTTTAATGGGATACAAAGATTCCATTGGTTGAAATTGTAAGGATTTCTGGTATTTGGAAAATATCATTAAAGTCAAGAATGGCTTCCCACATCACATTAGTGGAGAAGCATCACTGACCCTGCTTCGGCTGAAATGCGCATCTGGGCTCCCAAGAGCTATTTCTTATTTTATCCAAACACGTCTAGAAGCACGTTTGAGAGCCCAGAAGCATGTTTGGCCTGCCGAGAAGTGTTCCCAAACAGGCTCATTAACTATTGAATATTTGAAGGCTTTTTTTTTTCCCCCTATGGCTGGGTTTTTTGTGTGCCACTGTGCCTTATTTGGAAATTGGAATGCATCTAATAGTGTGATTTATCATTCATTTATTAAATTTGTAAAATTTGATGAATGCACATTGTGGTTATGAAGTTGTTTTTCTAGAAAAAAAAATTAACATACAAAGTTCCCTTCTTTTTGAGAAAAAATTATTTATATTTTTTTTAATTATATGACCGGTCTGACCGGTGACCCAGTGGTTGAACTAGTGACCTAGTGACCCAACCTTTAGACCAGGTTAACTTCCGGTCTGGGTTTAATAACTGTGCTTTTATCTTGTTTTATGAAGAGATTGGGTTTAAAGTTGGTGAGGGAAATAGAGTAAGATTTTGGAAAGATGCTTGGTGTTCTAACTTGCCTCTTATGTTGGAGTTCCCAGATTTGTATAATATCTCTTTGAACAAGGAAGCTTAGGTTAGGGATAATATGGAGAGGAATAATGATACTATTGCTTGGAATATCCTTTTTTTTTTTGAGATGGTTTAATGATTGGAGGATGTGATGAGTTTTTATCAAGTTCTTTATGATAGTAAGATTTTGGATGGTGAGAATGATGCCTTGGTGTGGCATAAGGAATCTAAAGGGTTATTCTCCGTAAAATCTTTCTACTATACTTTTTATCCTCAAGGGGTTTCTTTCCTTCTGGCTAAGTTTGTGTGGAATGCTTCGGTTCCTACAAAAAAGGCATTTTTTTTGTTGGTTGGTGGGTAGAGATAAATGCTTGACTTTGGATCACCTTATTGAAAGAAGATGGCCAATGCCGAATTGATGTATTCTATGTAAAGAAAAGGTGGAAATTGTGGACCATCTCTTCATCCATTGTATGGTAGCTAGGAGTCTTTGGATGCTTGTTTTTCACTTGTTTGGAATCCATTGGGTGCTTCCTTTGTCTACTCGCGATCTTCTTTTGGGTTGGTGGTTTAAAGGGGGTAAGAAGGATGCTAAAGTGGTTTGGAGAATGGTGCCTCATGCTATTTTTTGGTGTATTTGGAAAGAGAGGAACCTTAGAAATTTTGATGGAGTTGAGAAGTCTATCATTGATCTCAAGTCCATGTTGGTCATGACCCTTTTTTTGTGGTTCTTGAGTAACTCCAGTTCTAGTTACCTTTCTTTTGTATATTTTGTTGATTCCCTTAAGCTCTAGAGGGTTTCTTTTACTTCTTGTTATGTACTTGGACCAAGTTTTCAATACAAATTTACTTCATAAAAAATAAAAAGTGAAAAAAATTATGAAGACTAGAATGAATGCGTTTGGTATGTGCTAATTTTGATGGAACTGTCTCTGCAACCACTACGAAAACCCCTGCGACCATTTCACCACCACCTCGTATTACAAATTACAACTTCTGACTCCCCTTCCACCCCATGACTCCTACATTATCACCATTATCTACTCCAGAAAAATGTTTGGCTCTCACTCTTATTTATCTTTTTTTTTTAATCAAGCCTTGATTGTGGAGTCTGGATTTGGTGATGGTTTGAAAAAAACCATCACTGAACCCTTGCGCACGTGGTTACCAGACATGGTGTTGTTTTTTTTGTTTTGTTTTATTTTTTATTTTTTTATTTTTTTATGAAGGGACATGGCATTGTTTTCAGATTTTGTCAAAACAACTACATGTTCAAAAGTTCTCGAACAAAATAATGAAACAGGAAAAACACAAACATATCATCAGGGACCATAACTTATATAGGAATGGATTTAGGGTTTAAATAGATTAGTGAGAGCCCATGAATATGGAGCCTAACAATTTAGATTAATAACCAGAAATGTGACTTGGTAGGATTGTTTGAGTTGACTCATGATTCCACTGTTCCTACTTCTCCTGATTAGATTTCAGTTGGACTTCACTGACCAAGGATTCTTGAACGTGAGTCGGATTAACATATGTGATTTAGGAGTGAAAATAATTGATTGGAAACTAGTTTGTAAGACATAGTTGTTTTATTTTTGTTTTTGTGTGAGGACATCTTGCCCTCTTTCATTTGTAATCTCTTTTGCTTATTAGTAAAATTTTATTTCTGTTATTGATAAAAAAAGAAAAAGAAAAAAAAAGGATTTGAGGATATGGACCTGGACCTTGTTTATTATGTTGAACCTGGAAATTCTCTGTAGTCTGAAATCTTGGTGAAGTTCAAAGGAAGATATGAACAAATGAGATATTTGTGGTTCATTCAAATTTGGATGGTGTGATACTTGGCAGGGGCTATCTTAAAATGTGTTTAAGATGGTGACTTGACAATTGTTTGATATCCAAAATGTTGACAGGTGCTATTGGTCTTAGATACTAGATTAAAAAATGTACATGAATCATTTAAATGAAGCCTAAGGCTGTTCTTGTAAAAAAAGTATAAATGCTGCTGAAGTTGTCAAATATGAGCCATTATATTGTTAGTAATAATACTCATTTTAAGAAGTGATTCTTGTTTGTTATCTTGCATATATTTTAACTGTTTTTTTTTTTTTTTGCGTCGCAATTCTGGGTTCCTTACTTCCTGTGTTTCTCATCCAAGTGATTGGAAGTTTAGAATACAACTGTACCATTTGTTTGGAGTGCTACTACTTGCATCTAATTCATAATCTCATTTTTATTATTCTTTTATTAACATGATAGCATATAGTCTTGAAGATTTCCCCATGAATGTTCCTACTGATGAAATGGCAAAGGGGGTCGTGGTTAGATGAAGGTTATGCTTTATAGTAATTGTATTGATTCATGACGGTTTTTAAAATAAATATTATTATGATGATGATATCTATGTTCGTGTTGGTAAGTTTTAATGTAGGATGGCATGCTTTTTCTATTTTCACATTATTTGAATTTTAGTTGCAGAGTTGGCAAAGGTTCTTAGTGACATAATGCATCACTTGATTTATTGAAATAGTTACTATATTTTCTAGATTCTGTTTTGGAGGGTGATTTTTCCATTCAATGTGAATTGCATAAGAGATGGGTGAAAATCATGAGGAAGTGGAAGATGTGGAGAGTGCTTCTAGCGATTCCTTTATTGATGATTCAGATGACGAAGAGCCATCGAAATCTGGACAAGATGAAGAAGTGTTTCTTGAGGCAAGTCATTATAGATATTTTCTTTTGTTCACTTTTCCCCCTTAAATGTAGAGACTACAGCTAAGAAGTTGAATTTGACCTCTTTTTTTATTTTTATTTTTATTGTGGTTTTGGTTTCATTTGGTTTTGTTTTGTTTTGTTTTGTTTTGTTTTTGGGTTGTTGCTGTTGTTGATAAAAAGACAAGTATCTATTATATTATATACCAAGGAAAATAAACATAGGTAAGGAGACTTATTTGTTCATATTTGGCGCTGTTTTAATTTTTTTTCCTTTGCTTAAAACATTGTACAGGAACCACTGTCTGAGGCAGAGATAGAAGAGCTAATCACTGAAATTTTGGAAGTTGAGAGCAAGGTATTATTTTTATTGCTTGAATTTTTCTTTATTGAAGAGTAAAATGACATTTCTCTTCTCTTTGTGATAGGTATTGCTTTATTTTATTTTTGTTTTTGTTTTGTTTGTTTGTTTGTTTGTTTGTTTGTTTTTTTTTTTTTTTTTGGGGGGGGGGGTTTCTTATTCTATTTTTAGGCTGCAGAGGCCCAAGAATCCCTTGAAAAGGAGTCACTTGCCAAAGTGGAGATAGAAGTTAGAGAAGAGTTGGCACAAACTCTTCTTGGGGATGATGTTAGTTTTCTGCCCTTGTTCCTCCCCTTCTTTTCGTTTTGTGGATTCAACAACTCTTTCCTATTACTTATGCTTATTCACTTGTGATAGTTGGAGAAGGCTGTTGCAGACGAAATGACAACTTTCAAAGAAGAGTGGGAGGCTCTGCTTGATGATCTTGAGACAGAGAGTGCTCACTTGTTGGTATGCTTCTTTCTTCAATTTTGAGTAAAAATCTTTTGTTCTTGAAATATATATGCATGGTTGCATGTATTTTGAGGCAAAACATTTTCTTTTACAAAATTTACATTGCGAATGAGGAGTGAGCTTGTTTTTTCATTTTGTTTTTGTTTGAATAATTTACCTTTTCTTGGTACATAGATTGAATATGATCTTGGCAAATTCATTTCCATTGTTTATCATATTTTTGTGCATGAGTTATTTATTTGTTTATTTTTGTTGAACTTCATGTAGTTATCCTTTTTCATAAGAATTGAACTTTTTGGATTATGCTGACAAAAAATAAGAATCGAACTTTATGCATTATGACTCCCTATCTTATTATTATTGTGTTTTCTGACTAGAAAGTAGAAACTATTGTATTAAACCAAAAGCGACAAGAAGAAACAATTATAGGACGAGACATCCTACACAATAAATGAAAGTAGCCTATAATGAATATGAAAGAAGCCTATAATGTACAATGTACCCCCTATCTTGTTAGGATGGTAAGAGATCCCCTCCTTGGAGTTACCAGCTAGCTGCTTGGACCTTGGGGCATGGTTCATAGCTGCATTATTTATCTTGTGTTAATGGTTGTGAATAGAAAAAACAGGACACTATATACTAAACTCAAATGATTTTGTTAAATGGATCCCCTTGTTGGAAGGTTTAGTTGCCTAGTTTGCAAATCAATAACTCGGTTTAATTTGGAGCAAATTTGACTCAACCAAGCATAGCTTTATTGTGAATCCTTGGCATATGCTATACAAAATGTTTTTCCACTATACAAATCTTTTTTTGCCATTCTACTTTTTGTAGGGCCATTTCTTCTATTAATTTGTAGGCTATCATGTGTTTTTCTATTGCCTTGACCGATGTGCCTTTTGACCTCTTTATTCTTGTAGTGCCTTCAGCTTCAACCAAAGCTCTCCTCCTTGTTGGTGTGGTCGATCTCTGTTACTCTTGACCAACCCTCTTAGCTGGATTTTTTTTCAGCTTCTCATTAATTTGTATCAATATTTTGATTTATGTGGTTGCTTTAGGAGATTGTCTATGCATAGCCTATTTGTCACCCTGGAATATATGTGACAACATACCTTTTTTTGGCCTTTTTACCGTTCAACAACCAAATGATGTGATGGAAATTGTACTCAGCTACATTATTATTATTATTATTATTGTATGTGATTCTAAAACCATGCTATAGCATGTATTAATTATTCGGACATTTTCTTACTCGATGTGTCTCACAAGAAGTTTGCTTCTACTTTCTGATTGAATCGTTACATAGTAATACAACTGCTTTGCTTTATGATAGAAAAGAGTTGAGAAACGACGATAGCATCATTTTCTTTATGCTGATGAGCAGTTTCGGGGATGAAGGTGAATTTGGGGAAAACCAAGCTAACTGGAGTAGGACAAGGGGTGGATTTAAGTGAGTTGGCTTTAAATTTGGGTTGAAAAGTGGCCTTCCTTCCCATTTCCGATTTAGTCTTGCCTTTGGGAGCTCCATGCAGATCTAAAGCGATTTGGGATACAGTGATTGAAAAAGTTGACAAAATGTTGGCTGCTTGGAAGAGGGGTTATTTATCAAAAGGGAAAAGATGACGTTGATTTGTAGAACTTTAGCCAGTTTACCTACTTTTCTTTTTACTCTTTTCTGAATCCCAGCATCAGTGGTTAGTAGGCTTGAGAAGTTGCAAAGGGATTTTCCTTGGGCAGGGCCAGGGGAAAAGAAGAGGACGCACATTGTCAAATGGAGTGATGTTGGAGAGAAATGCGAGGATTTTTAATGATAGTTTTGAGGAGGTTGGGTGTTCGTGGGGTAGGGTTTTTTTCTCGGCTTCGTTGTGGGCTTCAGTGTCTAAAGAGTTCTTGGGTATTTCCTTGTTTGTTATTAGGTCTGATTAGCTGGCTGTTTGTGGCCTTTAATGTTTTGATGTATTTCAGCATTGGTTTTTATTTTGATTTTTCTCTTCTTTTATAGGACCTCTCATCCTCATTTGTACTTTTTTTTTTTCCTAACAAATTTTTTGTTGCTGATAAAAAAAAGAGGAGTGAGGTTTTTCTCCGAAGAGGGTGTGGGGGCTGGGGTTTTAAACTGCTCAGGGAGGTGAACCATGCATTACTTGGGTAGTGTTTGTGGAAATTCCCTATGGATATTGATGCTCTTTGGAGGCAGGTTGTGGTTTGGAGGTATGGCTGTGAAGGAGGGTGGAGGACAAGGGAGTGTAGCCGCCCCTATGGTTCAAGATTGTGGAGGTATGTGATGAATGGGTACTATTTATTTGAGAGGGAGATTTGATTCCAGGTAGGTGCAGGGGATAGGATTAGATTCTAGTTAGACGCATGGTGTGGATGTTAACCTCTAATGGATGATTTTCTGCTCCTCTACAGTCTGGCGGTTGTTAAAGAGATGCGAGTGAGATAATATGGCCTGGTCTAATGAAGCGGTTAATTGGGATGTTCGCTTTGTAAGGAACTTTAATGATTGGGAGTTGGACTAGGTGGTCATTTTTGTTTGAGAGGGTCTACGGAGTGGAGTTCATAGAATAGCTCCAGATCGTATCTTGTGGAGTAGCTGAGTAAGACAACAGATGGGAATTTCTCTGTAAAAACATTTTTTTGATGTTTTACTAGGTGGTAGGAGTGGAGATCCCTTTCTGGCAAAAAAAAATATGGTTGAATGCTGTGCCGTCTAAGGGCTTTCTTTGTGTCGGTGGTGGCTAAGGCAAAATGCTTGACAGTGGATAATTTACAGAATAGAGATTTTGCCATGCCCAATTGGTGTGTGATGTGTATGGAGGAGTCGGAATCGGTGAATCATCTTTTTTTTTTTTCTTTTTCTTTTTTGGGTATTTTAAAGTTTCCCGACATCTTTGGTACAGATGTACAGTTGCTTCTAGACTTTTGGGATTTTTTGGGTTTTACCTCAATCTCCCTTTTTACTGACCTAGGGATGGTAGAAGTACAACTTCTTTTGCGGTCTCGGTGTGGAAATTAGTTCCACTTGCAATTTTTTAGTTGATTTTGGCTGAGCGGAACAGAAGAACATTTGAAGGGTGGATTGGTCGTTGGAGATAATTAGGATAGGCTTTTTTGATCTTCTTTTTGTATGGGTTGACCTGGCTAGTTTTGCTAATCTTGCTTCTTTTATAACTTCTGTGGAAGCCTTACACTTGCAGATTGTAGGGTGTTTTTTACTTCTTGCTTGTACACCTCGTGTGTATAGGGGTTCTTCCTTTCTTCTTTTCAATAAATATTTCTTCGTTAAAAAAAAATACTGTTGCTTTTCATTTACATGCTTTTCTGAACAGGAACAACTTGATGGGGCTGGTATTGAGCTACCGACCCTTTATAAGTGGATTGAAAGTCAAACTCCTAATGATTGCTGCACTGAAGCTTGGAAAAAAAGGACACATTGGGTAGGATCTCAGGTGACTAGTGATGTTACTGAGTCAATTACCGATGCTGAAAGGTATCTCCAGACCCACAGGCCTGTTCGAAGGTATGGTTTTGCCCTCTTACTTCTAGAAATTCTGCAAGGCGTAAGTTTGATTTCATATGACTTTATGTTGTGGGAACAGACGGCATGGTAAACTTTTGGAGGAGGGTGCTAGTGGATTTCTGCAGAAAAAACTTACTCTCGATGACAGCAAGGAGGCTGTAAAAGAAAATTTAGAGATGGATTGGTGTTCTTTCAACCAAATTTTTTCTGATCCTTCATCCGTGGATGGTACATCATTTGGCAGCAAGCAGTGGGCTTCTGTTTACCTCGCCAGTACTCCACAGCAAGCTGCAGCGATGGGGCTCAAATTTCCTGGAGTTAATGAGGTGACTTATTTGGGTTCAATTGTTGATTGGCTAGTTTATGACATCGCTTTTTTTCTCCTTTATCTTAGAAACTGATTTTAAATGTATAATGGATTAATGGCACAATTTCATTCCATTTATCTTGTCATTCATAACATGACACATCTGGAATTGGGGTGTCACATTCTTTTGAGATGCTCTGATGTTGAACTTGATTTGCTTGAAAGTTTGGTTGTACAGTTGGTTAATAGTTCCTGATTATTTCTGTGAAGCAGAATTCACCTGGCTTGTTTGAAAATAATTTTACTTTGGCAATCATCCAGCTATATCTCACAATCTCAATTGTGGCATGTCTCCATTCTATAATATTAAATTTAGCAATTTTCTATCTCTCTTTCAAATACATGGCGAATGATCTAGAAGATTGAAATGGGGTTTTAATAGGTGAAATTTTCCTTAAAGATTTTGCTTTGTTTATTTATTTATTTAATTTTGATATATATATATATATATATATGTATATGTAGAGGGCTGATCAAATGCGGGATATCCCGTTCGATCATGGCCGTCCGTGAGCCACACGCGCGCATTCACACGCCCACGTGTGTCACTCACAGATGGCTGTGATCGAATGGGTTATCTGGGATATCCCGCACATGATAAAAGCTTTGTATATGTATATGTATATGTATAATATTTGCTGAGGCACATGGCATACGAAGATCCTAATTATGTAGCCCTCGTCAGTTTGTCCCATGGTTCCTGAAAATTTCCTCCCTTTCATCTTTCGTATCTCTTTTACAAAAATAAGAACTAAATGTCCTTACCAAACCAATAAAAAAACAATCAAACCTCTCGACAACCCCAACTAATTAACACAAAAAAAGTACAAAACCATCCCCCTATTTAACAAGTACATCAAAAAGGCTTATAAAATAAGAATCTAAGGAGGATAAAAATGGCCTGAGAAAGCTTCCAAAAATGGCTTCTCATTTTAATGAAATCCACTTCCCCATTAGTTTATTAATAAATCCAACTGAAGCTAGTCCTAGTTTGTCTCGCAATATGCACAATCTCTCTGGTGGCATAGCGATTGCTCCAACTAACTTCATCCACGAGCTAATTGCGTAAAGAATCTCCTCCACCAAAATGTCACTTATGTCACAACTTTTTGTGCCCCTTGAAGTCTTAAACCAATCAAAAGAGCATGAATCTCTGCCTTAGTAGCGAAACTCTCACCCTTGGACACAGAGAAGTAAAGAACTGCATTGCTTTGTGGACTTGTGGTTTCTAAAATTACCCACAACTTCAATAACACCAGGAACTCCTTGAGAGCACCGATAAAAATTAAATTGAGTTTTACCAAAAGGCTGAGGCTTCCAAGAGCACCCTTAAGCTGACTAACATCAAGTGGATTCACTCAGTTGTATGTTTGTGAGCGATTCTTACACTAACATTTCCCCATTCATAGTTGATTGATTTTTGCTTTTCTTGTTTGCATGATTGAGGCTTAATATTTGACTTGTAATTAGGCTTCCTTTGTGTTGATGCAAAATCCACACACCTGGGTGGGGATGGCTGGAGCTAGATTCCCTGCCTCTAACAGCTGGGTGGCTAATGTTCCCTCCAAAGTGTGTTTTTTTATGTGGACTGCTTGTTGGGGGAAATGCCTCACCATTGATAACTTACAGAGGAGAGGTTTTCATTTGCCTAACTGGTGTGTGCTGTGCAAAAAAGATAGGGAAACTGTGGACCACCTGCTGATTCATTGTGAAGTGTCTTATCAGCTTTGGTTGTTCTGCCTTGATTTTTTTGGAATGAATTGGATTATGCCTAAGAGAGTTATAGAGGTTGTGGAGTCTTGGAGGTGTAGAAGTTGAAACAAAGAAGCTTTAAGGGTGTGGAGGTTAGTTCCCCATGCCATTTTTTGGGCTGTGTGGAGAGAGCGCAACAATAGAGTCTTTAATGACAAGGAAGATATTATGGCAGGGCTTAAAACACTTACTGCTGACTTCATTTTTGCTTGGGGTGATACGACAAATTTTTGTTTGTAGAGGCCCCTTTCTGACTTTTTGTGTAGTCTAACTCTTTAGTTTCTCTGTATACTGCCTGTGTACAGAGGTCTTTGGCCCTCCTTTTGTTCTCTTGCACTTTGTGCTTTTTGTAACCCTGCACTTTAGTGCTTTTTCATTATATATTATTTAACTTATCAAAAAAAAAAAAAAAATGATCCACAAAAGAAAATCTTTTCTATGTAAATCACCCTTTTTTTGATCTGTTTGGTCTGACAGAAAATGTTTTGATAAACTCTTTTATGGGAAATGGGGCTTACCTCATATTGCAGTGTACTTCATAACATTTTCTTGCGACCTTCTGTTTCGAACCCAAGTTGATTGCAGATTTTCTGATCTTTTTCTCAATTGTTCTTTGGATGAATTTTGAAAAATACCTTTTCTCAGGTGGAGGAGATAGATGACATTGATGGAAATTCTAGTGATCCATTTGTTGCAGATGCGATAGCAAATGAAAGAGAACTGGATCTTTCTGAAGAACAAAAGAGAAACTTTAAAAAGGTCTGTCAATAGCTTTCCGTTTCATGAACATTATTTTCATTTTTGGACTTCAATTTATCTTCTAATTATTATGATTAGTTACTAGAAGCAATAGCCATATAGTGATGGCATGGTGTAGAATTTGAGTTCTTATGGTAAATTTCTAACCCAAAAATTTACTGCAACGATTTCTTGCTGAAACCTGAGCAAGATTTTTGTTCTTCAACAAATTTAAGAGTCAGGCTATTTTAACCTGCAACAAAAACTGGTTTATGTAGATTTAATGGTCAGAAACTTTTATTGTTATCAATTTTCAGAATTTGGAGATCGAGAAGGAAAATGCAGAAAGTTTTGGACATCTAAAGACAAAGATGAATGAATAAAGTGAAGCTAATAATGATAAAAGAAAAAGGAAGGGGAAAATGGGAGATTACAGTCATGATTTTGAAGTGTCAGAGACTCTTAAGTTTCTATAATTTAATTTTAAAATTTGTGCATGTGATTTTGTGTGGGAGTGGGTGTGCGCATTATGTTTCATTGATAGAGCAGTTTACCCCAAGCCCCCAAGGCAACTGTGTTAACATGACACACACGGGTATTGGTATGGGATCTGTGCTGGATACGCCACTTACATAGTCGGACATGGATGGAGGAAGAAAAAGAAGAAGAAGAAGAAAGGGGAGAGAGAGAGAGAGAGAGAGAGAGAGAGAGCGGTGGAGGAAGGGGAGTCACAAAGCATGTCATAGAGCTCGTTGTTGTAGCTTAAGGGTTTCTTTTGTCAGAGAAACCTAATCTTCCTTTTAATCTTTCTTTTTTTGGAAATTTTAAGATCGAGTCCTTGTACTTTTTTTATTTTATTTCATTATAAATTTTTTAAAAATGACCAAAGCTCGATAATATTATTTAAGCACCCAAAATTAGTTATTATGACAATACGTATATGACTTTGTATATGTATAAATAATATAAGGTAAAAATGACAAGGGGTGAATTTGAGAACACTTTAATTATTATTGTTATAATTTTTTGATCAGCAACGAAAAGTGATGTATTAATCACTTTCTAATTTCATGGGGCTAATTTTTGAATTCTTTTAGGCTGAGTCACTGTATCCTAAAATTTGGGAAATTGATAATTCCGATTCCTAGAGACACACCATATATATATATATATATATATAGAGAGAGAGAGAGAGAGAGAGAGAGAGAGAGGTATTCATGATTCTTTCTTCCTCACGAACCTAACTTCTCTTGTATTCCTTTTTTTTTACCCTTTAACTCTTCTTTGCACTTCTGGACTTTCCTCCTAAAACTGCCCTTCCTCTTTAATGAGCCTATGCTCTCATAGAAGATAAGATGGAAGTTATTGTAGCTTCCTACCCTTTACATGGCATTAGTTGTCATGTTTTTCGTTTGCTAACACGAGAAATCACCTGCTCGGTTTGAAAAGAGCGGTTTATGGCAACAGTACCTCTTCCCATTGGGCTTTCAGGGAGTTTTTAGGATGGTTTCAGATTGTGTCATGTGGCAGTTAAATGGAGACCCTTTTTTATATATTATATATTATATTTTATAGTTTATATATATATACCTATAAGGCTATAAGTCTATAACTATATATTCCTTATCAAAAAGACTATAACTATATATATATATATATATATACTAATAGAAGTCTCTTTAGGAGAAAAACTTTTGATTGACCATAACACCCTTATTTAAAATCATATATACTGTTTTACTTCTCAATTGAGATTAAGATGGACTACATGTATAGAATCCTAAAACCCTAAAGCAAATATAATATAAATAGACACAACTTTTCAATTGAGATAAAGATGGACTACATATACAAAATCCTAAAACCTTAAAACAAATATAATATAAATAAAAATATAGCATATTAAAACCCTAAAACTTCTTCTACAAGGAAACAACAAGTATGCGTTAACTGTACTCTTCTTTTAGACCATATACGTCAGCCGTACTTTGTCTTCTACATCTTCTGTCGTTGCTTTTTTCTATGCACTGCGCTCATATACAAATTATTTATTTATTTATAATTATTTTGATGAAACTTTGCAGTCTCTACTTGAATCACCTAAGGACTTAGATATCAACATCGATGGATATATCGAGGTTCAAAAATATGGATATATCGATGGATATATTGAAAATATCGATATCGATTCAGAGATATGACGGATATTATTAGTTTAACATGAATATTTTCAAAGAAACTTTGGGAAACAATGTTTTAGACCCTAATACATAATCTAGAATCAAAATATTGAAATGTAAACGTGTATAAGACACATGTGTTGTATAGGGTATAAAAAGTGTGATGCACTGAGTAAATATATACTAGAAATTAATATGAATTTAATATTTAAATGCCATATATAACATTAAATATCTAAAATACATATTATTTATACAATTCTTTTACATAAAACCAACAAGAAGGAAGCTAAAGCTGGTCCCAAAAGAAAATAAAATAAAGGCATCACTTTATAGGAAAGACAAAAAGAGCTGATGCCAAATAGTATTAAACTAATAATAGGTTCTCTACTTTATTTAATAGTTAAAAAAAAAAAAAAAGAAGAAGAAGCAAAGTTAAAAAGCTAGGAAAAAGGGGAGAAAAAAAAAAGAATTTCTCGTTTATTTATTATTATTTTTTTATAATAGAAAATTAGAAAGACTCGTTTGTAGAAAGAGTCTTTTATTAAATAAGGTATAATAAAATAATTATGGTAGTATGGTACATTATTTTTATAATTAATTTTATTTATGAATTTGGTGTAGTGTAATACTATTATTTATAGAAGAGTAGAGACTCTTTGACTCTTTGACAAGTTATTTTTCTCCCACAAGGGTATGTCTAATACATATTTATATTATATATTAGAGGGGTATTCAGGTCAGCCCAGGCTGATATACCAATATATCACCCCCAGCCCATCCCACTGTCCATTTTCATTGATGAAGATCTAACGGTTCATGGGTTTTCCTTTTGAGTCGTTAGATCTTCATTAATTGAAGATGGACGGTGGGATGGGCCAGGGCTGATATACTGGTAGATCAGCCAGGGCTGATTTGAACACTCTTGTTATATATTATATATACATATACACACAAAATACATTATATACTAGGATCTCCATTCCCTGCCCTGAATCAAAGTTTGAAGATGACACTTCGACTGACAACGAGGTGACGCCTGCAGCGAGGCAACATCAATTGACACCTGTAGTGAGGCAACATCAATGGATGCTGGCAGTGAGGCAACGTCGACGGTGAAGAACCATTCTCAACTTTTGATTGTGCGTCTGTAATCTAACTTTCTGTTAGGCATGAATAACCACATGATGACGGCAATGCGACGACGACGACAAGTAGATGACGGCAAGAACACCGTGCACTCTCTACTTGTTTCTAAATTTTGGATATGATTTCTTCCTTTCTCTCTTTCACACACAACGGTGCACTGCAACCATCCAAGTGGGTTTCGTGCTGTTCCTGGTTGATACTCGACGATAAAACTCTATGTGAGAAATAAAAAAAATTACGAAAAACTCTCCACTATCTTTTCAATCTTTGCGTGAATCAAAAAGAAAAAAAGTTGTAGATACTGACTCCATGAAAAACTTTGGACTCTTGAAAAAACTGAGAAAACTCTACGTGATAAAAAAGTTACGAAAAACTCTCCACTATCTTTTCAATCTCCATATGAACCTATATATATATATATATATATATATATATATGTAGATAATGATGGCATAAAAACTTTGAAATCTTGAAAAACTCTATGCAAGAAAAAAAAAAGTATGAAAAACTCTCCACTCTCTTTTCAATCTCTATGTCAACCCAAAAAAAAAATTGTGGATAATGATGGCATGAAAAACTTTGGAGTTTTGAGAAAACCGAGAAAAAAGTGAGAAAAGGTCTTGCGAAAATCTGAGGGATTAGTTTCGCTTACCAAAAAAAAAAAAAAAAAAAAAAAAAAAAAAGAAGCCGTGGTCGAGTTTACCTCACTTAAGAGAAACTAATTGAAAACATATTGAAACAAACCCTCAGATGTCCAAATGAAAGAAAACCAAACAAAAAAAAAAAGAAACCCAAATTTTAGAGTCTAAATAAAAGAAACAAAAATTCAAGAACGGGTAAAACAAAACTAAGAGCAGATGAAAAATCGTTTTAGATGAGTGAAGAGAAGATGACAATGGGTTGGAGAGAGATTTTACTGAAAGTAAAAAAACCCTTGGTCTGAGAGAGGGAGTTATACTTGTGAAGTAAGAATCAGATATTTTTGTTTATTTTTTGAGAGATAGGGTGAGGCCCCTAGCTGATGTGATCAGATTTCTATGCAAAAATGTCTAAGTAACAGGACACATGACCGCATGAGAGAGAGATAGAGAGAGAGGAGTAGATGGGGCTATTATCCAGTGGATTCTATGACTGTACTTGGGACTAAACTATGATTACTATCCACCAAATGTTTCTCATACTATTCGCCAAAATTTTCTCTTCTTTTATACTCACTTATCAAGCTTTGAGATTTCCTTATACTAACTGAAAAGAAAAAAAAGAAAAAAAGAAAACAAAAAAGAGTAATGCAAATACATCAGTGGCAAGCAAATTGTAATGGAGTTAGGATTTGTTGCTGTGCACAGCACAGTGCTGTACACATCCAAGAGCTGGTGTTTTGCGAATGTAATGATTATACAAAAATGAAATTAAATATTTATCGTCTTGTATATGATTAATATTATTTAAAAGTGTTCTCTTGCAACACACATGTGCTATAACTAGCATATTTAAAAAGATAATCATGGGATTTTTATCAACCGCATGTAAGCTATTTGGACTACCGTGCTCTGTTTCCTTATCAACCAATCACCGCCATATGATCTCAAAATTTATCCTTTCAACAGTATGGAACAGGAGTGAAGTTGCTACCATAAAGTGAAACCAATTTCTATTATGAATTTATGATACATAAAATATTCCCAAGTATAGGAATAATGAAATATTGATGGCATTATTTCTGAGTAGAATATCGTACACAAAATTAAACATCATGCGCTGTATTGCCTGTACACCATCACCATGAACATCCGATTATAAAATTAGGGTACAACATGAACTTATATAGTCACATGATTTTGGACGTGAGGGATTTCTTATTAGATCTATTGTTTTAGTACATATTCAAAGAATTTAAGCTGTATTGAAGTTAATCTAATGTGGGGAGCGTGCAGTATTTGAAAAGAGAAAAATAAAAATTGTTAAAGAATTGGAACAAAGTTTGAACATTGAGTATTACGTGATCTTGCTTGCAAAATTGGTAAATGATGTAAGAGTCTATTTTTAAATGCCTCTCCCTCATATGACAACACCTAAATGTTCACTAAAATGACATTATTAGTTTCAAAACGTACCTTTTTGCTAGGAACTATAAAGTTTTGATTTTACGAGTAGGTTTCATTTTGGTTGCCTTGAAACCTTGAACATTTTGGATGTTTTGAGGAAAATGTATGGAAAATCATTACCATGGTTTTGGGTTATGTTACATGGGCTCAGGTATGTGTGTCTAGTGTGGGTTTGTGCCTAGGTGTCCGATCCATGTAATCACTAAAGCTTTGGAAAAGTGGCTGCTGGTATGTGGTGAAACAGTATAATCAGTATATGAAGTAAAGGGCCTGAAAGTAAAATACATAATTTGCCTTTAGTCATTGATACACATGTCTGGATTGCCTCAAACATGTAATTATGGAGTGTCGGTGAAGTGTCATTGAATATTTTCTGTTCTACATGTTTATTATGAGAAATTGAGGTACTGTTGGGTTTGGATTTTTAAAGTGTTTCTTTTCTTTTAATAGCGAAATATAATGCCATTGCTTTTTTTAAAAATAAGAAAGTACCTCAAAATTGTTAACAATGTGATGATTTGGTAGATAGAGCCACTATCCGCCCTTTTTGAGATAGGGAATGAAGGTATTTGTGTTTTCCATTTTAATTAATTGCAAAAATAACTGTTGGAGTCTTGTGGCCATATTAAGTCCTATAGCTCACAACTATATTCACTGACAGGTCAAAGAGGAAGATGATGCAAGTATTGATAGGAAGCTTCAACTTCATTTGAAACAGAGGAGACAGAGAAAGAGATGTAAACAGGTTAGTGTTTATGTGGTTGGTGGTTATGGTTCTATTTTGTAGGCTTGACACAAAATCTGTTGAAATAATCTGTTTCAATTATAGTTTTTTTTTGGGTAAGAAATGAAGATCTTATTGGAAGAACAAAGAAGTTCGTGAGAAGAGGACAAGAAGTCCTTCACAAAGAAGCTACAAACCACACAAACTCAAAAACCGCAGCGGAACCGAAAGCCCAGAATAAAAATTAGGGGGATAGAAGTGACCCTAAAGTGTGAAAGTAAAAGCCCTTTGTTTTGCGAGAGTCAACTTCTTATCTGTACAATGATGCATTCGAGAGGAAGGTGCCTTCACAAGTCTTAGAACGTCCAGATCTTTCTCAGAAGGAGCCAAAATCTTCAACTACCTTCCATTCCCTCTCTAAGTCAAGAGATTACTGTAGAAGAGACTCGTTCCACAAGGTCTCTTAAATCATGGCTCTTAGACATTTGTAATGCCACACATGGGGGTTAAAATCTCACTTCAATTTCAGAACCCTCACCTATAGGGCTATAGGTAAGGAATAAGAGTGAGTTACT